>JAOTQK010000002.1:343750-354059 GCA_025642025.1 Rhododendron ferrugineum
AACTATTTTAACCTCATAAAGGACTGCATTCTCGGTCTAGGTTTAAGTTTTTTTATATTGACTAACTAATTGCTGACTACAAAAGAAAATTCCTCGGTAAACAAGGGCTTTAGGTTTGTGTTGTGGCCTAATTTCCCACTTGCTGCATGTAACCGAGTATATGTAGGGAAAGATTACTTCTGATACAATTAGTGTCCACGATATGCAAATCTTTTGACCCTAAGTATTGTTATTCTTAGACTTGTCAGAGTTTCTTTTTGTAATAATTTTGACATCTTTGGTGTTCAGTTCAAACAATGCAAGCTTATTTCTATGAAAATTTGCAGCTACAAGTCTCTTCAAGATGCTTCTCAAGTACAGGCCCGAGGACAAGGCAGCCAAAAAGGAGCGCCTTCTGAAAAGGGCTCAGGCTGAGACCGAAGGAAAACCTATTGAGGCTAAAAAGCCTATTGTTGTGAAATATGGTCTCAACCATGTCACCTACCTCATTGAGCAGGTTCGGTGTTCCTTTTGTTAACCATCTTGTCTTGAAGACTCTGGTGCCCTGCCTTCGGCTTAATAACCGCTATTACAATTACACTTCTTACAGAACAAAGCACAATTGGTTGTTATTGCTCATGACGTGGACCCAATAGAGTTGGTTGTCTGGCTTCCTGCATTGTGCAGAAAGATGGAGATCCCATACTGCATTGTCAAAGGAAAAGCTCGATTGGGAACGGTAAGTGTCTGACGATCTTGTTTTCTTTACGTGTCCAGTAATCTTGTTTTCCTTAATCCTCGACAAAGTTGGTTCTAATATATAGCTTTCCTGACAGGTTGTCCACCAGAAAACTGCAGCAGTTCTGTGCTTGACCACCGTCAAGAATGAGGACAAGTTGGAGTTCAGCAAGATTTTGGAGGCTATTAAGGTGATGCAAAATTGAAACCTGATATATCTGTTGGCTTATCTTGTGTGCTGATTGTTTGATCGTAATTCATTGTATTGGTGTCCTCTTGTGGTTTCAGGCTAACTTCAATGACAAGTACGATGAGTATAGGAAGAAGTGGGGTGGTGGTATCATGGGTTCCAAATCCCAAGCCAAAACCAAGGCCAAAGAGAGGGTTCTTGCTAAGGAAGTTGCTCAAAGGATGGGCTGAGAGAGTTAAACTGTAAGCTCTCTTCAAAAAAGAGAGTTTTAATCACATAGGTCCTGCTTCCTCTCAGGAAACTATTTGAGGACTTGCTTCCATCCTAAGTTTTGTTTGCCATTGTGATCCACATTATAACTGCCTAGTTTTTGTTTTTGCTTTGTTTTTTGTCATGGGCAAGTTTTGTTCAATTCAATAGGATGCTGAATGTATGATTTCAGGGGATATTGTTATATCTTTTTTTGGATAAATGTCGTTGGATGATGTTCTACTTCAGGCAAATAACTGGACGAATCTGATCAATTTCTTGATTAATGTCCTTTCTCAAATTAGAATATTTGTGTTGTGGTAAATTGGTGATGGGTTTCTTTCATGTGGCAGTATAGACCCAACCTTTTTGTATCTCCAAGGGTCGAAGAGTATCTTATATTGTGATTTCTGAGCGCCAGTTTCTTTCCATTGTTGTATAAACCTTGCAAGGCTTATTGGTTTTTCCATTTTTGGCTCTGCCATTAGAATATTGTTATGGTAGATGCTTTACATGTAGAAGCTGATGATGGAGCATTGCTTTGTGCCTTGTGGTGGGGTTGAAACAGCCTTACTTGAGAAATTGCAGACGGGAGTTGAGAATTCGCCAAGTGGAGAAACAAGATTTATGGATTTTGACCTTGCTAATGGCAAAAATGTTTTTGTTAATGCCAAAAATTGTAGTGCATAATAGACGACTTGAACCATGTGTGAGGTACAAGATTTTTGTACGCTACAGTTTTGGCATTAACAAAAACAGTTTTGTCACTATCATTTTCCTATTTACTGCAGCCAAAATTGAAAAACAGTTTTTGAAAAGCTGTTTTCCAATTTTAGCTCCAGTAAATAGGAAAACAGTAAGACAGATTAAAAAAACGACATTTAGCAGCAATACAACACTTCTTTCTTTCCCTTTCTTTTTCAATGATAATGCCGATAGTGCCAAAATAGTTTTTGCTTGTGGTAAAATTGTAGTGTATAAAAGTCTTGTATCCCACACGTGGTACAAGCTAGACTTTTATACATAAGTTTCAAAATTAGTTAACAATAACCTTGTGTTTTAAAATACCTTCAACCACAATTAGACATAACTTTCAAAATTAAATACTTTTTATATGAATTTTAGTTAAAATAACAATAATGAAAAACTAGGCCTTAATAATGAAAACCCATTTTCAGTCCGTACAAAGGACGCCTATCCAAAACTGAAGAGCAACCAAATTCAACATTCGTCCTGTAATTTTGGAAATTTTAGAGTTAATAGCATACAAGATAAGCACATACTAACTAGAATAACTAACGAAACACGAGTATGTGCCATGGATTGGCATTCCCGGCATCATGTCGTTTCGTGATCAAGTCGTCGCCGTTTTGGATTGGTCGGTCGACATGGAAAATTAGACGTTTATCCGTGTCCTTATCGAGTTACGCGAGTCTAATCCGTATTTGTCCCTTTTAATTTTTGCATTGATGGGTCATGTCATATTCGTGTCCGCGTCAAAAAAGTGATCTATTCAAGCCCTCTGGTTCGTATCGTGTTAACTAGTCGTGTCCAAAATTCTCACTCCTGACCGTAGACGATTTAAAAAAAAAAAAGTTGACAAGATAAACATAGGTAAGGGTCTGCAGTGTGGACACGTGAAAAATTAAGAATGAGATTGGCTTTTAAAGCATCCAAAATAAGGTCCATCCACTAATCTTTGTCATCAGGGTAAGTAGTTGACCATTGTCAAACCCTCATGCAATTCGTTACGCTTGACATTTTTTCCACCTATGGTCCAAAATCCTCCCTCTCTGCTGCCGGAGGGAGATTGGTCGGAGTTTTGACGTCGTTTTTGTCAAGATTTGCCTTGCAATTTAGGGTTTACAGAACAGGGAAGGGAAGGGCCTGAGAGGAGACGACCAAAAATGGGTTCCCTTGCAATGGAACCAGATGACATAGCATCCTATGCTTCTTCCACCTTTCATCCGGAGGACAATTTCTCAACAATTTGCATGTCTGTGGGAAAGATTAATTCAAGAGGCATTTTTCATGATGACCCTCTCAATTTCTCTCTCCCTCTCCTCCTGATTCAGCTCTCTCTGGCTTCTCTCGTCATACTCTTCTCTTCCCGCCTTCTCAAATATCTCGGCCAACCTAGCATGGTTCCACAAATATTAGTAAGCCGATTTTGGATATATCCTCAATCTATTATTCTTTCATTTTTCCTCAACAACTTGCTTTTATAGATGTATGTATGTATGGATCACATTGATAATATTTGCATTTGCGCATGACCGACCTTCAACAGGGTGGCATAATTCTAGGTCCCTCTGTTCTGGGTCGAACAGGTGGATTTACAGAGCACTTCTTTCCATTGAGAGGATTCATAATTCTTGACGCACTTGCAGCATTTGGCTACATATTCTACTTCTTCTTGATTGGAGTGCAGATGGATCCATGGATAGTGAAGAAAATCGAGAGGAGGGAAATCATCATCGGAGTTTCAACGGTGGCACTAGCTTTGGTACTTAGCATCTCTTGGTCTTTCCTAGTATTGGCTAAAATCACCGTAGGGCTAGGAACTGCCGGGTCTCTTCCTGTTGTAGCAACCGCAGAGTCCGCACTCTCATTCCCAATGATGGCTCAATACCTCACCGAACAGAAGATGATAAATTCAGAGTTTGGGCGATTGGCATTGTCTTGCTCAGTAGCAAGTAACCTTTTCAGTTTTTGTATCATCACATTGACCATTCTAAC
The DNA here is from genome assembly GCA_025642025.1 of Rhododendron ferrugineum. Classification (NCBI taxonomy): domain Eukaryota; kingdom Viridiplantae; phylum Streptophyta; class Magnoliopsida; order Ericales; family Ericaceae; genus Rhododendron; species Rhododendron ferrugineum. The sequence continues at coordinate 347,646 of JAOTQK010000002.1, forward strand.
GAATCAACAATCTGGGGAAAGGTTCCAGATGTTAAAGACCCTTTGCAGTGGTGTTGCCATGGCATTGGTCATTTTTGGAGTGGTTAGGCCTATGATCATGCGGATGCTAAAAAGGAAAACAAAGGGAGAGTCGCTGACCGAGGAGTTCATATATATCATATTGGTAGGAGTCTTGGTGGCGGCGTTTGCCAGTCAAGCCCTTGGTCTGCACATCGGCTATGGACCTCTTCTTTATGGTTTGGCGCTACCCGCGGGACCGCCTTTGGGATCAGCTGTCGTAGAGAAGCTTGAACTTATCAACTCTTGGTTGTTTATGCCACTTTACTTTGTGAAAAATGGGTTGGTGACGGATATTTTCTCGGTTGACTTCAAAAGCTACCTGGTCGTGCAATACATCATCGCCATCGCTTGGGTGGGCAAGTTCATAGGAGCCCTTGTATCTTCGGTCTACTGCAGTATACCCTACAAGGATGCCATCTTACTTGGCCTTGTCATGAATGTCCAGGGTGTTCTTGAGCTCGGGATGTATAAGATGATGAAGCAAGCAAAGGTATGTCTGAAATTCATCATGGACCACAAACAAAAACGAAACAAGTGACATATTAGACTTTACTACTACCTCTGAACAACCCACAGAATGAGTATAAGGTACTACTTACTAGTATTTACAAGAATCAAATCTTCAAATCTACTTGTACATGCATGAGTTGCATCAGATATTTTTGCGGATGATGATGGTTCATGGTACTCAAAAGTTCAAAAAAAAAAAAAAAAAAAAAAAAACGACAAAAAAACTGCAACATCCAGACTTTCTTGATCAAAGGAAAATGGAAATATAGAAAAGCAGAGAAACCAACTGCATTAAACTGATCAACATGTCCTCCTTCACCTTGTCTTATAATCATTGTCACTGTTGCTCTACTGTGGCCGCTGCTTCTGCAATCAGAATGTCATATTATTTGTATTTTCTCGCACCAACTAAAAAGTAAAGAAAGAAAAAGCTTTATACATTTGGTCAGTGCAGTTTATGCCTAACGTACAGAGTTGTTAACCCGCGTGAGAATTTGGTTTTTGAATGGCTTGTAGGCAATAGACCATGAAGCATTTGTGGTCATGTGCATATCCATGCTATTGCTAGTTTCCACTACATCTCCCCTCATACGATATCTATATGATCCTTCAAGGAGGTATGCAGTCTACAATCAGAGGACTGTGATGCACTTGGGAGACAACTCTGAGCTCCGAGTAGTAGCCTGCATACACGACCAAGAGAATGTTCCCACCATGATCAGCCTTCTAGAAGCCATCAATCCATCAAAACGAAGCCCAGTTGCAATTTATGCCCTCCATTTGATCGAGCTTGTCGGCCGATCCAACCCCCTCCTAATCCCCCACAAACTCTCTAAGAGGCCCTCTTCAAATGCTTCCTCGTCAAAAAGCATAGTCAATGCATTCAGACTCTTTGAGCAAAGCAACTCTGGCGTCGTCTCAGTGCACCCATTTACCGCAATATCACCTTATGTGACCATGCATGACGAAATCTGCACAATGGCACTTGACAAAAAAGCTTCACTGATAATCCTTCCATTCCATGAAAGGTATACTACTACAGACGTATGGGAGGCGTTCAAGAAAGGGGTCAAGATAATGAATGATAACATCCTTGATATGGCACCTTGCTCTATCGCAATTATTGTTGACCGTGGACTCCTTCACAACTCAAGGCCCATGCTGGCAACTTGGTCTTCTTATCGTGTGGCTATCCTCTTCTTGGGCGGAGCAGATGACAGGGAGGCGTTGGCTATAGGGGCACGGATGGCTGGACAGCCAAACATCAACGTCACGATGGTTCGGCTTCTTGAGAATGGGAGTATTGCCAGTGACAACTCAATGGAGAGGAAGTTGGACAATGAAGTGGTGAGTAAGTTTAGACTCAATATGGCTGGTAATTATCGGGTCAAGTACATAGAAGAGGTGGCGAAGGACGGAACAGGGACAGTTGCAGTGCTGCGATCTATGAAAAACAATTACGAACTAATCATTGTGGGAAGACGCCACGAAAAGAAGTCCCCACTTGTATTCGGTCTCACGGGGTTGGATGAGGACAAAGAATTGGGAGAAGTTGGGTACATATTGGCTTCATCAGATTTCCGTGGCAACAACAGCATATTGGTGGTGCAACAACACTCTATTGTTTGGGATGCAAAAGACTTCACTGTAGATATGTCTCAAGAAATAGAGGACGAAGCAGAGCACCTTCCAATGTACAGGGTAGCTGCATAATGTTACACCCATAAGAGCAAACTGTGAGAGGTTTGATAGACGTTAGTTGTTTTATTATATTTATAGCTTGTAGACGAAACTGCCACCAGAATTGTATAAAGTAGTGTCTGTTAATTTGATTCTGTCAAACATCTAAAGAGATCGAGATTCAGATGAATTTGCACTAGAATATCAGAGTTAGCATAATGCTGCAGCCTCTTTTATGCATACAAAGTCAGTTGGTTAGTAAAATCGAAAAATGCAGAGAGTGAAGGTGTTTTCGAATTTCACAATAATAATCATAGATGTTCAACAGAGGTGCACTGGGGAGGGTTTCATAACATGAGGTGATCCTAAGCACAGAGGGTCTGTTTGATTGGAGGGATTGGATTAGGAAGGATTAAAGCTATGGGATTATTAGTCCGGAGACTAAATAGTCCAGGGACTATTTGGCAGTTAATCCTCCCTATCCCATGTTTGTTTTGTGTATGGGATTACATGATAGACAAGTCCAATCCCAACTAATCCTTCCTATCCCATGTTTGTTTTGAATCCCTCTTGACAAGGATTAGCAGTTCAATTGACTATATTGCCCCCAAAACAATTTACAAACCCACCCATTCTTATATAATATGTTATATAATTTTTTAAACTAACTTACCATTCACACTGTGAATTTCACAGAATCTTCAAATGCTTGAAAAAAAAAGAGTTGGTTTTTTTTTGTTCTTTTTTAAAAAAATTATCACAATCACAGTAAATTATGATCAATGGCCGCCTAGGTGAGTTCCTAACTCACCCAACTTTCCACTCTTCCAGACACTAGAAATGATGAAGCATAAGCATAAGCCAAATGCTACATATAAAAAAGTCATTAGCATAGCCATTAACCTAATACGGCACAACCATAGCCATTACATGCCCAATACAAACTGTTTTGCATGCCCAAAAGTTGCCAAGGTATCATTTGAATTGCTGCACCATTCTACTTGGCTTAACATAACACTAGCATAGTCAAAAGCATGAAAATGTAAACATTTTCAAGACCGAATATCATACAGTTCACAAAAGAGAGGTTAGTACGAGTGGAGCAATTCCTATCCCGCTCTAGCAAGAATCCTCATCACCCACTTGTATTTGTCATCATGGTTCAAGCTAAAGAACATATCCAACTTAGTAGCATCATGCGAGACAATCTCGCCAACATCCAACCTCTCATCCACAGTGATTGGGAAGCATTGGAGCTCATCATTTAGGGCAGCCCTCTTGGAAGCCAGATCATGTGCATAGCCCGTTCTCTTTCCAATGAACTCCAGGTTTTTATTTGTATCACCCAACATCTCCCTTACAGAATCAGCAAACATAGTCAACCCGTCAAATACTTCCTCCCTTTGCCTCTTTTTATCTTTCTTCTTTCCTGAATTTTGTGCTCCAGTTGGGTTAGAGCAACCTGCACCCGCCGCAGCAGCACCCCCCATAGTAGCACTTATACCATTGTCACCAAAGATGTCAAAATCTTCAAGATCAATATTAACAACTGCTTCACCAGGGCCTTCTGCAAACTCTCCAGTGGCTCGATCTTTCCCAAATAAAGGGAATGACCTGTTTCGAATGTTCTTTGCATCAGTCTCTTTCTACAAGTATCCAAAACAAAAGAAGACGTGTGTGTGTGTGTGTGTGTATATATATATATATATATATACGTAAGAGTTTTTATCAAACTTTGTAACAAAATGTTCATTTACCTTAACGAAAGCCTCCCAAACATCATCACTTTCCACATCTACAGTCTTGGAGGTATCATTCCATCCAAAACCACTTAAAGCAAGCATGCTAGTCACACAATTATAATGTTTCTTCCATATCTTCAACTTTGCCTTGATATGGGGACTGCTTCAGATGTCAGTTCCTGGCAATAGCTGACTCATTTTCTCCTCCAACTTCATAAGGTATCCTGGTTTAAAAGCATTGTCCACCTTCCAACCCTGATTGATGATTTCCATGAGAGACATGATCAACATTTCCTCTTCTCGGTGTGTCCATCCTCTCCTAGGCTTCGCTGTCTCACCCCTCTCCCTAGCTAATTTAGCTTTTCCCTTCTTTTGGCTTTGAGATGAGATTTCACCATCCATGCCTAACCATGTACAAATAATCCAAGAACATCTAGCCCAACATAAGATACACAAATCTAATAACAATGCATATTTGTTTTAACATTGAATCAGATACACAAATCCAAACGACAAAGTAGTTCATACACCAAATGACAAAGTAGTTCATACAAATAGTTAAAAACTCATACAAATAATTCAGATTCAAAGCTCATACAAATAGTTTAAAGAAATACACAAGCACATAAAATTGGATAGTACAAAAAACTCCTTAGTGTCCTCCCCCTATGTGCCATCCAATCATCATACATATTCATTGCAAGTTGATCGCGCCAATTGATCCACTCAGGTGATGACTCAACTGTGTCAATATACTCATCTACCTCAGGTAATTGGTTTTCCTCTTGTTGAATCACAGCTGCCTCAAGTGGATCGTATGACATCTCACGTCTAATAAGATTGTGCAACAAAGCGCAAGCTGTAATGATGCGGGTGTGGGTCCTAACGGGATAGTATGAAGCTCGACGGAGAATGGCCCACCGCATTTTTAAGAACTCGAATGAGCACTCAATAACATTGCGGGCTGAAGCATGTTCATATTAAAATACTCCAAGTAGTTAGCTGGTTGCGGCCCATCCCTCCAAGTAGATAAGTGGTAACGTTGCCCTCGATATGGTGCTAGAAACCCTTGGCCATTCGTATAGCCAGCATCAACAAGGTAGTAGTAACCTGTATGGCACTATGAATGTTAGTAAAGTCGAAAAGACACCTATTAGTCAAGCACTAATCAACCATACATACCGGTTGGAACCCTCAACCCACTTGGTCGAGTAATTGCGTCTCTTAAGACCCTAGAATCAGCAGCTGACCCTTCCCACCCCGGGCAAGACATAGATGAACTTCATGTCTTGACCACAAACTCCCAAAACATTAGTAGCTATCTCTCCTTTCCGCGTTCTATACCTGGCCTTATCGGTTTTAGGAGCAAGAACTTCAATGTACGTGCCATCAAGTGCTCCAAGACAATTCTTTACATAAAAGAAGAGATGGTTATTCAATTTATTTAACTTACAAAATCTGGAATTTCAAAGGTTAGACTTCTATGTTCAAGTACCTGAAAGCAACTCCACCTTGCATCGGTGCATGCTTGGGTTATAGGCTCTGCTGTCCTAAGTAATTCCCCTTGAAGTCGCAATACAGCCTTAAGAACCTTATTAAAATGGCTACTTACTGTTTGGGTAGACCTAAAGTAGTTAAACTTAATTGACCTAACCTTCTCATCATGAGCCAAGATGTTTATGAACAATGCTACCTTCTCCTCCAAAGTGATATGTTTTGAATTTCCCAAACCACCAATATTTTTAATCATGTTACACAATACCATGAAACAACGTCGATCCATACGAAGTTGTTCAAGACAATCAATATCATTTGTCTTCACTAACCGGTTGATGTGATCACATTGTTCTTGAAAATGATTGGGCCCCCTAAGCCTTGGACCGTCATAGTTTGAGTTATAGTTATTAAGCATAGTATGGAGGACAATACAGCACATCGACAAGATGAGGTACAATTCTTGCATAACCACGTGAAGAATAACCAATAACTCAAGCTCCTCGTCGGTACCACCCTCGTTAAAATCCATCTACACATACCGAACAAAGGTCATGTTAATATGATGTAAGTCTTGAAATAGCAATGTTGCAACATTCTGCATTCAACAAACCTTTGAACGGTTTAATTTTTTTTCACTCTTACTCATGACAAAGAAGACAGGAAGCCATTTTGATATGGAGTTATACTATGGGGCAAATGAAAGCAATAGTTCGAGTAGTTTTCCCCCTTTTTGAAAACCTTTTACATTTTGAAAAAACATACTAACAAACAAAAATCAGTTAACTGTTTTTCTTGTCCTTGATTAATTTTTTGGAATCACCCGTCCCCAGGCAGTCTAAAACCTCTAGCTAGACAAACTCATTGGTAGTGGAGATATGATTTGTCTAATGCCAAAAGATTGCATGTAAGGGATTTCTTTTCTTTT
>JAOTQK010000002.1:372654-414747 GCA_025642025.1 Rhododendron ferrugineum
GATAGGAAAATTATTTGCGTAAGCACATGATTTTTGAGCTTGAAATTGCCTTCTTAAAAAATAAGTACTTATTTTCCATTCCGGAACATACTCTTAGTGAGCAAAACACATTGTACAGAGCTATCATTGGAGTGAGAAGAAGGTAATATTGAGATTCAAATTTAAAAAATTAAGTTTGGAGTTCACTTGCCTGCCTTGATTGTGGGCCTGTTTGTCATTAATTAGTGAATTGTATAATCAATTTATGTGTTTGTATCTAGAATAGATTAGATACAAATAGACAAGAAAATCACAATCCGTTTGGTTGCATATTTCTTGTTTGATGACTGATTTTTCACAATAGCGCATCTACATATTCCAATACAAATTACGTGAATAGACAATAAACAATGATATCCTAACAGGCCTAATTGTCTCGTATATTTCTATCTGTAGTGCGTGTTTACGAAAAATTAGGAGCATATTTTTAAATTTTAGCTTCTATAAAGCAATTGTGAGAATGTGTAAAAAAATCTTATCAACTTATTTTGGGAATCTAGGAATTACGAGTAGCTAAAAAAGGTTCTGAAATCTGATTCTACATAAGCTAATTTTCGAATCTTCTTTTAGATTCTAAATGTTCTAAAAACGGATTTTCAACTTTTTGCAATAAGCAAGTTAAGCATAAGTTCACGGCAACGGAAAGCATGCTTATCTTCTCTACTAACATTCAAAATTTATAATCTGCAGCGAAACCTAAAACTATAATTTAAGATAATGTCTGAAAAATACTATTCCTAGGAAAGTTTAAGCAACTATCCGTGATGGATGGACCTACATATGCATGGTTAGAAATTAAAGCTGCGGTTTCAGATTTTCAATATACTCCTATGTTCTTCCTGTTTGGAGATATTTAGTGGGTCCTTGGGGCCTGAATGCCAGTTTCTGATACCCCTGTTCGTGCCTAGGTTTTAAACATCACTCAATATATAACCAAAGATACACTTATATCGTGATATATATCACTGTGATACATAATTGCATGTCTGTCAGCCGGTTCTCGTTACTTATTGGTCTGTCTCCGATACATAGTCGTTTTAGTTGATGCTCAATCATTACGGGTAATTCAGACATTTCGAAGTTTATTTTGTACAAAATGATGAAAGTACTACTACCAATTCCTTTTGGCTGGGTTCATGGGTGTCTTATGAGACGGGATACGTATCCTACGATCGATTCACACTGTCTCCTTCCAAAAATAAAACTTATCCCACCTAGTACGTATCCAACGATATATTCACGTATCCCGATTCGGATCGTATCCTACACATAAATCAGATAAGGAACTTCTTCTCTTCCGTTGACCTGAGAACCAGAAAGCCTCAATGTGATTAACCTTATTCGGGAGTTGGAATTTTTCATCCTTATAACCTATTGTTCATATATAAAACACTTATTTTACATATAGACGACAAATTTTTATATTGTAATTAGGCATAAATATTATTTTATTGTAAATTAGTTTTGTTAAGGTATCTTACAATCCGTGATACGTATTCCGATTCCGATGTAATTCATAAAATGAAAAAAAGGATACACGATACGATAAGTAAAAAAAATGAAAGAAAAGCTGCATGTGTAAAGTTTGTGAGTGGACAATGAAGGAATAAATTACGGCTGGAGAAAATGACAGGAATTGAAGGAAGTTCCTTGAATCACTCCGATGACAAAGATGCCCCCCCGCCCCATTATTTCTTTACTACTACTAGATTGGTTGCCCATTTTCAATTGCGCGTTGAAATACTAGGAGTATAAAATAATGTTATGCACACGCATATATAGATAAGATGCCACGACTTTTTAATTATTTTTCGGGGAGAGGATATTGTAAGTGATCCCAATTAATAGAACATGGCTACGTACGTAGCTACGTAATATAATAGATTTGGAGAAAATAAATGTTTACACCGCCGGTGTATATAATTAAATTATTCTCTCTTTATTTTTCCCTGTTAAATTCTCTAGCTCCTAGTTGTAAAATGGGGAGACAACTATATATAATGCCAAGTTGCTTTGTTTTGAATTTTTAGCAATAAAAAGCAACGACAGGACTGATTTCCTCAATTTTGTTCATAACTCGTGACGAGGTTTACGAAACAGTTTTGTAAGGAAGAATTGAAGGAATTTTCAAACTAAAACATATGTACCCTTTTTTGAAAATGAAAACATATACGGAGTATATGTAAGGAAGAATTGAAGGAATTTGACTTCCATTGCATGCAAAATCCATGCAGCTAGCTCTGGTCACTTTACTTGATATAATATAAACACTATTTCCTGCTAATTTCTGCTTCTCTTTTACCTCTCTCTCTCTCTCTCTCTCTCTCTCTCTCTCTCTCTCTCTCTCATTAGACATTTAAGGTTCTTTGTAATCAAATTAACAAGGGGTGAGAGTTACAAAAACCCTGGGAATTCGTCGAGTGAGAACATGATATTAAGTAAGGAGCTTATCACTTTAAATTCGCAAATTTGACTCCCATTGCAAGCGTAAAACTTCTTGAGATATATAGACCACAAGATTTTGAAGGTTTGCTTAATCGTTAAAATTAAAAACCCAGAAACTAGTCGAGTTGGGTGTAATCCTGACTTTAATGGTTTGAGAGTGAAGGCTCCTGGCTTCTTTCTCATTTTTTTAGGCGAAGAATTGGCCAATGTGAATGTGTTGGTAATGATGAGAATTGTGGGAGTGGCTATGTGTTATGTTGATGATGGCATGGCTTATGAGTTGTGCTTCCCATCTTGGAGACAACAGCAGGGCCCTCTTTGAAAAAAGCTACTCCTATCTGTTGAATTATCATTCCAATCTCGCATGATTTCAAAGCTTGAAGAAGAAAAAGTCACTTGCTTTTTACAAATCATATGTATAATTTCACGTCTATTTCCATATATAAAGCTGATCTCTATTTGTCTTAAATCATTTTAGCTTCCACCCTCCCATCTTTTTCGAAAGTCATATGCTAACTTCAATGGCAAGGCGCAAATTAAAAGTATACGTAGTGGAATCAAGCTACAATTAAATCACATATCTCATGGGTCAATGCCTATGACTTAGGAGTTTGTTTCCTCCTTATATTTCAGGTTCAATTATCATTATCAGCAACTCTTAAGGCCCGATTATTAGGGGACCGGGGGAAGAAGAAGTTGATAAGGGAGGGAAGAAAGAAGGTATTTGTTAACGAAAGAAGGGAGGGGGAGAGAGCTTACCCCCTCCTCCCCCCAAACCTTAGCTAACGCCACCTTTCCTCCTAGGATTAACTTATCTAGGTGGATAAAAAGACCACCCTAGGATTAACTTATCTGAGTGGATAAAAAGACCAAATCACCCCCTCAAAACCACTTAGTATTCTCAATTCTCAATGCAATGATTTAATGAGGGCAATTAAGTAACTTATCCACCCATATCAACTATTACCTCTCTTTTTTGATCTGATATCAACTATTACTCAAATCAAGCATAAGTTAATCCCCTTTCTTTAACTAATTCTCTTTATAACATATCCACCTCTTATTCATCATTCTCCATTATCCATCCAAAATCTTATCCGCCCAACAAACGAGCCATTAATAGGGCCACCTCACCTCACATATGTAAGCATGGAAAGGGTTGTGTGAGAAACAGTAGAAATTAGTCTGAGATGCGCAGAAGTTAATCAGAGACACCCGACATTAGTATCTATAATGACTTTAAAATGGACCATGATACGACTTTAAAAATGCATATGGAACAACAACTCCTAGTCCTATCCGAAGGAGTCCTCATTATGTTTATGGACCTCTACAATTATCATCGTCCTGTCACATCTCTCCTCTACCAATCCCTTTCCTTTGCTTGTTAAGTTGTTATCAGTTCCCATTTGATTATGAAAAATAATATATTTTTTTTTTTTGAAAAGATTCGTAACAGGAAAATGACAATAAAATAAAAAAACACAAACTCATTTCTTCTAGTATTTACTTATCATTTCCTTTTCTCTAATTACCAACTCTGTTTGAAACATGGGAAAATAAAGGAAAAGTAATTAATAAGAGAGAAATTAGAAGGAAAATTAATGAGATATCGAAGAACCTCTTCACAATACTCTGATATTCATCAATAAAATTGTTGCCCATTGACCCAAAAAAAACAAAAAAAAAGAAGAAAAAATATATTCATCTGATTCTGTTTGTTTCCTCTTGTTCAGTGAATTCCGTCCAGATAGAATCGGTTTTTTGAATTATTCTTTTTTGAACTGGTTTTTTGAATTATCATATTGAACCCCGAACATCTGAGTGGCCATAATATGTGCCATGTGCTTTCATATCTCTCTATGTCAAAGAATCTACTTTTGGAAGTGCCTGAAGCAATTCCATTCGATAAATGCATAATTCAAACAATGCCCAACACTAATAAAATAAATAAAGAACCCACCACCAGTTAATTTTTAACTATAAAGACTGCTATTGACTTCCACCCTTAGTCAAATAATCCTTCGAAATGACTATGGCCCCCGCACTCAATCCTCGCTTTGCGCTTGCATTCTCAATCATCGCACTCATGAATTCTAGTTATTTGGTGGAGTTTTGAATGACACTTTCACACTTTCGCTCGCAGTCTCGTACCCGCACGCGCATTATGTGATTTAGCTTCTACCAAATGAATTGGGCAACCTAAACCAACGAGAGACGAAAACTTGGACTTGGTTTTAGATTGGGTCAGGTTCAGTCTCCATAACCCTTTATTGGGGCTAATCATACTCCTAAAATCACCCACACATGGAAGGATATTAGCTTTGGCCCCGACATAGGTACGGTGAGGTCCCCCTACAGATAGTGATGTGATGTGACCGAACAATACTTCCTGATGAAGGTAGCGACGTACCATACCTGCACTTTCATTCAAGCAACTAAAAAAAAAAGCACAAGGCAAACCTAAATTCGTGTGGGACCTACCAATCAATGATAGGAGTAGCAAACTAACTCCTACAAAAAAAGCACAAGGCAAACCCAAATTCTTGTGGGACCTAACAAACTAACTCCCCCAGGAACTCTGTAATGCAAGGCTACAGTACATACACTACAGAGGTGTATTGTCGCATCTAAGCTGTCCAAAAGTATTATGCAAATGGTTAGATTTTGTTAAAATACTCTTCCGGAAAAGAAACTACTCTTTTCGGAAAGAGTCTTTTTAAAATCGGATCATTGATCGTTGAGATGCATTACACCACTGCAAGGTCCCCGGAGTAGTTTGTGAGTCCCACGACTCCCACCAGAAGAACCCCTTTGCAGAAATTTGGAAATTAAATCAGCTTAAGTTTCTTTACCTCGTCTAAAAGAGCGTATGAAATCAAATTGTTGAGGATCAAAAAAAAAAAATCAAATTGTTGAGTTTGATCATGTTTTATGATTAAAGCTTTACCCTAACCACCCACACACAAGCTTTACAAAACATTTCTTGCCAAATGCTTGGGATTGCAACTAAAAACTCATGGGTTTCGATACTAAGCTCATTAGTGCATAACAGATAAAAGAGACAACAACAGAAAGGCATGTGAAACGCATATTTGAGATATAATAGTGCCATGGATACATAATGCACAACAGATATATTTACATGTCCAACAACCATTTAGGGTTCACAACAACAATCAATTACAAGGGCTTACCTGCTGCTCAGGAACTCGCAGAAGGCCCAAAGTACATGCAGATGGGTGGATTAACCTTGAAGATGGACAGAATTGCTGACGGAATAGTCCAAATCCCATCACCGCATATCAAACCCGAAGCAACAGCCCCTGCGTAATCTTCTGCATTTTTCCTATTTATCCGCTCCCAGACAAACAATATCACAGTCCCAACAAACATATCAATTGCAAAGTAAGCCCCGATATAAAATGGTACTGCCATAGCCATTGGAATTGGAATAAATTGAGAAACCTTCGTCGGGGTCACATCCCTCAGAAGGTTAACAACCAAAGCAGCCACAAAGAATCCACAACACAAGGCTAGACAATGCTTTGGAAGCTCAGAGAACCCCTCAATTCCCAGAATGGCCATTTCCCTAAATATAACAGCATACGGTGCTTTATAAGGTCCATCGGGCGACCCCACATCAAAAGCAGTCCAGAACAACCAAAATGTTAGCGGGGCAATGACACACCCCATGGCTGTTCCAATTAATTGGCTCACAAACATGGATTTGGCTGATGAGAGAGTGAGGTAGCCTGTCTTAAAATCTTGCATGAGATCGGCTGCAGTGGATACAATGGCCATCATGACCCCACAAGCTGCTAAACCGGCTATTACGCCGCCATCGCGTCCAACCAATGAAGCGATAATGAAAAGACCGATTTTTCCATAAGTGGAGGCTAAACTCCAGTCTGTGAGACCAGTTCCATAGGAGTTGCAGAAGGCAAGGGCAGGGGCAAAAAGATAGGAGCAAAGGACTAGATACCACTTGAGGGGTGGGAAGATGGTTGGTATTGTAGCTGTGGATATTGCAGCCAGGCCCACATAACCAGAAACTGCCACCCAGGATGGTATCCTGTCTTTTAGAAACAGCTCGTCTCGTTTCCTTTGCTCCATTAGTAGTTCAGAAGACTCGTCATCTGCAAAAGAATAGTTAGTGGAAAAACAAGAGAATAGATACTGATGAATCACGACACATAAGTAAAGCAAGAACCGCATATTTTGAACATAGGTATTGCCCAAAGTTAAGAGAGCAACATAGAAAGCAAAATTTCTTATATAGCTGCTAAAAAGTTCAGGAATATAAGAATCCTTAGAAGAAATCATGAGTGCTATTACTCAAAATGAAATCAAAGCCCTATGCCCTTCTTGGCAAATACCTCTCAAGGTTACATCCTGTACCTAGTAGTTTGTAGATGATTATCTTTTGTGATCAGGAAGGTATGCCTTCCTTTTCTTTGGTTGTTCTTCAATAAAATTCTGTTAAGCAAAAAAATAAATAAAAAATTCAAAAGTGTGTAATAAGGTAAAATGTCTTGACAGCTGGCTGTAACCATGATCGAAATCATTTTAAACATTTTGAATTTTTGATTGCATACAAATTGGATCCACATTAGAATTTTTCTTTGTCTACTTGAACAAATTGCTTTCATCGGTAGTGCATAATAGCAAGAATGATACTTTTGATTCATCTTTCTCTATAAACAATACTTCTTTCCAGAATGTGTGTTCAGGTAGTAAAGACTTGAATGTGAATCTAAGAGATGATAAAACAGGACTCATACTGACAATACACAATCTAAAATGCCACTATTGTAGCGGCCAGTTCCAATTGTCATCAGTACAACCAAAAGGTGTTTCCAAACATCCTACAGATCAAAATTTCAGACTTCATTATAGGAAAGATAATATGTCCAAAACAAGAGAATTATTGACAGATCGTAAACCATCCTCGTTGTTTTGTGACTGACCATATTCCTAATTGAGCAGGTAAAAAGACAATGATGTTTCAACATACTGTTAACATTCAAAGCCATGTTAGTTCATCAAGGAGAATAAGAACTTCAAAATTTTGTTAGTTCAAGCATTGTCCATCATTCAGCTTTTAACAAGTGCATGCGTTTTGAAGCTACTATGATAGTATTAAGCTGCTTTTTCCATTTGTACGTTCAGATCAGGATAGGTGCAAGGTGAATTCTATCCTTTGGATGTGTGTTCAGGCATTCATGAAACTGAAATGTGCTCAGAAAAGTAACATATCAAAGGAGGAAGGGTAAGGATGTCATTATTGAAGAAGCAAACATACAGATGAAAGCAATATCAAGGACAGGAAAAATAACTAAGTACAGAAAATCTTGAATTGCAACATGCGTCTACCATGTAAGCATCATATGTTTTCATTCAAGTTACCAGAACTTATGTTCCTCACCTGAAACTTCATTAACGATAGGAAGATTCTTCTCTTTCGTGCTTTTGTTACACAATTCCCTAACGGTTATTGCTATTATTTTAACCAAATTGTATAGGCCATCACCAAGGATGATAGAGATGGCTATGAAGACCTGCAAAAGTAAATGTAGCAGAATGTGTTAGAGCATAAGATAATACTATGAAAGCCAAACATGGAACCAAGAGGAAGAAAAGAGACAAAGAAAACTAGGAATCTCCCATTTCCTAAAAAATTTAGACGCCCATAAAGGGACTTATTTTACTAATGCTTCACCTAAAAACATACAGAAAAATTCTCCCACTTCGTGCAGAGGTGATATTTCATATTTCTATATATCCTTAAAGAAACTAGCAACAAAAGAACATCTGATCAGTTGCAAAATAGCAGAGAAGGATAAATCGAAAAATGAAGTTCTAGTCCCCTGGCCTTCTTGTCCAAAAGAAACAAACTAACAAACAAAAAGACTATCCCCAAACTAAACGAAACAGAGCCTCATGTACCAATAAATTCGGGTCGGCAAGACTAACCCCACCTGCCTAATTTATCCGTATGCAGTTCAAAATGACGACGGTATAATTGTTTTTCCCTTGCATGAATATTATGCACTAGTATCCAACTGTCATAAAGAGGGGACGAACGGGGAAAGGAAAGAAGACTCAGATGTACATGATGAAAGCCAGCAAGATGTGTGCCTCTGAAGCATGTCAGTGACTTTATCCAAAAATATCAAGCCTAGGGAGAAAAGGTCTAGCTACATCATATCACCGAGACTTCCATGTTTCCCTTGCATGAATATTATGCACTAGTATCCAACTGTCATAAAGAGGGGACGAACGGGGAAAGGAAAGAAGACTCAGATGTACATGATGAAAGCCAGCAAGATGTGTGCCTCTGAAGCATGTCAGTGACTTTATCCAAAAATATCAAGCCTAGGGAGAAAAGGTCTAGCTACATCACATCACCGAGACTTCCATGTTGAGAAGTAAACAAGCCTTCAAAATTATTGGATGTGAACTGTCAATAAATGCAGTGACACGGCATACTTTTGTTTCATACTAAAAGCAGCAACTTAGAATACCTTGTACCCATAAAGTCCTTTGAAATCATTGCTACCAAGATCAGCTGGATACCAATCTCCTGCATGTTGAGATATGTAGGGCCAAAGAATGCCCCATGATACAATCGCACCAAGAAGAACTGAACAGTTCACTATGTGAGGACAGATAAGACCACATCCGACATAAGTTGGACTAAAGTCAAAATAGAATCTGCAATTACGAAAATAAAATAGATTAACGGCAAGTCAGCAACATTTTGTCTGCAAAGAAGCCTTCCTAGATGCCTTTTCCCCACTCTTTTCCTTTCGTTAAGGGGGGGCGTAAGGGATATGCTTAAGAAAAACATAAGAGAAATCTAAAAGCTACATGCTCCTGCAGAGTATCAATTGAGGGGTGGGTCGGGCGGAGGGTGGGGGAAAAGGGAACTGAAAGCAATAGAACCTTACGTGTTCTTAAATAGTGCCAAACCAAGTGTAGGAAAATTGTCAAATCCACAAGAATCCCCAATACCACTGAAGAACCATTTAAAGCAGCTCCAGACTAAACTTATGCTCAAATATTTGCCAAGACATGTGACTTGATTCCTGTTAAAAAAGTACACAACTGATTAACAATCAGTTTGAAAAAGATCATAGACCAAACATCAACTTCATGACACGCCTTATCTTACATGGACTCGTTTAAAATTAGTCAAGTACTACTTAAGTAAGCGTATATGGGATATGCAATTGATAGGTCTGACTAGAAATGCACCCTAAAAACATGCTAAAGTTGTAGAGTTCACTATGAAATTTTGCATAGACCTCCCATTTTGTGAGTAGAAGAACCATGGAAGTTATAAATATACCATTTTACCTACGCAAGTACCAATGGCATTTAGTCACGTCTTAGTGTCCTTGGGCAAGAGAACCTGATGAATCTAACACAGTAACACTCAAAAGCATATTTGCGGCCAATGCCCATAGTTGAGGCAGTCGTTAAAGCATTCAACTCAATTCCAATTGGCTATAAGAGGAGTGAACGCTAGGCATGCCTTCTTTCAAGCAAGATGCGTTAGCTCCATATTTCTTAGCAAGATAAAAAAAAAAAAAAAAAGGAGGCTACCTCCAACTCCCCACAAAGATTTCACAGACATCAGGTCTCCAAGATAACCACTAGCAAAACAGGTCCCCTCAGCAAAGGGGCTGGAAATGCTTGTTCCCATTGGACCATTGTTCTATATGCACCAGGATCCCAATTCATGGATCTCTCAGCCACCATCACTATCCCGAATCCTTCACTTATTGTTACAAGGTCGATTCGGTCTTCTTGCATTTTACAGCAGTCGGAAATGTATAACTTGTACAAATCTTTTTGTTTTCCAAATTGATCTGAACCACTCGTTTGTAGAGCTATTTACTCAATCGTAGACATTTCTAGAACACATCTTACAGGCCTAGATTCATACATTAGTTTTTGAGTTACTATTTGATCGCCTTATAACACTCCCCCAACAAGTGTGACCCCCGATACACACATGGAGAGGTAAAGAACAGATCAAAACAAAGTGCACTTACGACACAAATAACATAGAAGCATTTTCTAACAAAATCAGTTTTGTCCAAAAGTCTGGCTCTAATACCATGTTAAAGCATCCAAATCGAAACCCATTGAGCATGAGTGGAGAGACTATCTAGACTCATACTAGTTTTGGAGGCGATAACCAACCATTGTGGGACTAGCACTAATGAGCCCACCTGACATATGATCCAAACTCACACGTGGAGAGGTAAACAAAGGACCACAGTACAAGGATCACAACAAAAATAAAATGCACCTACGACACAAAACAAATGAAACCAGTCTTCAGAATCTTGTTCAAAAGGCTCAAAATGCCAAGCTGTGTTACATGTTACAGCATCACGTACTAGTTTTGGAGATTTTATTAGCCCGATGTAGGACAAGCTCATAACACGTGTAAAATAGGAAACACCAAGCCAATGCTCACTAGTCGTTTCAAATTATTCAAGGCAACAAATTTACGTGATTTATCATTTATGAAGTAAACAGGGGTCCAGACCGATAAAGCAAAAAGAACACACGGTCGAAGACATGGAAATGGTGTACCTAATTAAGTACTTCTGCTATGCCTCCCTCCAAAGGGTATCTTCTCAGCAGTCAGCACCATCATTTAATGGCTAAGTAGGACTGACTAAGGAACCCAAATAAGAGCAAAAGCCTTGAAACCTCAAGGCGTATGATGAGGAAAACAAAGATAGATATACCCCTGACAATTTTCAACACTACAACTCGAAAATTTGTGAGACAACTTGTTTTCAAGAGAATGATTGACCAAAAACATACATCTATGCCTATATGTGCAGCATATACTGTTTTAATCTTTATACTCTTCCCTTAATTGTCATATTCTTAGTTCAATTATGTAGTCCTGCCAAACACAATGCAACTCAAAGAATACCCCAGAAAAACGAAACCATGAAAATGATGCATTCGTTTCTTACCCAGCAAGCTCAGCTCCAGTTGTTGTGTGAAAGCTGTTTATCAACATGGCTGTTGCTGTTCCACTGGGGTATGTAAGCTTATAATCCATGACCATAACCTGAAAACATAGCAAGAACTACTACTCAACACTCATCGTAGTTATGGTCATGAAAATACCATACTTGTATTAGTTGTCTATGAAAACACGTAGGGTTGATGTTCTGATATTTTATATCTAATGCAAGAATGTCAAGACCTTGCGAAGTGGAACGAGACTAAATAGCCCCAGAAAACTGACAACAAACAAAAACCCAATCATCCACCACAGGCCAGGGTTCTTTACATCCTCCGCTCGATTACCAGGATAATCCGCACCAATCAGTTTGTAAGTTCTATCATCCATTGCAATCAAATATGAACCAAATCCCCCTGTGAACAAGTGAATTGCAAATAATTCCATCAAATATAGGACAAATAAAGAGCACAACATAGACAAAACGTAAACCATGTTCAATGTATTCCCATAAAAGAGAAATCAGAGTATCCAACAGGTAATTTGGCTGCTGATTGTCTATACACCTGCCATGGAGAACAACCAAGATAGTGTGTCGTATACCAATAATAGTGGTGAAGTTGGTTCTTTATGTAATTAGACACTAGTCCTCCATGCATGACTCAGGGGGATAAAATTTCTGGTTTTATCTCCCCGAAACAAATAACCCGTCCATGGAATCTAAAATTACCCATTAAAAAATTAGCTTATTTCTGCACCTACTAAGTATCAACCACCATGTTCTCTCATCAGGAGCTTCAATATCAACCAATGTGTCTCACTGGACGTCAAAAGAGAAGTACATTATAATTACGTGAATTAGGTAGCTAGTAGCAACCACCCTAATTCTCATGTAGCCTAAAAACTCACTAATTGCCACAGTGAACTTAACCAAATCAACCAAACTAAACCTTGTGATCAAATCAATTGAGGTTGACTACTTGAATCTTGTTTTGCCATTCCACTGTAAGCTACATCAAATACGTACATATACCCGTGTACATGCCATTTACTGCAACATCCCCAACAAATCTACCCCTTATTCCAATAAAAACTACTCCCTTTGTCCCATTTTGATTGCTTTGTACGAAAACACAACTTCTTCAGGGATAATCGATGAATGCATGTCTACTTTGAAAATCTGATTAATCCCTCATTCC
Source organism: Rhododendron ferrugineum (assembly GCA_025642025.1). NCBI lineage: Eukaryota > Viridiplantae > Streptophyta > Magnoliopsida > Ericales > Ericaceae > Rhododendron > Rhododendron ferrugineum. The sequence goes on from JAOTQK010000002.1 coordinate 385,339, forward strand.
CTACTCTCTCTCTCTCTCTCTCTCTGGACCAACTTATGCGCAACTCAGACATTTACGCACTTTTGATCATTTATGAGGGTTAGTTATGAAAATTTATGCACATTTTCTTTTTCACTTTTCAAAGAAAGTAAAGATTTTGACATCCCAAAGTAGAATAGTAAAATGTCGGAAACAAGAAGAAGAGATTACCACTGAAGGCGAGGCCATAACAAGCGACGACACAAGTCTGTATGACGGTATTCTCCTGCCTCGTAAACGGCTGAACCGAAAACCCCAGCTTGGAACAAAACCCCGTCCACGTCTTGACAAAGAAGAAGCTCAACAATCCGGCGCCGACATTGAGCGAGGGAATGATCCCCACCGTGAGATTGAGCTTGTGCGTAATGATGCAGAAGAGTCCCCCCAACACGGCGCTGACCACCATCCCTCTTACCGTGATCTGCTCTTTCCATTCTGGAATCCTCTCGAATTCAACTTCCCTGGTCTTCTCCGGTTGGAGAATCAACGGCTCCGATATTTCCACGGTTGCATTCGAAGTTTCCGTCCCCATTTCTCTTGGATAGTACTAGTATTTTGGATCTCCGATCCAATTGTAGGAGTTGTTTGGTTTGGTTTGGTTTGGTTTGGTTGTTGAGGGAGGACGTTGGGAATGGGAATTGCTGGGGAAGGTGGAAGTGAAGTTAATGAGAGGGGAGGAAATATGGTAAGCAGGCGAATGAAAAGTTAACCACGTTTTCTGTTACGTTTATGACGCAACTCCTCTTTGGATTTTACTACGTACTACCGGAACTTGCACTTGTGGAAATCGAGAAATTTTGGGTGCCAAGCGGGCACCACGTAGTGCATGAACAGTGTATTCGAGTCGTTCATTTTGCTTTTGAACGGCTCAAATTTAGAGAGAGATAATTTTAATTTAGACTGTCCAACACACTTTTAGACAGGACAAATGAGCTGATCAGGCATCACATGAGTACGGCTACGTGGTACCCATAAATTTCTCGTAGAAATCGGGATCTGCTTGGCTGGATTACCTTTGGACACACAATAGATATTTTCCTAATTGTAAGGCCAACTATTTGGATTTATTTGGCCCGTCATGGTCTTTGCTTATTTATTTACGCAATCCAAGATTATTAAACTCATATCGTTGTCTTTTCTTTTTTTTTAAAATGGAATCAACATATCCATTTAAACAAGTCATACAAAATCTACAGATTAGCACCGAATACAGATCAGGTCATACGACAATTACTGATTTTCATCCAAATACAGAAATACGGAAAAACACACACTAACGAAAAGAGACGAAGCTGATATCTAGTGCCTAAGCAAGAGCCATCGCTCATTCCACACCAAAATAACAAGGATCGGCTTAAGTGGAGCTAATACCCAGACATTAGACGCCTCAGGATGGTGGAGCTCCATATCAAAGATAGCATAAAACCCGATGAAAAACCAGTCACCAGATCTGGAGAAACCAGACCGAACAAAACCCGCCGGGACAGAAACCGGACCCAACATCTGGACAGAAACCGGCCTAAACATCCGGACAAAACAACCAAAAACTAGATTAAAAAAAAACAAAGAAAAGAAACCTCCGATCTTAGAGATATCGCCAGACAAACGCCGCCACTTAAACTGGAGACTTATTCGCCGAAGAGAGCCGAGTCATCCTAGCTTCATCTCACCGTCAGATCTAACTCAAAACGAACCAAAGGGAGAGGGAGGAGCGATGGAGGTGACGGGAAGAGGGCGGTAGAGACGGTGGAGAGTGGATCTGGTTGGAGATGGGTATTGACGGGCGGAAAGGTGAAGGAGGGTGACCGGCCAGGAAGAGGGGGGTGGAGCAAGAGGGCAGCAGCCCCACCCCCATGGGAGAACCCTAACTGATGGAAGTTGCTAAGGAGGAGTTGAGAGAGAGGCAGCTTTGGAGATGTTCATGTGGATTTCAATTTTCATATCATTGTTTAATGAAGTGATATTATATTATACTTTCTAAATTATATGAAAGGGGTGTTTTCAACGGGTAATAAGTTTTGAGAAAGAACTTGTTGACAAATCGTTAGTTGTTTCTACTAATCAATAAGTTGTTGATAAATCGTTAATTGTTTTCACTAATCAATAAGTTGTTGAAAAATGTCAAATTATTTCCATTGCTTTACGACTTGCCCAAAATTGTTAGTGGAAACACGGCCGGCTCTTTACAATTTACATAATGTGTGTGATTACAATATGTTAAAAGATGCACTTATCCTAAGTAAGGTTAAGATGAAAGGTCAAATAAAACGTTCGTTTCTTGCAATAGATGAATTACTGAAAAAACTACTCCTTGAGGGGTGAAAATTGTTACCTGCTGATTAACGGTCCACAACATAAAAAAATGACACCAACTAATTGGCCTAAGAGACGAGTGGAACAGTTTGGTTTCCATATTTATATGTTCCAAAAAAATGCAACGGAAAAAACAAATATCAAATGGCTCTCTGTTCGAAATCCAACATTAGATCAGAAAGACGTTTAAAAAGAACCACGCCGCAATTTACAGTTGGTAAATGATTGAGCTGTCCGGTTTCTTCTCCAAGAACTCCCTATAGAATGGCTTATTTTTACTATACTGGAGAAAACAATAGAATCACCCCCATTTACCCGTGCTGTACTTGACACCATATCAAATTGTCACTTTACACTATTTCACATAAACATGAAGCATTGGGTGCAGTCTTGGTTAAATTAGCGGAACACATTGCAAGATGAGCGTATTCAGATCAAAATCGTCTTCCATAAGCTTGTATAGTCTCCTCAGCTAGCATTTATATCCAAAGGTGGCACACACTCTTTGTTTCACTCAATGAGAAAACAATGTCCCTGGCACTCAACCCTCACTCCATCGTTGCCATTTGCCATGACCATCTGTGCATTGGGGCATGATTTTGTCACTAAAACCTGAGTATTTTCAAAGGGAAAACAATAAACTCAGTGAGTACAGAGAGAATGCAGATGTGACGGGGTGAGTATCCATGCTTGGTTCTGTCATAAGCGGTAAGTTCAAATTTCAGTAAAATGTTAACTAGATTCACATAAATCATTGATGGATTGACATAGAAATATATTTATCTTCCATTCAGCAAAGAGAATTTTGAAGAATTTCCTAGCCTTGACAAAATTGAGGACTTTCAGTGTGTTGTCCAAGAACACACTGCCTGCTAGTCTATGAATGATATTTAATCTAGGAACATAGCATATAGAGAGTTCTGTAAATCAAGAACAGTGGACTCACAATGCAACATAATCAATTTACAAGAGTTCAAAGTGGTCAAATACCAATCTTGAAAACTCAAAACTAATGGCTTTTGCTATTGACCCCAACATTTCATACAGATTTCTTACGCAATATCCCTATGTAGCAGTCACAGAGACGAGGGTGGCCAGATAAAGGTTTTCAATAATGTTTTACCAAAAGATTGACCTACAAAAAGTTTGGAAGACAAATTCAATCCCCCCGGTGACCGTAAGGAGTGAAATATTTTCGTAGTCCAGCTCTCTGCACACTCAACAGCATTCAATGAAAACATCTAAATATCTTAGTCATCCCTTGTGTGCCCTGCTTGGTAAATGGTAAGGAACCAGTGGAATTAGCTCTTGTTATTACTTGGACTAATCTTGAATTTCCTAATCAAGGTGCTTATTTGGTTTGAGTTAATAGTAGACTTAGTAGTACTCATCTCAAATACCAAATCAAACCTGTTTGTGATCAATTATGGTTAACAATGATCATGTATTAAGAAATGAAGAAGGCGTCACCCAGACTATTGATTGGAAAAGTAGGGCGCTTAGATTTTTTCCAAACAACGGACGGTGAGCCTAAAAAGAAAACTCACCTCATGTATGGCATCTAGTGTTTAATATTGTATCCTGTTGTACACTGAGATCTAGCAAGCAGGTAGAGGTTCTTCCTTAAGCACTCCACCAATTTCCATCTTCCATGACCGATCAACTAGAGGGGCCAGCTCCCTGTTGGAACATAGCATCTCCACCGTAAGAATTATATACTGCATATGTACATCCAGTTATCAATAAAGGGGAAAAAAGAGTAGCAGACTGTACGACCACAGAACATATTTTAAAAAAATTAAACATACTGCTTACAGCTACACAAGGCAATGAAACACCAATCGAATGGACTTTGGTGCTTTAGAAGCCATTGCACTAGCTAGGTACTCATGAGTCCCTAAGACATGAATGAGCCAAAGCCAATAACAGCACTTTAGATTAACTTTTTTGTGAGCCAATAACTACACTTTAAGAATTTCAAGACTAAGATTCTTTTGTGATAATGAGCGCGTCTCAAAATATGTGATTCGGGTGTCAAAAGGCCATGTAAACCACATTGGACTGATCCAATTTCCACCAGAAAGTTCACAATGTTGACATCCTTGCCAACAGTAGAAAGTGTGAATCATAGCCCCTAATGTCACCAGATAACAGTCCCATAACAAATAGACCATTATAATGAACAGAGGTCAGGTCTAAGAATAGGTAGGGAAAAACAAACTTACTTGAGGTCATGGCTGACAACAAGTAAAGTTAGCTCTTTCTTTAAATGCTTCAGCAACTTTACAACATCTGCACGTGCTTTCCAATCTGATTTTCAGAATAGCATAAAACAATACATTGGTGGTTTGCAAAAGGCAACTCAAAGAATAAAGCAGGAGAGCAGATTGAGATATTGGAAACTGAAAGGGGAAAAATGTTTGAGAGCCTCATGTTCCTCACTATGATATGAAAAGAAACACGCAAGAATATCTTTAGAAATGCAACAAATTTTGAACCTACAGACTATAAGAAAAGATTAATTTCCTTATTATCCCAATTAAGATTCTAAGAAAAATTTCGGCCGACGTGTAGCCAGACAAGCACAATGAATGTTGAATTCAGAAGCAAGAGGCCACAGTCAAACCATAACATAGTTGTTCCAGAAGTGAGAGAGGATTAAGCAGTATAGCCTAACTTTTTCTTCACTTGAAGAAATGAGGACAAAAAGAAACAGATCAAGACTTTCTTGTACAAGGCATCTTAGTTCAAGAAAGTTGCAATTTGCAAACAGTTAAATAATTGCATGCACAACTCATTAAGTTGGGATGTGCAAATACGGGAGTGAAGATAATAAAGGCACATTCATACCAAGACCAGCAAGAGGTTCATCCAATATCAATAAGTCGGGAATCTGTACCTGCACAAAGTCAACAATACTCGAGTATTCATTTTAGTGCCGCCAATAAAATGTATGCAAAAACCACTAGGAGCAGTGACAGATTTACTAATTGAATTGCTAGGGCCAGCCGCCGTTTGTATCCACCACTTAGAGAGTGAGGGTCTTTATCCAAGGGGATTCCTTGCATACCAACCTAAGGGATTAATTTAATCAGTTATTGTGTCAAATGTCACAAATACACCTAATCTGGCAACAATGCTAAGAAATCAGTAGTGCAGATCCTACAAGTAAAGAGTAATATTAGAAGAAATTCATGAATCAGAGAAGGGTATATTTACTGAAATAATAGCTTTCTGGAGTTTTGAAGCAAGAAGCTCTTTCAATTGAAGGCCACCCCTTTGCCTTGGCCATCCAAATATAATCTCTTCAAGAACACTGTCTGCCACAAAATACCTACCCACAATACACCATCTCAGAGACTTCGAAGAAAACAAATGTTTTCCCTATAAAAAACAAAGTAGAACGAGTTTCAAGTTAACAAAAGTTGCAGCTCTTTAAAAACGCAAATGAAACCAAAGGGAAGGAGAATGATGCTTAAATCCAAAGATATACAAGTCAAAGAATGTGTGAAAGTAAAAATCCTTAAGCAAAAGAAGACTAGAGTTCAACTCCCACAACAGGCCAGGAAAAAATGGCAGGAGTTATCCAACAAACTGGTATCGCTTTGCATTTGAAAATCCCAGATGAAAGCTAGATGAGAAAGAGATGGGTTATAGACTGCTGCTGGACAGGCTTGAAATAGAGAAACAAAAGCACAAACATGTTCATCCAAAAGTCACTCTAACGTCAAGACACTAGGGAAGCAAGAAGAAAAAAGCACTGATTAAATTGACAAAGTGTCTACAAAGACCGGTTTGTCATGTGAATATAACCAAACATTGAAAACCACACCCAAAAAAAAGGGGCAAGGTATAGCTACTTAAATTCTAGTTTATGTGATGAAGCCAGTACTTCACCATATACAAATGATGCCAAAGCATATATTAGTAGCAATAGAAGATAAAAAATAAAAAATAAAACAATTCATTTGGTTTCCCAATTACCTTTCAGGAAACTGAAAAACTATACCAACTTTTTCTGGAGTTAATTCTTCAGAAGATTGAAGTGCCTTGCCATCATTACCATATCTCTGAATGTAAATGGAGCCTGATGTTGGTTTGCTTAGCCCTGCAATAAGCTGTAAGATAGAAGGGATAAGGTGCAAATAGTATACAAGATAAAAGCAACTAAAGGGAACAGCAATTAGACAGACTTGAGATATGCATCAAATGACAAATCCGAAAAGAAAAGAGTTAGACCTGCAAGAGAGTAGTTTTCCCACTTCCACTCCGTCCAAAAATCAAGCCAAAACTGCAACAAGACAAGATAACAACAATCATATGAATGCAAAGCCTCTCTCAAAAATAAATCCGAGCCCCTGTGAGGTACATATTGAGGAGGGCTGGCGGGTAGCACCTATGTTACTTGGGACTCGTGTTAAGTGCACATTAATTGTCGAATTCATCTAACTTCCAATTCAAGGATATGGGTCGTTGAGGACAGGCCAAAATATTCATATCCCTTATTCTTTTATTGTCTCATATAAAGGGTGTTTACAATGGACTTTTTAACATGTTGTGACTAATATAGGAGTCTTATGCATTGTTTACGGTAAATTTGAAATCCAGACATACTTGTTCGCATACCATCACCCAGTGTCCGGCATGGGCACTTCATACATATTTAAACGAGTCCACGTAACATAGGGTTGTACCGTTGTACATGAGGGTGATTTAATTTTGAGAATTAGAGAGAATACACAGTTAAGTTACTCTTGTTAAAGTATCCAACTAAATAGGAATTGAAAATGAGTGGAGAGGCCGGTTAGACTCATATACTTCTCCTGGAGGTCCTATTCAAGTGATGTGGAACAAGCCCTTAACAACTCCAACCTCATAGTATTCAAACATTGTCCCAATTCGATTTCAAGCCATTAAATCTAGCACATTTCCCATGAATTATGACAACATTATGGAAGATGGTCCACAACAGGGACGTTTATGGATGAGATGCTGACAATCAATTCATTCCACTTACACTTTTGATGGCATTTACTTGCAATTACTCATCATACAAGCAACTATACCTTTTTTCAGGAAGAGAGATGTTCACTCCATTCAAAAGATTGATCTGGGTCCCCGGGGGGCGGTAGCTAACATCCTTTACCTGAAAACCAATAAATTTTTGAGCGACTTCCAACACTTCTGCATTATTTGCCATTTTTTACTAGAAAGCAATGTGTACTCACAAGCAGCACATATAGCAAAATTGACTGAAAGTTTGTAAGATCATAAGCAAGAATTAATGATCTTAATGCAAATGTGAGTAAGGGTAGAATGCTAAAGCATGCTTGAGACAATGTGCAACGTTAATACAAATACAAAGCAATTACTTATACATGAGGAAACAGATAAACAAACAAATGATTGTTAATGAGTTCTTTTTCTTAAAGTAATAGTCAATCAATCAGTATTCTATTTAAAACTAACAGATACAGGGCATCTCAGAATACTCTTTAAACGAGCTACAGGTCACAGTGCAAACAACATCACAGAGAGTGGTTTCTCCTGCCATGATTGAGTCAGAGTGTGTCAGGATATCTCAAAAGAGCTTCCAGTATTCAGGCTCTGAGAAAATGAGGTCCTAAAATTTATATTTTCCAACAAGATGGATATTAGCAACTTAAACTGAAGTTTTCTCATAAGTAGCCTAAGCTGCGCGCAGTGCGCGTGTGTGTGAAGCTCTTGCATCATTAATCTTCCTTAAAAAGTGGAAAAGCTTTAGCCTTCATGTTTCTAAGTAGACTTCTCTACATCCTCTTTTTTTTCTTGTTTGACTACTCAAGCTCATCTAGAGTCGTGAATTATGCTACCACTCCTCGTTTCTCAGTATCATGTGTAATTTGCACAGACCACGTTCACGGCAGTGCATTCTTTCTCTTCAGCATGTAGTTGCTCCTCAAATTATGATCGGATGCATTTGAATTCAAGTTTCCTATTAAATCTTCACATAATCTCAGTGTGAAAACTTATCCAAGGATGCAAATTTACTCGTGAACATTCCTTTGGTGACATTAAAACTTTTCCATCCTTCTGCTAAGCAACAAAAGCCTCCCTTCCAGACAATGTACATTCCAATTCAATAAATATATCTTGATTTCTTTGAAGGTCCTTCATGTAAATGTAAATACTCCTTTGATATTTGTTCAGTTGACCATATTATATTAGGGATTTAACGAGTCAGTTGCTTTGAAACTTCCTAGACCTACCATCGCATTCCCAGTGACAAAAAACTGGAAATCCACAAATATTCTTGTTTTAGTCAAGTTATGCGTGAATCATCGCGAAGAATGCAAGACAAGGGTGAAAGGCGCGTGAATATGAAAATGAATTTAAGGAAACAGGAAAGGAAAAGGGAGGGAATTTACTTGGAAGCAGGAGAGGTCGCAGGAGACTTTGAATGTTGGATTACTCCTGCAAAATCCAAAAACAACTCAATTGAATCAAACGACGGAACAAAGACGACATGGATTCTATTGGAACCAATCCCGACAAAGTCGTATAATTCAAAGTCTTTTCAGTCAAACATGAGAATTTCGGAAATGAAAAACATGAACGAAGGAAGAAGGAAGTCCCGCCTAAAGCATGATTTAGCAGTTGCAATTCTAGTGGAACCGAACACGGCCACCGGGGATACGATTAAGGGACTTCTCGCCATCTCTCTCACCGGCCGGCCGGAGGGATAATTTAGGGTGTGAACAAAAACATTAACGATCCAGGAATAAATTCGGGTCTCTATGAGCCCGCCCCGTTATACGATCCAAATAAGGTAGCCCAGCGGTCTAGTAGGGTAGATTTTTTTTGAGACAGGCTTAGGCTTAGGCTAAGCCCAGTGGTCTGCCTTGGTACAGGGGTACAGGTTCTAAGGCCTCGTTTGATAACAGTGATAGATGAATGTGATTCGTAAGGAGATGAGATTAATAATGAAAAGGGATTGGTAATGAGAAGGGATTGATAATGAGTATATTTGTTTGGGATGGGATTCGATGATGAGATTATTAATATTATGTTTGTTTGAGATGTGATTAGGTGATGAGATTATTAATATTATGTTTGTTTGAGATGGGATTAGGTGATGTGATTGGATTGATAGAAGGGATTGACAATGAGAGGAGGTTGGAATGGGATTACCAATACTCTCTCCAAGATGGTATTAGCAATACCCCCAAATTGGGGTCTTAGCAATCCCAACGGATTAATAGTCCGGACCATTTTTGGGAAACCAAACAAGGTATTGATAATACCTCCACTCTACTAATCCAATCCCAACCCCTTAGAGGGTTATCAAACGGGGCCTAAGTATGAAGTCGTGGGTCTAAGTATGAACAACGGCCTTTTAAGGTAATCTAACTCACCACCATTAATGAGTCGTAGGTACAGGTTCCAAGTATGAAGTCTTGGATCTAAGTATGAACAACGGTCTTTTAAGGTAATCTAACTCACCACCATTAATGTTGTTGCGAAACTATGACAACAAACATGAGTAGAAACCTAATCGAATGGTTATTTAAACAAATAAGAAGTCAATAGTCGTAATTGTAACCGCTTGAGAATGTTTTATATATCAAGTGTTTTTGTCTATTCAAATTTAAGTGAATAGCATTTTCATAATAATTTCGATATTTTGTACCATTTATTTTGTAAATGAATAATATCTTCAAAAAAAATCTTACGTTTCAAACCTTTGGGCTGTTAGAGATTTGCTCGGTCGTTAGCTTCGGATGCCCAAGATTAATTGAGATGCTCGCAAATTGACTTGAACACCTAATTATAAAAAAAGGGTTTCAACGATATTTAGAGAGTATATGGTCATTAATCTTAGGCTACTGGCTTTTAGCGAATATGCTCACAGCAACGAGGATCAAAAGAGAACTTTTTAAAAATTATTAATATAAGCTTATTTCAAAGAGAAATTACGCACATATATTTACACAATCGATCAATGAGAAAAGACAAGGAAAGAAAAATAAATAAAACAAATTATAAGGCCGAAATAAGTTAATTAATTGGAATTAAAGCCTTATGACCCGTGATCCACACACTACGTGCGTGATCTATATTTGTTGTGATTCTTGCAAGAATCGGGGCGATTAGATTATATATGACTCAAGCTCGTCTAGATTGGGGTAACCCACGTGCAATGGCCCCTCATTTTTTTTTTTTGATCCTATGGCCCCTCATTGGTGCTAGGCATTTATATCCAACTTTTTTATTCATGAACTATTTTTGGCACTGTTGGCCGGGTTGGTTGAGCTTGAATTGGATTGGGTACATAGCTACTACAATATAAGAAATCAACAACTCAAAACGTGTATAATCTCTACTTAGTACTAGCTAAACATTGAACACACGTTGAAGTTTGGTACAAGTTTCGTGATAAAGACGTTGGATCAATCAATTCATTGTTAAAATTGGATTTAATTAATTAGTCGTCGTTTAGAAATTAGTAATGGAGTACTGCAAGATTAATTGGTTTGTGAAATATGAGTCCTATTCCAATTCCTATTCCTATTCCTATACCAACCAAATGTGAAAAAGGAACCCGATCGACCCCGTGATGAGATGCTGATTCCAAATACAAAATACATTCTGATCATAATCTCAAAAGCCAAAAAGGCAAAAAGTTAAAAATGAAAAGCCAAAAAGTTGGCTCCCAAACACCCCAGTAATTTCTAACCACTCACCTTTTGTTCTTTGCTATCACAATATTCAAAACAAAACACATTGATTCCCACGCACAACTGCGCGCAAAGTTTAAAGTGCAATCAATTAAATGAGGAATTAAAAACTCGTTTCTGCTTTCTGCCCATCAAAACCCAGCTGAACAACCTAGTACTAAAAATAACCCAAAGGGTTGGGTTGGGCTGGGTTGGTCTTGGGGTTGAGAGTCTTGAGACTTAGGCTCCGTTTCAGAAAACCTTCTTAAAAAATAAGTACTTATTTCACATTTTCAAACTTAAAAATAGTGTAAATGAAAAATATTTTTTTGCTTTTTTTTTTTGGCACCGTATAAAAGATCTCATCGAGATCTTTCAAACAAGATCCATATTGCATATTTTTAAATTTCAATAAGCTCATTATTTTTTAGCTTGAAATTGCCTTCTTAAAAAATAAGTATTTTTTTTTACGTTTCGGAACGGAGCCTAGTAGTTTGCACCCACCTAAAATCTCATAGTTGATTATTTTTGTCAATGATTCTTCGAGTCATGACCTCATTCTTTACGCGTGTAAAAAGGGTTGTGGAAGGAACTTTGGCCTTGTTCGTTTTGATTATTTAGTTTGTTTTAACTTTGTTTTTCAATCATTACCCTATTTCTTCAATTATTAATTTTGTTTCTCTCTCTATCTCTCTCCACTCATTATCCATCTCTCCAATCATTACCATATTTCTCTCTCTACCCACTACCAAAATTAAAATATCCAAAATTATCAGACGAACAACACCTTTATGAATTAATTTGAAGTACACGCAAACTAGCATGCGCTCGACGAATATGAATGGGAGGGAACCCCGTCCCCCCGCCAAGCCCAGCTAGCAGACGAGTGATTTATGTATGATGGTAGGAACTAGTACAAGGTGACAAATCTTGCCACAAATGATCATAAAAATAAATAAATCTTGTTGGATGAAGGAAAGTGACGTGACAGAAGGGCATGGACGAATAACACTCCTAGTTTATTTATTTCCAGAAAAATGATTTTAAGAGTTAAAAGATGCTTTTAGTATCCTCAAATATTTAAGGACGGACCGAGCGGATGAATTCGGGCGACCACCCTATTATATAAAGAAGGGTTAATGGATAATATTTTTACTATATATACAATTATCTTGCTTTTTAAAACAGATAGAGATGCAATATATGCAGTTACAACTATAGATGACAATATATCTTAGCAATTGAATAGGTTGATTGGAAGTATTTATAGTGTAATTCTAGTTGGCAGTATTTTATGCTATTTGTATTGGAAAAATTATAAACGCCTTTTTCTGGCTCCCACTATGGAATTAGCCTAACGAGTGTAGCGGCTACGAATGATCAATGGGTATTGAAAATCTTAGGCTTAAGGTACATATAGGACGAACAACTCCTCCTTTTTTGTTCCGCAGCTACTATATAGATAGAGGATTACATGTCATAAATATATAGCTACATACCCAACTCTAAGAACTGAAATCAAAGGCTATTATAAGGTAGCCTATTTTACAAGGCTTGATGACAATCTACCTTTTTTGTTTATTCAACGCTAGCTATTACCTTCAAAATGTATAGACATCGGGAGCTGTTATCTTCAACCCACTTAATACTCCGCATTATTGAAAGAGTAGTAATCCCAACTATCTATTACCCAATAATAAGGTTATAATAGTACCGGCTCATTTTCCATGACCCGATTCTTCTTTTTTTAAATTAGGTTTGATGGATATTTTGGATATAGGAAAATCAAGACATTAATATAGAGTTTTTCCATGACATTTTATGTTTCTATATTTTGGTGGGTCCTTTTTTTTATGCAATTTTTGGTATATTATTAGTATTTGTTTTTCCATGGGTGGGTCATTACATGGTCCTCCTTGCCCCTTCGACATTTCCACTTGCCTCTGTGCCCTCTATGATTCTGACCCCTGGCATAAACACGTGAAAATAAACATTTCAAATGCCAGCCTGTGAAAGAGATATTTAATGGATCCGGATCTGGAGGAGACAATCTTGGTCTAGATCGTCCATTGATAATGCTGTGTTTGGATTGTGTTTTGAAAAGTTTTTTGAAAAATAATAGGGGTAATAAGTGGAGAGAGTTAGAGAGAGAAATGGTGGAAGTAGGAGGAATCTAGAGGGAATCTTGGGAGAATTTTTTGAAAAATTCTTTTTGAAAAGTGAAGAGAACAAAGCATAATGGTTCGAATTTTCTCATAAACTTCTACGGTAAGAGTAAGAGTTTAAAAATACATTCAAACCATTAATTGTAACAAATGAACGGTCCCGACCAAGACTTTCTCTTCCAGTCTAAAACATGGACCAGAGCCGAATCCATATTTATTGGTGGGCAAACGAGTGGTGTTGAAGGCGTTGTGACCACTACCACATGCAGCAATAAGAGTGGAGACAAGGTTCAACCAAACACCTTATTTTAGTTCAGACTTTGGTTTATTTTCTATTACTCGTAATTAGTTCTATTGAAATTGCATTTTTTTTTTCTTTTCATTTTCATTGTCTCCACAGATGAGGCCCTGCCAGGGGAACAACTTTCATCATGATCGCACGTTTGTGTAATGTGAAATTTTTCGGTTCTGTAATTCTGTTTATACGAGCTTATCAAAAAGTGCAAATATATATATATATATATATATATAGGCTTTTGTCTTTTGTACTGGAGTACTTTTTTAAATACTACAATAAAACTCACACAAATGCGTGTATAGATCGATAAATAGTAACGAGAGTATAATTTAACCAAACAAATTACCCTGTTGTTCTTGAGTTACTAAATGTTACTACAATTCAAGCGTGAGTCGTGAAAACCTAAATAAATCAAAATAATTAAGAATATTTGAAGCCATTTGAAAATGATTTTTACCTTGAGAATGTACATTAACGTATAAGTTGAAATGAAAAGCTCGAAATGAGAATAAAATAATTTTACCAGATTCCTCAATAAAGAAAATTATCTAATTCATAAATTTCCCTTGGCAAGAATGAATCTGAAAAAATGAATTAATGTTGAAACTCTCAACTATTCGTAAGAAACACTCTTGAAAAAAAAAAAAAAAAAACCAAATTAGTAATGTAGAACCTTCATAAAGATGCCCATAAAATTAAATGAGCCTTACCAACATACGCAATGTTTTTTTATAATTAATAATAATTGCACCAAGATATGAAAAGACCGGCAAATTTGTTGAGCTAGCTTTAATGACAATCACTTCAAATTGTACTACTTTATTAATGCTCTCACAAGCAGGTTGGTTCATCGTATTAAAAGTCTTCTTTATACTACTACTAATATTTTTAGGGAAATTTATAGAAATGGTCCTCCTAATTTCACCCGAGTCTCATTTTCATCCTCAAAGTATCAATTGCAACTCTTTTGACCTTCAAGTTTGGTTTTCATACCAAGTTGGTCCAATTGATAACGTTTGTCAGCCAAACTGGACAGAAAAAATCTGATTGAGTGCAGACGTTATCAATTAGACCAACTTGGTACGAACTGCAACGTCCAAACTGCCTTCAATCTGATTTTTTCCATCTAGTTTGGCTGACAGAAGTTATCAATTGGACCAATTTGGTACGAAAATTAAATTTGAAGGTCAAAATAGTTGTAATTGATACTTGGAGGACGAAAATTAGACTCGGATGAAATTAGGAGGACCATCTATATAAATTTCCCATATTTTTATAGGAGTACTATTCAACCAACTAAGAACAATATAGAAAGCCTGAAAAATATATCTTGAAATCACACCCAACAGATATACCGCTAATCAAAATCTATTAACGGTCATAAATTCCGGATAATTTTGGGTATATATTTGGGCTACCCAGCACTTTTGAGCTAATAATTGAAGGAACTTAGGAAGTGCAAAACCTTACCCCTCCTCCATCTACACTCCCTCTATAAATAAGTCTGTCCACTCATAAAATTCACAAATGCCTTGACTCTCTCTCTCTCTCTCTCTCTCTCATATTTATCTCTCTTGCTCTCATTTTTACTTTAGTAGTATAATAACAACTTAACGGATCCGTTGAGCTTTCCTTCTTCAATCAAGTACTACTCCAATAAGTTGCGAAAAATGGAAAATCCTGGAAAGAAGGTTTTGCTCACTTCCAGTGGGGATGAGATTTCTCTCAACATTGCCCGCCATCTAGCAAATCGTGGTTGCAGGTCTCTCTCTCTCTCTCTCTCTCTCTCTCTCTCTCTACATACATGCCAACATACTCTAGTTTATTTTCTCCTTCTCCCTTTATCTCATCTCTCTTTAAATATCCACATATATCCATTAATTTGGGTTCCAGTGCTGCACCGAGTTTGTACGGTAGAGAGCAGTCTGCGTAATCTTGAAAACAGTCCGTGTAATCTTGACCTTCCAAAAGTATTCTTCGTTGTTCAGATTTATTAAATGCTCTGACCGGTTAGAGTCTATTTTTAAGCCGTCGGAGTCTCACTCCAATTCCGGATTTGAATTGCAGAGAAGTCAGGTCCTCAATACTTTATGTGTGTGCACGGTACTGGGGTTCTAATCTCTATCTGTGCGATTGATTAGGTTGGTTCTGATGGGGAACGAGAGCAGTATAAGGAGAGCCGCTGAGAAAATTATGGACTCCACGAACGGTGTCGTCGTTGGGGTGGAAGTGGTTGGATTGGACATGGAAGAGGACAAAGAGGCTGTCTATGATGAAGCGGTGGATAAGGCGTGCAAGATTCTCGGGAATCTCGACGCTCTTGTCCATTGTTATGCTTACGAAGGTAACGTTTTTAAAATTACTTGCGTATGTAGCATTATTGTTATTGCTTGCTGTTTCTAGCACTCTCTGTCCCATTTTGTTGTTTTTTTTTTTTTTTTTTGACTTTTTAATTTTCCAAATTAGAGTATTTTGTAACAGTTTCATTATTGCTCCATCTCTTTTTAAAAAAAATTGTGTATTATAGAATGTGCACGCTAATTTAATGCTTAAAGAATGGAGGGGTATATATTCTTAAAAATTCAAAGCTTTTTCAATAGTAATAAATACGTCCCTTAAAAAGTTGGAAAAAGTTGAAATTCCAAAAATGGACGAACAATTGGGATGGAGAGAGTAGTAATTCATAGTGTTTGGACACTTGTGAATTTGGAAAAATTTTAATGGCGCAAGTAAAGGGAAACATTTGGAAGAATGAGTAGGGAAATTCCGTCATTGAATTGAGAAAGAGGTGGGCAATTACTTGCAAGAGGAAAAGGAGTTGGATGATACAGTAGCTAGGATTGTTCCCTCGAGGGCTTGTTTTTTTTTTTTTCAGCCCCTCGAGGGGTTGTTTGATTTGGTCAAATAGGCATACTACTATTTGCAAGTGGTTGGCTGCCGGCCTTATGCCCCTATATACTTGGGCAAGGTTCGATTTCTGTAAGCCACATTTCCCTCCTCCAAGTTTCTTAGGATAACATAGATTAGATTTAACGAATGACAAAAAAAGAAGAAGAAGAGACGTACTACTATTCAATTTGGTTAGGTAGATGTATGGTATATCTGTTGTACTATCCCCTCAACCGTTTGATTAGTTGTACTCCGTCCCTATTTAATTGTTCACTACGGTTTTGCGTGGATTTTCAACGACTTATATCTCTCGACATGTATTACGTTTTATGTTTTTAAAATCATTGTCTTGTAGAAAAAATTGAGATCTATCAAACAAGATCCACATTGCATATTTTTAGAAATATACGTTGAGAGATATAAGCCGTTGAAAATGCACGCAAAACCGTAGTGGACAATTAAATAGGGACGGAGGGAGTACTAGTACTTGTTCGTCATATCGTTTCATTTTATAAATAGGCAATGATTGTTCCTTAGGACAACAGTAATTTGAGGCTGTGATGTAAAATGGGCCATCTTACGTGCTGTCCTTACATTTAAAAGTGGGAGATGGGCAGTAGTATGATTGAAATAGGCTCTATGCCATGCCATATAACCTTTTCAAACACAACAATTAAGCTCTTCCATAGTGACAATCCTACAACTAGTTAGTGTCAACTTTTTGAGCAATAGTTATTAGTGTTTACTTTGATTAGTGAATTTTAACCTGCCAAATTGTGGCGAATAAGTAACTATGAAGCCGGTTAAATTCTCTCATGGGCCATGGCTAGTAGCTGTGGGAAATTCATGTGCTTCAGGTCAACCGGTCCATAATTTCAAATTGGTAAACTTGGCAATTAAGGTATATCAATAGAATTGCATATCTTTCCTCATCTTGGAAAGGGGGAACACGCTATCTTTGTTTTAAACTGTCTCATTTTCAATGACATCCGTTGTTTATTGTATTACAAACCAAACCAAACCAAACCAAATTGAGTCTTGTGTCCCAATTAATTGGGGTCGGCTACATGGATCCTGTTTTATGTATTACAAAGAGGTTGAAAATGTACAGCGCTTCAGTGTGAAGAGGAAAAGACGTGAGATAAACTACATATAAGAGCAACTCTTATTGCGTCTGTTTCCACAATCGGGCAACAATTTATCTGAATTCATGATGCTCTTTAGGAACAAAATACAAATCATTTCCCTTAGCCATTTATTTTATTTCCTATTTTAGCTGACTTATGTTTAAATGATTCATACGGGATATTTGTGTTGGGATTTCACGGAAGTTTGATGATACCCACAACACACACGTATTGAGATCCAATACTAAATAAGTATAATCACAAAGAAAAACAGAAGTGACACGAGAGATTTACTTGGTTCGGCTAAAACCAACCTACTCCACGGGAGATCGACTTCTGTTCTTTCTCTATATGAGAATAACAAGTACAAGAAAAACACACCGGGCTAAATCACATAACCCAAACCCCTGTACGCTCACTCTCACCACCCAAAGAACAATTTACAATAGGATTATAGCCACCCTATTATCTCTCACAAGCATACAAATCTTGTAATTTTTTTTTTCCTCCTTACATTTTCTCTCTCTTCTCTCCAATACACTCCGCCTTCAGTATACAACATACACATGCACATATATAGGCAGCACTAGGAAAGAAGAAACAAAAAACATTCAATTCCTAAACCACGCATACGATCTTCTCAAATCAGGCATGAGAAAAAAATCCAGCGCTCCAAATCTTTGGCTGCTCAAAACTGCCACTTTGGTGGCTCAAGTTGAAAGTCTTGAAAGGGATTTTTTCAGCGCTCCAAATCTTTGGCTGCTCAAAACTGCCACTTTGGTGGCTCAAGTTGAAAGTCTTGAAAGGGAGGTCCCATGGTGGGCCTCTCTCATTACTGGCAAAAATCCAACAATGTGTAGTGTAGAGGGACGTGACTAGATCTCTTGGTTGCTTTTTTTAAACAGGAAAGATGCAGGATCCTCTGCAGCTTGCTGAAGATGAGTTCAAAAAGATAGTTAAAATAAATTTCATGGCTGCATGGTATTTGTTGAAGGCTGTTGGCAGAAGAATGCGTGATCACAAATCCGGGGGATCCATTGTATTTTTGAACTCACTAATTGGCGCTGAGAGAGGGTTGTATCAAGGAGCTGCTGCATATGGTTCATGTTTGGCAGGAGTACAACAATTAGTTAGAGTAAGTACTTTAACGTGTCCTGCTTTTACAACCTTTGTCAGAACTCGCTGCTCACATACAGATTTCATAAGGGAGCTTAAGGATGGGATATATGGTGACAATTGACGTGAATATACTATGATTTCTTGAATTTTGGGATTTATGTGCCATGGGACTTCAATTTGGAAATACTTGACCTTTTCCTTGTTATGCGGCTTGTGTTTTGTAATCATGTTAATGACTTGGCTGTTACAGTCGGAAGCCCATCTACAAGAAATGCTCGGTGGGTTCAGTGAGGGATGCCTCCTTTGAATATATAACATTGTAAATTGGCTTTCCACTCCACCTATCTCCTGGTTAACGTACATATATCTGGTTTTGAGATGTTTTGCATATATTCGGTCACCGAAACATTGAAGCAGTTTAGAGTGCGAATTACCGAGTTAAAATTGTGGTTATTTTTCGTTTCTGATGTATATTTTATTTTCAGCTATCTGCTCTGGATATGGGGAAACACCAAATCAGGGTTAATGCCATTGCTCGTGGCCTGCACCTAAATGATGAGTATCCATTGTCAGTGGGGAAGGAAAGGGCAGAAAAGTTGGTAAAGGAAGCAGCTCCACTCAACAGGTGGCTTGACCTAAGAAATGACCTGGCTTCGACTGTTATCTATCTAGTAAGTGACGGTTCACGTTACATGACTGGAACCACAATATTTGTTGATGGAGCTCAGTCAATCGTTAGGCCTCGGATGCGAGCTTACATGTAATTTATAGGTCGTTTACTCATTTCTGAATATCGAATTAGGAGTCGAATCTTCTGACACCCAGTAGTTGGGATAAGTCTTGCTGAGATCACCATAAAACAACTAGTTTGTTCATTTGTTCAGATTCACAATAAAGCTGAAGTCACTTTTTACTCTGTTGTTTCCTTGACTTCTCTGCGCCAGCATCCGTTGCAGTCATAGTTTTGAATTCCAATGAAAGTTAAAATAGTTCAGAAATTTGAAGATTGCCTATTTTGATCATCATGATTGTATCGTGTATGGCTTTGAATGCCATTGCTTCTTGGCATGAGAGGAGATGCGGAGTCCCATTCTTTGTTGTTGAATCTCTCTCATATGGAAGCAGAGTTCGTTGTTAAGTGACGTTGTATACAATAGTAAATCTTGATTGTTCTTAAATTCTTCTTGTGTTAAGTTGCCCCTATTTTCTGGCATTGGTGTGGTGAACTAGCTTTGGTACTGAATAGAATGGTTGTTGGAGGAGAGCTTGGGGAATAGTTCGAAGAGTCTAGCTAACGAGTGTTCTAAGAGCATTGGTAAAATGGTTGTACATTCCTCATATCGAATACCTTCATACCTTGTGTACAAACATTAGAAACATGTTAACAAGTGCACTTCTCTTGTTAACAATGCATGTGTTTAAAGGTTCTGCAGCACTTCTGCTTGGTAATAGGTGAATGGAGACTATTTCAATTCGCTCCTATTGGCATTCTTGTGCAGGTTCCCGCACACAAGATTTTGGTTCCATTTCTCTCACCCGGTCTCATATTAACGAGTGTTCTAAGAGCATTGATTAAAATGATTTTACATCGCTTATATCGATTCATCTAATACCTTCATACCTTCTGTACAAACACTAGAAACATGTTAACAAGTGCACTGCCCTCATGCACCGAACAAGGCATAAAGGTTTTGCTGAATGGAGACTATTTCTATTCGCTCCTATTAGCATTCTTGTGCAGGTTCCCGCACACAAGATTTTGGTTCCATTTCTCTCACCCGGTCTCATATTAACGAGTGTTCTAAGAGCATTGATTAAAATGATTTTACATCGCTTATATCGATTCATCTAATACCTTCATACCTTCTGTACAAACACTAGAAACATGTTAACAAGTGCACTGCCCTCATGCACCGAACAAGGCATAAAGGTTTTGCTGAATGGAGACTATTTCTATTCGCTCCTATTAGCATTCTTGTGCAGGTTCCCGCACACAAGATTTTGGTTCCATTTCTCTCACCCGGTCTCATATTCTCGCTACATCACGTGATAAGTCTGTTTAGCTCTAATCGTGTGCCAAGGAGGGAGTTCAAGACGAGAGAATCTCATCTATCTTTTCCGCCCAGAATTGTTTTCTTTACTGTGGTTAGGAATGCCTGATTTTTTTATTTTTTGGATATTATGTGATTAATGTCTTTGAGCTTCTTCTATTTTCGACTCCTCAAATGTGTTGTAGTCAGTAGTGTACAATAACCCAACCAAAAACAAAGGCTAAGCAAGTGGTTTAGTTGTGTAATCAATGTATAGTATATGGAAGAAGTTATTGGAGTCACTCAACAGATTTAAGATTTAGGAGAAGAGCACTGTCTAGCAATCTTGCCTGCACGTACTTCGCTGATGAAATTAGGAATGTACTGATTGGAAGCAAAGCCGACAGTACACGCAACACACGTGCCAGCCATTTTTTCAGCCACCCAGTTAACAAGCTAATCGTGTTTTAACCTCATATTGTACAGTTGAGACAGACTTGAGAGGAGGTATGAGAGCTTTTCGATCACAGGAACTGTCGAGGGCTAGGCCAAGCCCTCGCAGCTCGAAAAGCTCAGAACTTGGTCCAAAGGAATAAGGTGAATGTGGTATTCTTGATGGAAGCTGACCGTGATGTAGTTAAATTGGTGGTTGGAGTTGCATTTGGGGCTGAAATTGCATGGGATGATGAGGCTTCTTTAGTTCGTTCGTATGCATCATTGGATTCCTTTGTCTAATTATGGTGATGGCGGTGTAGAATGGATGGTGTATGCTTCTCCATGGACAACCAGACCGGACTGAGACATGGGATTTGATTGATGGGGTTCTGAGTGGGGTTTGATATGCTCCCAGTAAGAGCAGGTCAAGCGGTCTGAAAATGACTTATTAGAGCCATTGCAAAAATAAAATGGCAAAATTTGCAAAAATTATTTTATTTTTGCTGTCATTTTTGGCTTTGGTCATTTATCTTTGCCATTTTCTCCTTAAAAATGGCACCAAGAATGGCTTTGTTATTTGTGCTATATATCATCAAAACCAACAACCAATTCCAAATAGCATTGCACTATTGCACCATTGCCAAAAAAAGACGACGACTCAAGTCATTTGCAAAAAAACCATTGGACTTGCTCTTACGTGGAAAGTTTCAACCAAGTACCTACTAGTCCCTTAGGAGAAGCTAGTCTCAGTCGTGGTTCTATTCAAGGAATGGGGAAATTTACAAATGATTTTGTTAAAAAAGATGGAATCTACTTGATGTGGTGAACTATGGTGGACAGATATTAATCATCGAGGTGATGAAAGTATGACTCTTCACTAAATGTCTTATGATACATTTTGGCAAGCAAAGGTAATCGTTTAGAAAACGTTGGCCTTTTGTTTTCTTTTGCTGGAAGAAACTAAGACTATTAGTGAGAGAGGGCATGGAAAACCTGAGGTTTCAGGTTCCCTTCTTATCAACAGTTTCAAAAGAAGAAGCTAGTTCTTGATGTGTCAGTCACCGTAGAAACTGGAGCTATCCGTCATGCACATAGAAGCTTGAGATGTCTAAGCAGTTGTTTGGGAATATTAAGGGGGGGAAACACAGTCGACAGTCCTTCTGGGATGCGTAGTCCATATATATTTGGGAAATTTCAGGTCTACCAAAAGTAAACTTAAAGAGCAGCTTGATAATACTAGTTGTTGCAGCAAGAGATTAACTAGGCGCAGAGATCAAAACAGAAGTGGCTAGATATAGGTAGGATGGCTATGGTACGCTGCTGCAGAAGCGATGATATTTTTTGCCTCAAGAATGATGATAGCGAGTTAATTAATTAATTGCTGATCTAACTGCAATTAAAGAGCTTTTTAAAGATCATTTCCGTAAATTGTACGAGTGTGAGGTGGATTCTCCTTCATTACTACGTACAGAGGGCATGCAGGGCGAAAGTTGATTATCTCAAATTTTTTGATCTCCTTTCTTTCCTAGTATTCAGCTTTCAGAACAAAGAAATTAACTAGGAATTGGATAGAGCATTTGAGGCAGAAGAGGTGGCTAGGCTAGCTCGTTGCATTAGACAACGTATTGGTGCGGGGCTCACATAATTGAATTTATGATGGGTCTCACACCAAATTGTATAAGGAAAGATCTTTAGAGCATTAATTACTTTATGAGCACTTGATAATTTTCTATTACCAAGCAAATACTCCATGAAAGATTTGCATGTTGAGATATTGATCCCACTGCTCGAGATTCCTTCTCAACTCCGTCCCTGGCCTTTAATTAGCCAAACTCACTAGGTGCGTTGCGGCGCATGTCTTACCCAAGTGATCCGAACCGTTGGGCCTAAACCTGCAATCTTAGCCAAGTCCAACTACCAGCATATCGATTGTTAGTGTATTATTGACTTTGTACACATATTTAGACGTAAAGGGCTTGTTCATTTTGAGTTTTGAAGGAGGTTTGAGTAGAGATAGATAGAGAAAATGTATTGAAGACCGTGCGCAGAAATTTTAAAGCCCCCAAACGAACAAACTCAAAATGTATCAAGTTTGTAACATTCAATTGTAATCAAATCATGATTTATCTTCCTAGACATCATGATGGTCTTTGAAAAATGGAGTATCCAATACGGAATGGGCTATCTAGTCTTTGAAAGGTTGAAATCGAAACGGGCTAAAACCAGCTCACAGAAACTGTGGGCCCGTGAGACTCTGAAATCTCAAAGGAACACAGAAATTAGTAGTATATTTCATCGGATCAAAAGTGAAGAAAAATAACATCAATTCTACGGAACATATTTTCATATACCCATAAGATTGTATACGTGTGGCCCGCGATCCTTGATCGAGTCATTCCTCCGCTGGTTTAAGGGGTTTCCTAGCCTTCTCGCCCTAACCTGCACAGTGAACGCACGACTAAGACCTGGCCGGGATTGCCCGGCTAGGCCCTCCGGCAAGAGGATGAGAATGTGCAGAAATCAAAGCAAGAGACTAGGGTTTAGGTGTGTGGAAGCTTGTACCTCTTAGAGTTGCCATCTTTTGATATTTATAGGGTCTCCTTGACTCGTTCTCCAAGTATGGGCATCAGGGCATGTGCCTTGCACGAGTTGAGTGACGTCGTTGTGACGTCGCGAAGTAGATCTGGTAACCGCTTGGATGCGAGCTGGCACCTCCATGTGCGCTCATCGTTATCCTTTGGCGTAACCGCTTCTGCACGTGAGACAGCACATGACTCAGCGGGTGGCCGAGCCCCATACTTGGCCGAGCCTAGTGGGTGACTCAGGTGCGGCCACGAACGGACTTGGACTAGTTATTAAAAAACGGACAGTTATGTTCGGCCTACTACAGTATTCATCCAATGAATGTTAAATCACGTCCAAGAATTTTCTGTCCAACACCGAATATGTAAGGGGTTTGATCCAATAGGCATGAGAAAGTAACGAAAGGTTTTGTCTCCCAAGAGGATGCAAATTCGAATTCCTCAAAGGTCAAATATTAGTAAAATCTTGGGGCCACCGGAGGTTTGTCCAGCCGTTCACTTTAGAATCTCCGAAATTAGTCGAGATGCAATGCAACCAAACTGGCTCGGATATCCGGTTTTAAATTAATAAAATACCAAATAATAATACTAAAGTCGGGGGGCCAGGGGGGTTGGGCTGCGCAAACCACTCCCGTACAAAGTACAAAGAAATGTCCTCAATTCAAACACACGTGCTTCTCTTTGGTGCCTTTAAATCCCAGACTTTGAAACTTCACTTTAACTAACCTCTTCATATTGGGAGAAAAAACTCAAGCCACTCCAATTCCAAATGGAATAATATATTCACATTAATGAATTGCCCTCTGTATGCTAGCTTGTGATGTAGTTAATCATGGTATAGGAGCATTCAACATCGCTCAATTTCGCCGTCTGTCTAGACGTGTAATGGTCCGAATTTTAAAAGAACTCTTTCAGGAAAGAGTTTAACTTTTTCATAAAAGAACTCTTTTAAAATTCAAACCGAAACACTTTTGGACGGTGAGATTGCGCACTGTTAAATGCTACGATCCCCCCAAGTCTCATGGTATTGCATATAGATCATGTAAATATTCTGACCTTGTGCATCAATTGTTTACTAGCTAGCTAGCTCAAACATGACAACTTCGATCGGCTGTAAATTAACATGCACTAGCTCCTTTGCTAGAATGAATTTGCAAATGGAAATTTATGGCCGGGCCCTGTCTAGTCTAATCAATCTTGTTCTATGGCCGAATTTGTTGAGGCTAATGTATGATTGCTCCGAGGACCACTTTTGACAATTTTAATTGGGGTCCAATTGAAAATTAGTTATTCGGTATCTTTGTAGCACAATCATAGTTTTGTTCATAGGGGCTGCGACCATGCACAATGGATGATATGATCCTAATTACTATTTGTTGAGGCATGATAAACTTTTGTAATACTTCTACATCCATCGTGTCATTCTTTAATATTAGAGTGAAATAGACGTAACAGCTGACGTAAAAGGTCTTATATTCTTCAATTAGGCACAGGTCGCATCAATCTACACGTAACTTCAGCTAAATTTTGCAATTATATTTCTTTCTCTTCGTTATTTTTATCATCTCTTTTATGTATCTGTCATGTGAAAACATCACCTACTTTTTTTGGATCCGCAAAACATCACCTACTTCAAATTGAATTCTACTACCCATAGAAAGCAACATTTAGGGTTTGCTTGACTGTCCGAACAATACAAAGTGTCATTTCAACGTTAGCTAGCTCTTTCCCAAAATTAGATCATGCCTGGCTCATTCGCCATTTGATCATTCATGAAGAATTTACTTTTAAAACTCTCCAATTTTTTCATTTAGTATTATGTATGATTAACTTATGTTGAAAATTGATTATAGACAATTAATTGAACGAAAACAATAAAAATGCAATCTCGGTTAGATACATATATAATGGATCAAAATTTAATCTTTCATACATTATTTGACTGTTGGCCAGGTTAATCGAATATTGGTAATCTTTTGAAATTGCCGATTACGGGCGCAATATTATGAAATCAAATTGTTAGATATTGGAGAGAGGATTAATTCCACAAAACACTATTTTTAGTCTATCCTTGGACGAAAGTTCATGAGCATCACTAATTATTAATTTTTTTTTGGTAAGTATCACTAATTATTAAGTTAATAAAAAGAGTACTGATTTAAACCTCTGCACCACTCTAGTTAAAGTCCTTAAATTAATCATGATTCACCAAAGCCGCCACCATTTTTCCACCTTGTTTTCTATAATTGGATCCATCGACTACAGTTTTTTCAACTTAAAAAATTTACCTTTTAAAAAAAAAAAAAAAAAAGTCCTACATGAAACTTATCACCTCCATATACATTCCCCCTCTTTCAATTTTGATTTGGCCTAAAGCCGCCTCACTTTTCTCTTTGGACCACTTCCATTATTAACTCTTTCTTCTTCATCTCATGGAGAATTACCCAATCTTGTTCCCTTTCGCATCAACTATGCCACCCTCTTCTTCTTTTTCATCACCCATGGATCTTCATAAAAAGAACTCCAATGGGTTTTTAGGGTTGCGTTCGGAGATCATGGACGGTCATCGGACATCTGAAGTTAAAGATGTTTCCAATAGTGGAAGCTTTAGGGTGGGTGAAAATGAAGCGAAAGCGGGTAAGAAAGGTGTGAAGAAAATTAGGAACCCCAAATTCGCTTTTCAAACAAGAACTGAGGTTGATATACTTGACGATGGGTATCGGTGGAGGAAATATGGTCAGAAAGCTGTGAAGAACAACAGATTTCCAAGGTCAGTTGAATTCCTATATTTAGTCTGATGAGTTTTCTCTGATTAACCTACCTTTCTCTTTCTATGATTTCTTTGCAAATAACTTAATATTAAGGAACAAAAAATCCCTTTTTCCTTTCTCCGTTTTTAATAAAATTTCATCTTTTGCCGATCAAAAAAAAAAAAAAAAAAGGGAACAAGAATTCCCCAAGTTTTGCTCCGTTTCCTTTTCATTTAAATTTGACCCTACTCAAATTCAAGGGTTCAGTGCAATAAAATTATATATTGCTTTCAAATTAGGGTTCCAAGCTCCCATCATTGTTTCGTTCCACATTTTATCGTATGTCCCCGAAGGAACAAGCTCCCACATCACTGTTCTAGGGTTTTCTTTGCAATGATCAGCTGAGGATAAAGAGTACAAGTTCAACAAATTAGGGATCTGTTAGTAGTAGTATTTCAAGCCTTTATCTCTTCTTTTTCCTTTTTTCGACAAATTCGATGAATCTCTTATAGAGAAGTGCTAGCTACTGCACACCCACCCCTAATCCATCTCCTTAAAACGTCTTCAAATATTCCTGACGTTTGCTTAGATCGAATTTCATAGCATAAGCATAACATTTTCATATAAGTTTGTGAATCAACACATTTACTTCATTATAGATGAGACATTCAAATGTTATATATGGACAAATATCTTATCGGAACATATACTAATACGAATGTGTTCTAATTAGATACTTGCCCATATATATATAAGTGACTTCTATTTCCATATTGAAGCCTGTAAATAATTGTACATCAGTAGAATATCCCATTGTGAGAGATATACGTGGAGATAAATGGACTTAATTGGTTAATTTTCAGCTATATATACCTCAACTTTTATGCCAAATTCGGAACTCAAGTGACAAATTATTGTAGTGCGCTATCTATTTAATAAAACAGAAGGGTTGTCCTATGTGGCACCCTTTGTCCTAGGTGGCACCCACCACGCACATGCATACACATTCACACATGCCGGCACACACGTTCACTGTTCACACATAAAAAATGTGATTAAAAAAATTAAATGCTCCATTTTTCAATCCGGTTGAACCGGTGCGTAGTGCCGTAGGCACGGGCAAACACTAGTATCACTATATAACAAGAAGTTTACTTCACGGTACCTTTTACACTCATGTTGCTAATTTCATGTTGCTAATTTCTAACTTCAGTTCCCAATTTGTCGAACCCAAAAGTAGTGTGTCGTATCCTGGCATATTCTAAACATGCAGTGGCAGAAGCAGGTGAAAGTAGGGTGGGGTGCCATTTTGCCACCCTATATCTATACACCATGAGGTAAAGATCATACTAGCGAAGATGTGTTATCTATATTATCATTTTGGGACATCCATATATAAAAGGAAGGACGTCCAACTATTTGGGACGGAGGGAGGTACTGCGAATATTTTAATTTTTTTAAACTTGTAACTCAGCTAAATGAGGGCAAAATTTAGAGTCGATAATTCATCCTAAGCAATATGTTTGTCGTGACAAGTCATCCTAAGCAATATCCATGCATTGTGGTATTGTGTTTTTCAGAGTTTTAACTTCAAAATATATATATGTAAGATTGAGATGTTCAAATTCTAGGTTCTCCCTCTACATCCACCATGCATGGATATTGCTGTAACATGTACAAGTCAATAAACAAAATCCAATATTTATCCTTTCCGACCAATCAAAACATTATTGTTCATTGTGTGGCGTTCTTTCTGATTTCGATGTGTGTGTGTGTGTGTTAAAGAGGTTTAGGGAAAGCCATGAACCCGTGATCGATGTTATCATTTTGAAGTTATTGGAAACCAATGAAGCAAATTTTTTTTTTTTTTTGGACTTAATTGAGTATATGAACATGTTTTCATTCGTGCAACACCCCTTTACATGACTTGCTGTAAAATTCACACAATCACTGTATTTTACACTAGCTTCATTAGGAATATGCATATATGCATGTTTTCCATGCATGGAATGTACATCGATCATCTCAAGAATATTTGGATAGAAAAAGTGCATGCAATACTTCATTTTGATCATCAATTGTTTAATTTCCTACATGCAGAAGCTACTATAAGTGCACTTACCAAGGGTGCAATGTGAAGAAACAAGTGCAACGCCAGTCCAGAGATGAAGGTGTTGTGGTAACAACTTATGAAGGGGTTCACACGCATCCAATCGACAGGCCAACCGACAATTTCGAGCAGATCCTGACTCAGATGCATATTTATCCTGCTCCCCTTTGAACACCCTTCATTTATAATATAGGAGTATGTATCTGAAATGATGAAGTGAAGCTTCTGTAAATTAAATGACATGATTTTGAAGTTACTCTAGATCGATCTATCCTTACAACCATGAAATATAGTTCTAGTTGGGATTATAAATTAAGAATAATATGTATTTTAATAATATGACATACATGCAGTACTTCTTTTGCTGATCAAAATAAAATATAAACGAAGTTCTATTTGCAGAATTCCAAGGAAAAACATGATGTAATATTTTTAGCTCATTCCAGCTATGTGTGTATGTCCACTGATTGGGGTTGATTGATGTACAGATTTTCATGCATGGAATAAAAAATACAAACAAAATAAAGATAAATTTTTGGGTTCTAGAGTAAAATCAACAATTAATGCTTAGATATGCGTAGTTTTAAATAAAGGTCATTACGTAACAGAGTTTTAGACCTTCGATACCGTCGCATAAACGGTCTGATATAGATCAGTCGATATGACCATACCATCCAGTGGCGGAGTCACTTGAGGACGAGCGGGGGCACGCGCCCCCACTGAACTGAATACTTTTTTTTTTTTCAAATTTTGTATTTTTTCCGGTAATTGGCTTCTTAAATTGTTCTTTGTTTAATCAGTTTAATACATTTTGTATATATTTCATTCTCAACTTTTTGTTTCCAATATTACAACAATTCCACTACACTTGCGAAGT
>JAOTQK010000002.1:429378-443979 GCA_025642025.1 Rhododendron ferrugineum
TTTTAAACATAATTAACGGATCGGATTATTTGTATGAGACCCTTAGTGGGCCCCACAAAAAAATCTGTGCACAATCTATGCACAGAATGCTGTACCAGTAGCTGGATTCTAACCATAAAGCTGATGGATATGCACATGCATTAGTACTACAGTATTTTCTGTCATTATCAAATAACCCAAAGCAACTCAAACCTTAAAAACTAACTCCATTCAATTAGGATCGCCATTCAATTAGTAGATGACAAAGTCAAAATGAACAAAATCTTGGGAGTTGAGTTGGGACGGACATTCAATTCAATTCAAAATACTCCACTAAAAAGAAAGATGAATCTCAACTTTTAGTGAGACGGACGAGTACCAAATAATTAAAATTATAATAAATAAATAAATAAATAAATAAAAGAGTACCAAAAAAAAGGAGCACTGTAAAAGTTACTACTAGTATAAGTTGTAGTTCTAGTAGAAGTGAGAAGACTTGCTGGTGGAACAAATTCAATTATAACCCACATCTACCGACAAGCGAATCAAACAGCAGACTGTCTTGCAAGACGTGGTTCGCAACAAGAAGATAATTTGATTGTAACTAGCTCCATTCATTTTGCAGCTAGGTAATTCGCCCTGGCGGATGCCATGGGTGTTGGCCATCTCCGGACTTAAGTTTACGCCTGTGTAGCCTTTTTGTCGCCTTCGATCTCTGTATGCCGAACTTCTGGCTGTTGACGCTATGTTCCTTTTTTAATTAATGCATGACATTCCGTCTGACCCAAAAAAAAAAAAAAAAAAAAAGTAGTTGTAGTAGTATTTGGTCAAACGGAAACGGAGTAGTTCGATAAGTATAACTACGGAGTACTACAAGTCATGAAAAACACGTTAATCAACCAACAGGAGAGGACGAGCGTACTTCCCCTTTCCTCTGCCCCACTCCACGTGATAGATAGATTCATTAGATGTAGGGAACCTACCAACCACTTCTAAAAAGTTCTCTTTTTTTTTTTAACAATTTTACTACTACTACTGTACTGCTGCTGTTCCATATTCAACCACAAATATCTAAACACTCTTACTTTTTGGTAAGGTCTACTACATACACTAAACATATAGTATTGTGTGAATGTTAATGAATTTGTGTAAGTGTTTGTGGTTATAGAATAATTAATCTTTTTATTGGTACTGGTACTGGTACTGGTACTGGTACTGGTACTGGTACTGGTACATAAGAGGGCCGGCCTAGGCCCTCCGTAAAAAACGAAAATACTACTTGACGCAGTAGCTCGATAAACTCCAACACCATTGCGGTCACTATAACACAATTGATGAGACTTGATCAAACACTTATTCTCCTCGATCCAACCTTACTACTACTCTGTGTTAGATTATGAGCGTAGTAATCTCGACACGACACAACACAATATGCCATTCCCAAACCCATCATCGCGCCGGATATGGATTGAACGTCCAAATCAACCTTGCGATGCGGAATCAAATATAATCCGTGCAATAATAGACGACCGTGGCCCCCACCGCACGATATTTTCTTTTGCATTTTCTTTTTCCTCTCATTTTTCCCGAACAAAACCCCAGGATATTTTGTGTGGTTTTTTTCACTTTACTAAGTTTATTTTCCAATTTTTAATAACAAAACCCCAGGATATTTTGCCCCAATAAACTCCTCCCCACAAATATCCCGTTTCCGGAAACGCACACGTGTCAGTTTCCCAAAACCAAGAATCCCACCGTGGGTCCCCACCTATACCTCTCCAGATTCGACGTGTCATCCCACCAAAGGATCCCCACTTCCACATAAACACCGACTTTGCCACTTCGGCTACCGGTATCAGATGACGGGGAATCAAAATCACCGCCTCTCTCTCTCTCCTATATTATCTTTCTCTCTCTCTCTCTTTCTCTCTCTCTCCTATAATATTATCCTGTCAATCATCAAAAACAAAATTTAGTATCAAGGTCCAAATACCTGCTTTTCCCCTCTTCATTTTCCTAACGATTCCTGTCGTTATTTCACGGACGACTAGATATAGGTGGTCTTAGGGTTAGGGCTTTCTATTCTTTGGGCTTCTGCCGAAATGGGGAGAGGTAAGGTCCAGTTGAAGCGAATCGAAGACAAGAACAGCCGCCAGGTCTCCTTCTCCAAGCGACGCAGCGGCCTCATGAAGAAAGCCAGCGAGCTCTCTGTCCTCTGCGACGTCGATATCGGCCTCTTCATCTTCTCCGGCCGCGGCCGCCTCTACGAGTTCTGCAGTGGCGACAGGTACCCACGGTTTTTTCCGTCCAAATCCCCCCCAAATTTCCCCCCCTTTTTTTTTTCCCGCACCCATTATTAATTGATATTGTTAATTTAATGTTATATACGAAGAAGAAAGAGATGGTTTCTTTCTCTTCTCTGTCTCTCTCTCTTTGTAGGTTTGTAGGTCTGAAAAGCGAGAAGTTTCTGTTGTGGACACGATCGCTTCACAACCCCAATAGTCTCTAATATTATACTCCTAGAACTGCGCTCGCTGGACAAGAAACGTACCCGTATAACCGGCGGCATCTTATGCTAGCTGTTCAAGTTGTTAGTGCAGTCATTATGGCTGTAAGGAAAGCCGTTCCGCTCGGGCTTGCTACCCGGGCATGTTCTACTGGTTTTTTTTATACAAATCGAAAACTCTCTGTTCGACAGTGGTCGGAGATTCGGAGCCTCGCTCATGGGTTTTGCTTCGTATGTAGAGAACCGGGGTGTGCGTTTATCAGGAAGCAAATGGGTGGTCGATATTTCCTATTGATTTCGTGGTACTTACGCCTGTTGGGGTCATGGTTTGCTTGTATTAGTGGATCAGAAGCAGAGACAAGTCTTTTCAGTATGATTACGCCTGTTGGTGTTGTTATTGTTTGTGGTGTGTAAATCATAGTACTATGTGCTTGTCCTGAAGTTATGGGTAAAAGGGTCTAGATTGGCTTTATTTTGGTCGTGCCTAGGATATGCTTCTTTGATGTTGTACGCGCCAAAATATTGGAATTGCTTGCAGTCGCCATGTCCTGTCAATGTTCAAGGATGTTCTCTCCAAATTCCCTTTTTTTTTAGCAATGTCCTATTCCTGGCCTTGCATGTAATCTTTTCTTGATTTGGCTAATTGATTGACTACAGCTTACTATAGTTGGCGACTAACCTTCATTGTGTATGTCTTTATATTTGCATACATCGGCACTAATAAAGGGGATAGATGGAGAGAGAGAGAGAGAGAGAATATGTGCTTAATAAAGGTTAATAATCTAATAGAGAATGAATACGACCTTGCTTACAAAAAAAGTGGTAGAAATGTAGATAGTGGGAAAGAACATTTTGTTCCACAGAGATGGAGATGGAGCGCATTTGAGATGAAATTCTTAATTATATTAAGAGTTGTGGATAATGACATGACAAATACTATGTTGCAATTGAAACGTGATAATTGAAACAATGGCATTTCCAAGTTAGTTTAGAATCACTTTTGTTAAATGTAAATGTATATGAGTTGAGATTGCATGGCGTTTTGCTTGAATCAATATTTTTTTGACTCATTTTGGTAATCAAGAACCTTTAAAGAACAACATTTTGAAGAGTAAAAACTTATGCGAATGGTTCACCCAATTGAGATATCCTAGGGGATGCCGATTTCCCCCCACTTCCTCTTATGGTATGAGCGAGTTGGGGAGGATTTGGGAAAAATGATGCACAACGGGTGAAATTAAGATTAGGTTGAAGCACACCGTCTCCGATTGGGGAGGATTTGGAAATAATGATGCACAATTGGTGAAATTAAGGTTAGGTTGAAGCACACCATCCCCGAACCAACTTTAATGTCACCATATCCTTTTGTCTCTCTTTATGAACCGTCCTATTTCCATTCTAAACTAGTAGTAACACCATCCTAATAGCATTGATTCATTATTTTCTACCATGCACATCTCTTACTCAATATCTTCACCATCACTTGCTACTTTCTCTCCTTGTCTCTCCCTTAGCCACATAGTTTGAGTTTTGTCCCACCCCAACTATGGATTTGATTAGTTTGCTTTCAAATATACGTTTGAGTTTTCTATCCTAATGTTTTCCAAGAGAAAAACACAAAAAATTGTTTAAAACCATTGTATTCCGTAAAATTCCGAAATAGTTAAAGTATAGAAATGTCATTGTATATTTCATGACGTGTCTCATGTAATTACTATTTATCTTTTTTGTCAAGTACGTGAGCTTCAAAACATTCGGAGTTTGACATATCTGGCATTTTATACACGCGCGTACTTGGGTCCATGTACATTGCCTCTTTTATCCACTCAATTGAACAACATAATACAATGTTTGCATTGAAGGGTTGGGAGAGTAAGTGAAGGGTTCAGATGAGAAATATTGACTACTTTTTTTATTTACTTTTTAGGAAAAGGATGGGAGAGTATGAGAAGTTGCAGGGGAAAGGTACAAATATTTAAATAAATGTTACTTCATTTCCCTCTGAAATTGGTAGAAAATGGAAGGAGGAAAGCATTGCTTAATAATCTTTTGGGTAATTTGCACTTACATCCCCTGTACTATCACTGATTTGAAAATACACCCCTTGTATTTCAAATTTAAGCACTTACACCCTTGTACTTTGAAGTGAAAGAAGCGAATTTGCACTTACACCCCCTATATTTTTACGTATAAGAGGTGTAAGTGCTTAAATTTGAAGTACAAGAAGTGTAACTTCAAATCGGTGATAGTACAGGAGGTATAAGTGCAAATTTCCCTTATCTTTTACATCAATTTTACTCATTTAAAAATAATAATATAATAGCCGAGGTTGTTGGAATGTATGCCCCTATGTTCAACATTGTAGGAGATCCTGGCGATTCACTTCCTCACCATTACCTTAAGAAAACATGGCTATAAATCAACGAGGTCAATTTTGACCTAATCTGCGTTTTTGTCAAGTAAAAAACCATTAAAAGAATAATTGTTTTTGGAATTGAGGCGGGCAACCAAATACTGAAACATGCTTTTAAAAGTCTATTAAAACCTTATGCCTCTGTGCTTGAAATGGATTTGCTATCTTATGTTGAGCTTGTGTTTAAGCTCATAGTCTTGCTTTTATGATGTTTGAGACAACTAGCTCCATCATGTCAGTAAACTTGTTTGGCGTGTCTGAATTTGTATTTTTATGTTTCACTCGGTAATATAGCTCCAATTCATGATGTGGATCATTGTCCACCACCATACATTAATCGTCCAACCATTTTGTTGAATCTTGAATTCAAATCGTTGACCATCTTTATAGTTTCCTCTTGTTTTGAGCTAGTTAGACTGAATAATGGAAGTCATGTTGATCGCCTCTATTGCATTCTCCTTTTTAGATGGATGAGACGTTTCTACAACTTGGACTTCGGGAATATTTTAGTTCTAATAGGCTAGGAGTTATCCACCTTTTTTTATCATGCAATTTTACAATATTCAAAAGGTGCATAAGGTATTTGAGACTTTTAACTATTTTTTATAACATAAAATAATGAATCAGAAGAGTAATGAGATGCATAGGGCATCTTATTAAGTGTTGTTGACACCCCAATTTTGATTACTCGTATTTTCTTAGTAGACTCCTGAATGTGTCCCAGACGATTGATAATGAAAACAACACACAAACATATGCTATAGTTGATTTTAGCGTGATTCAAATTATCCTAACTAAGATTCATTTAAGCTATCCCCTAATAGCCTCATAAATCAAGGGTTGTAATTTTTGTCAGACCAAGCAAGGATCTCCAAGCAATTTAAAAAAAATTATATTTCAAGAAAATGACATGGCCAATTTTACTTAAGAAATGATTTTGGGCCAAAAAAGGTTTTTAAAGGTGTTGTGGGGCTATTAAAATATTTGTAGACTTAAAATGAAGGTAAGTTAAGCCTAGTGAAGCCCAAGGACCCAAGTTGAGAAGGCTAAAACTAATTTAGAAAGCGTGAACTTGCAGCCGCGGTTGTTGGAAAAGTAAACTTGATTTTAGGTAATTCTAGGGAGTTGTGGAGACACATGATACATGAATGTGGTGTGGTTCATGTATGTAGCTGAAGAGTCATTTGTTAGTTCAAGAGTCGTCGTTATTCATGTATGGAGTCTAAGGGTCGAGAGTCATCTAGTAGTTTGTGTACTTGGTAAGATTCATGTATCTAGGAATCTATAAATACCTATGTAATCTAGTGATTTAAGTGTGGCTAATGTGTGATGTAAAGTAGAGAGAGAGAATGAAGAAAGAGTGAGGTTGAGTAGAGTGGATGCATGAACTATTAGAAGTAGTCAAGTGTGATGAAGATTGTTGAAGTATTTTATCGTAAATTGTGTGTTATCTCATCCCTCACATCTCTCCTATTTATTTAAGTGTATTTGGCCCATCACGAATTTCCAACAAAATTGTATCAAAGCTACTACGATCCTGGTATTGATCCTGTGGAGTAGCAATAGATTATCGTTTGATGACAATGGAGACCTATATGGATTTTTTGAGTGAGAAATTGATGTCCTCCAACTACAAGAGAATGATAGTTATTCTATCAAATTACTTCAAAGCATGTGACTTGTGGGATGTTGTTGGAAAAGACAGGGAGATTCCAGAAACTCTGAAAGGTTGAAGAAAACAAGTAGATTCTAGAAACTCTTGTCGACAAAATTTAAGTCGATAAGTTCAATAGAGTTAAGGATTATGGACTTCAGCCATGTGAATTTGTTAGAAAAATCACTATTGAAGCTTTGAGAATGGAAGTCACGAGGGTAATTTTCCTAGCAATTGGAATTCACTTATTGATTTGGAGAATAGTGCATTTGACACTAGCTGAGTAAATATGGATGAGTTCTATGAACCGCATGATCAAAGATTTGCAAAATTCAAGAATGGAGACCGATGGAATGTCCGTCTCAAGGAAAAACTAGAAGATGCTCATTTGAAGGCACTACACAAGCGTTTAAGGAAAAAATGTCTAAGTCATTATAGAAAATTCAAATTCAAGGTTCTCACATCCATGGAAATGGCTATGAAGATGGTTACTATTGAAGGTGGTGGATTCAAGTTTGTGATGGTGATGCTACATTAAATCCCTCAATACAAAATCAAGTTTAAGGGAGGATGTTGGAAAAGTAAACTTGATTTTAGGTAGTTCTAGGGAGTTGTGGAGACACATAATACACGAATGTAGTGTGGTTCACGTATGTCGCTGAAGATTCATTTGTTATTTCAAGAGTCGTCGTTATTCATGTATGGAGTCTAAGGTTCAATAGTCATCTAGTAGTTTCCTCCCCACCCCAGCCGCCCCCCTTCCCTGCTTTCCCCTGCTCCTTTTGCCCCCTAATGTT
Source organism: Rhododendron ferrugineum (assembly GCA_025642025.1). Taxonomy (NCBI): domain Eukaryota; kingdom Viridiplantae; phylum Streptophyta; class Magnoliopsida; order Ericales; family Ericaceae; genus Rhododendron; species Rhododendron ferrugineum. The sequence continues at coordinate 436,728 of JAOTQK010000002.1, forward strand.
CTCTTCCTTCCTCTCTTCCCCTCAGTTTCCAATCTTTTAGCCTTCTCTTTCCTTTCCTCTATCCATGTTTGTGAGAGAGTTGACCCTTTTCTTAGAAAAGTAGATCTCCCACTCTGCCCATTATATTTGGACCACAAAGATCCAGATCTAGATTTGGGTGCTGGCTTTTGAATCGATATGGGAAACGGTGTTCTTGAGCTCTCCAGCGGCGACGGTGGAGGCTTCAAGATGCAGATCCTGTGGAGATACTGCGGCGGAAACTAGATCCAATAACATTCCTCCACCCAATTCTATGAGCAGAGAGTTGGGTCCGACATCGGAGTCGAACCGCTATTCTTTTCGTTTTTGTTCTTGTTGTTTCAGTGTATTTTGTTTTTGTTTTATTGTATTTGTTCTTGTTAGGCCTATGGGCCGCGCTTTTTTTTTTTTGGATCCGCAACGTATTTCATTAAAAAGCCAAACAACACTTATAACGATTCCATCCGAACACAATGAAAGAAAAATTACAACTAACCCATCACCGAAAAACACACATGACAAGCAGGGACAAAGAGACTAAACTAATGTCTAGATCCTAAGCACGAGCCAAGGCTCACTTCACACCGCCTCTATGGATCGGGACACGTAGAACTAGTAATCTATCCATTTAGCCGCCTCGAGATGGTGCAAAATCCAAATCAGAGACAACATTTGTAGACTCGATGGTAAACAGACATAACAAAAGCAAGGAACAGGAAAACAACATCACGAACAACTCCATTAAGCACGCCGGCCAACTCCAGTCAAGGAAGGACACGCCGTCGCCAAAGGCTTAGGCTGATCCTTGGTCCAAAGTGGTGGAGATAGAACTCCGGCAAGCCCCCGTTGCCACGGCAGGCTCCGTGTGCAGAGACCGATATAGAAATCCGCTTGGTGTAGAATTCTGATCAAACGCGACCACAGCGATCGATGACTGAGAACCTCCTCTGCCTCTTCATGTCCCATGGCCAAACCAGAACCAGCGACAAACAAAATCAAGGCCAAAGCCCGATCCTTATTCTCCCGCCACCGCACCCCACCCAATCTGGGGGATGTATTTGATTTTATCAATATAAGTTGGTTTTTTCCCTGGTCAAAAAAAGAGAGAGGAAGAAAACAGGCTCAAGATAGGGAGGTCATAGGTTTAAATGTCCCTATTTTCAATAGTATGCCTCAATTTCTCTCATGGCGCTTAAATTGTCTATCATTTCTCCAGAGAGAAAGTTAGATTAGTTCCGTTTATAGTTTTCACGCCAGCCTAGCTCTCTAAGCAAAGAAACCCTTCTTTGACATGCATCATGGATCCTAATCATGAATGTTTAGAACTCAAATTTGACCCTTGGTATGATCCTACGAAGTGTCACTTAATTTCCACCAAGCGATCCAATTGTAGTCACAGCCCCATCCGTAATGTCCTTTATCTCACAAATGTAACCCTTTCTTACGCCCTCCCTCTCCTCCCATCATACCATATCTCTAAGCACCCTTTTAAGCTATGTGAATATATATGAAGCATTAGTACTTTCAAAATCCCGGCATACATGTACCCGTACCCACACCATAACATACCAGGTACCAGTACTTTGCATGGTTACTTCTAAACCTGTACCAGGTACATGAAACATGTATCAAAAGTTTTTTCTTTGCCTTTTGTAGTATCTCAGAAGTACACCCCAAGATACATTAAGCTGTACGCAAACCAGAGATGAAACAAAGTTGACAAGACTTTTTCTATAGTTAGTATGATTGTAGAATAATGAATTTGATGTTGAATGCCTAAGTAATTGCCCAAGTCATTTACCTATTTCCTTTACTTGGAGTGGGATACATACATGTTATACATTCCTCTAAACTGTAATAATACATTTGTTATAGCTGTACCCCAACCGTACCCATACTCTAAATTTTTTAGGTTTTGCCGTATCGACGCACCCATATTGTACCAGTTCCCGTACCACGTGCTTCTTAGGACTGAAGATCTCTTGTCATAATTTTCTGTCTCCTTCCCAAACTGACTCAATTAAATAAGAAGCTCAATAAATTTTGGTCAAAGATAAACAACATTATGTCCTTGAACATCTCTAATATACGTCTACAAAATGCCTTGTTAGATACCTTAAATGTGAGAAATAGACTAGCTGTCAAACAATAAGATTTGCTACATAAAGTAGAGCTGTATAGCAAGCATCCATTATCTATAACAATATAGGTTCTAGTTGAACCATCTTGCAAAGAATCGGACAATAGGTAATTTACCCAATGACTTGCATTGTCTGCTTAACATCACCATTTCATACGATGATTTTTATCTACTGAAGTAGTAGCAGTTCTTACCTTTGAACTCATCAGACATATGAACAGTTAACTTACCCTCTGTATCTGTAGAGCACCAGGACTGCTGTGTGCAACTCTCTTCGCGTTCTTGTACTACTTGTTTTGCTCTGAATATTATAAATTTCCGGTTTGAATGCAATTTATATCGGTATTTGTTAGTAGTTACAAATGCTGGACTCACTTACATGATATTTCTTATGATGCAGTTTGAGAAAAATCCTCGATCATTATCAGACTCACAAAGATGCAGAAGTTGCTGGCGGGAGTGTTCAAGAATCCCAGGTTGGAAAAAAACTAGTTCCATGCTAAAGATATGTTGATCTTAACTAAACCTGAAATGATAAGTGCTTTGGCTGGCTAACCACTAATTGAGATGCAACTCTGTTTTCTCCACCAAATGATTAGAAATGAGTCACTGGAGATACAAAAGCTGGGATTATTATGTTATTTTGTAGTTTAGCTACATATGGTATTTTATGGACAAACAGTAGAATGCAGTTTAGAGACATGGGCTGAAAATGTTAGTTCATTTTGAAATCTGTACAAGGAATAGAGGTTCTTTCCCCCATGTAGCTAGGGGAGGGGAGGGGGGTTGTTGTGCTCGAGTAATAGAACTGCAGGGCAACAATTTACACAGAAATTGACAGTTGAACTTTATTTACTGTTTTATTTGCCCATGTGAACGTTACACACCTGTATGACTTAACACACCATGACTGCACCATCGCGCTGTAGACTCTAGTCATTCCCCACAGACCCATCCATCCTAATTTTTATGACACAAGAAAGAAAAAAGCTACGGGAGTGCTGTTAACAATGGCTGAAGTCACAAAACTATTCTACCTCTCTTCACGTTGAAAAAAACTGTTCTGAGGGCTATCATGAATTTTTTGCAGTCCTACATCTGTTACTAGTTTGTTAACCTTTGTCTCATCATCACTCACAAATGCCTTGTCTGCATTGAAGCATCACCCCTGTTGTAAGGTGTTACCCTTTTACCAGTTAGGCAGGATTAAGGACAAAGGGCAATCTAACTATTTGGTTCTGGTTTATCTATGATAACAGAAGCTTCCTGTGGAACACATGAATACTAGGAAAGGCACTGACCTACTCCAAATGCTCCAAAGGTACTCTATTACTAGCTCCTGTTCTGGCACTACTTACTTCACTTGAGTGGTGACGCGATTCTTTGCACCTTCGCAGATATTTTGAAGAGCAAAAGGTTGAGCAGCTAGATGTGACTGAGCTCAGTCAATTGGAGCACCAACTAGATGCCATACAACGGCAACTAGATGCCATATTACTGCAAACCAGAATGAGAAAGGTAACTTCTACCACATATTGCTGAAAGGTATCTTAAAAACTCATGTGGACCTAAATTGCCAACCAGACCTTAGCCCACCGAGATAAAACCACGTTTAGATATCCTATAGACAGATAAAGTCATCATATTTAATATTAGAGAAACAAAATTCTATTTAAAATAAGGCATTTAATGAATGAGTTGAGAATCTTGAGATTGTGCAGGTACCAAATTTCCATATTTTACACAAGAAGTACCTAACAACACAAACAATAGGCAAAGGAAGATGAAACTAGAAAAATGAGAGAACAGGCACATAATCAGAACAAGAAGAGAAAGACTGAAGCTAAAACCGGACTTCAAGGATTCAATGCACAATTCTGTTAAGAATTAGAAAATTGAGGGCATCTTCTTATTCTGAGAAATTGAACATCTTTACAGGTTAATATCATCATTACACTATCGTGATACATATTTAATATATCTTGGGATAGCTCTTGCAATACCATAACATTCTATGCACATTCACATTCTGCAAATTTGAAGAGAAATTGACTTTGATTTCAAAAACATTTCCGATTACAATAACAAAAGCTGGTTATTGTAATAAATGATAGCGATGCTCATCAAACACAAACTTTATGCAGTCACAGCTAATGATGGAAGCAGTAGCAGCTCTGCATGGACAGGTGTGTCATCTAAGAAATTTTACGAACTGAAGTTATTTCTTCACCAGTTTCTTTCTTCCTACGTCTGGGCATGATTACTTGTTCAAGATATTAGCATCAACACATTTCAAATGTTTACAAGAAAAATACAACAACAACAATAACAGAACCCATGTAGTCCCCAATCATTGGGGGTATGGGTGGGGGAGGATTGGAGACAGACCTAACCTTTGGCAATATGCACAAAGTGGCTACTCTCAGAATACCATTGAAATAGTGGCCCCCTATACCTGTTTTGCTGCAGAACCATGCTCCCAATTCAATGCCAAATGGCATCAGACAGGACAGACCTAGAGACCCAATTCAATTTATGTGCACATTACCATACTTCATTGATAGTCCAGAGCATCGGTATGTACAACAAATGTTTACAAGAAAAATACTTATCAAAAACAAAAAATGTTTACAAGAAAAATGATGACCAAATAGTATCGCTACAATGACCACCACAAACTAGACAAAGCATTTAAGTCGCACAAGACTTGATTAGAATATTGCACAATACACATTAGGAGTGTTGTCTCTGTCATTTATGAATTAAGATGATTGTGTAATAGGGGGAATCGAAATCAGGAGAAAGTTGAAATTGCAGGAACAGATTATTCATAGAGCAGTTGCTAATGCCTGTTTTACACAGAATTTTTTGCCTCATTTTGGGTTTGAGCAAATTGTAAGAAGAAATAGCCTAGGAGTACATCACCCGTGGTTGGGGCATTTGACGACATTTGATTGTTGGACCCTTAAAGAAGATTGGACAGTCTAGGGGTGCCATTGAACATGTAGGCCAGTAAAGGTAAGGGCAGAAGACCTGTAGGTGATCATGAAAGCAGAGAAGAATATGATCAAAAAATGAAAGTATAGAAGAAGAGGGTCAGAAAGTGACTAGTTTGGCAAAGTCTTCAAACCAGACCATTTGGCAGTTGGATTGCTGTTCGAGAGTTCAACTCATTCACACAAAAAGAAGAGGAGATGAATCGTACATATGATCATGAATGAAGTCGAAAATGCAAAAAAACAGTTTGCATTTGAGTAACCGGCCAATATAAGAACCTAGAAGTTATATGAGCCCAGATTACAGGCCTTTCTTTCGGCTAGGAAACGTAAGGTTAGGCCGAAAAACAAAGTGGGGAAATATTAATTTGACAATGTATGACATGATTTCAAAGATAAACCTATCTACCATCTCTGAGGAACGATGCTGGGAATATGGTTATTCGTCAAGATTGATGGGAAGTATTATCCACCTATAACCTTGTAGAAATTAGCAGAGCCATAGACAGACTGTTCCACCTATGCGTAGTAGATATCAAGCCTCGTTGCAGCCTCAATTCAAGAGGGTAGCATTTCGGTGTACCCCTATGCAATGAGTGTTGTTCTTGGTAAAATTTATTTTAGATCAACCGATGCTCTAGAAACTGAAATTGATTTAGGTCTCTAGGCCTGCCCTCTTATGCCTTTCGGCTTTGATTTCGGGACATGGTTCCGTAGCAAAACGTCCATTTGGCTCCTCGGTTCTTGGAGGTATAGGGGGACCACTGTTTTAGTAGTATTCTAAGAGCAGCCACATTGTGCATATATTGCCAAAGGTCAGGTCTGTCTCCTATCCTCCCCCGCCCATATCCTCGTTGATTGGATACTAGATGAGTTCTGTTATTGTTTGTGTTTTATCAAAGATCATTTGTGTTTGTTTTCATGCAGCTGGGACTTAAGTGTGAGCCATGCAAAGTAGTTTCGTTGACCTTGCAGTTTTTGGAACCTTTTGCCATGATTTCCATATATATTAGATTCATCTCCCAAGTTGCTTAGTTGTCTTAGTTAATCTTTGGGGTCAAACACATGCCTTCATTTAGTTATACAAGTACACGATAGATTTATCTTTCTCTTGCGGATATACAACTCACATAAGGCTAACAATCAATTAGAGTGGATACAACGGACTGAAGTAAAAAATATTGACATCAGAAGATGCTCTACTTTGATGATGAAAGTCTTTTGCAGTCCTTCTTGGAGTCTAAGGACCATTGTAACCTATTAACCTCATCATTGGTAACCAATAATGACATGGAAATGCCCATAAAGGCACAGAACACCTCTGCCAAATATGATTGCAGTGCAGATAGGTTGAGAGCTGTGCGTGCTCTGGTTTGTCTAAGGAAGAACTTTAGGTGAGAGTCAGGCTCAACAAAGGATTGGGAGAATCCGACCACCAGGAAATCAGTTGGATACGCAGGTTCACATCTCCATGTACACAATTTAGTATTCTTGGTGTAGAAGCTATTTGTTTTAGCTTTACATCCGTCCCAAGGAATTCAAACACGTAGAGCTTTTTTGCCTGATGGAAAGGAGAAAATGACAGGAATGTTACAGAAGCTTAGGCAGTAAGACAACTGCCTAGTCGAGAACGGAGTTAGAGCTTAACATTAAGCCAACAAGGATGCTGGTTCCTTAGACAGGATTAAGTTGTATTGGTTACAAATAGCTTGATCCTCAAGGAATCAATATAGACTTACCAATTTAACATGCAACTGGTAGGTCTAGAATTATAAGTAACCTATTCACTAGACTTTCTTGCACAGAGAGATTAAACTGTCACACTTAGCCTTAGTCCAGACCAATGTAAGCACGGACACTTCATCAGAGGTCACGTATCGGTGTCAAACACTTGTCGGACACCGACACTCTCCGGACACGTGTCTAACACTCATTTCCAAGTGTCCTAGTTTTTTATCAATGTTTTCTATTTGGACACTCTGGGGACACTTTAAAATGCTCCGGACACTCTCGGACACTTGGAAAACAAGTCGGGGTTGATAAAAAAAAAATAGTAGGATCTAATTAAAACTTAGGGAAGTCATATTTTTTGGGTGAC
>JAOTQK010000002.1:450057-461370 GCA_025642025.1 Rhododendron ferrugineum
GCACCCCTTTTTCGTATTTTTGTATATACACGAAAAAGGGGTGCTCGGATCAAGCACCCTACACACCTCGGATGCCGTTGATTCTCGCGTAGGGCCCCCTCGGTTTTTTTTTATAGAATTTTTGGACGGCTCGGATCGGCCATCCGGTGGCCGGAGACGGCCCACCGGCGGCGGTCGGTACATTTTCCCTCTCTTTTTTTTTTTTTGATAAGTATTTTTTTTTCCCTCCCCCTTGGTCGGTACATATAGCAATACTCAAAGATAAAATGGAAGAGCATACAGATTTGTGGAACAGAGGCAGAGCCTCTGTCCTGGCGTGGAGCTCAGCTCCTTTTCTTCTCTTGGCCTTCTGCCCAGTTCCCCCTCTTTCGATTGACTTCCATCTCATATATAAATAATTTGTCCATTAGAATATAATATGGCAAGATATGGAAGGTGGGAAAGAGTAATAAAAGAAATAAATGAAAGGCATGGCCAGTGGGTGGTCCAATAATGCAAGGTCTTCATATTGATCTCCAACTTCCAATTTACAGTCAATTTTGGTACAAATAATCCCGTGGCCTACAATCACAGAAATAGCTTAAAAGACAGTAAATAATGGAGTAATAGTAAAGGACATAACAAATATAAATTAGGTGGCCTAAATGTGTACATTTTGACACTTATCACGCGTGCATGAGCAGGAACGCGAGTGTAAAAACGTCTTTGAATCACATGTCATTATATTAACATTGGCGAGAACGAAAATTGAAAGCACGAGCACAGTAAGTTTTTGAAGGATTATGTGACTAAGCTCCGACCTTTAGATGCTATTGCCATCCAAAATAAACCCATTCAATTGACCCCTTATTGGAAGCTTATTTACGAAGGAGAAGTTGTTTCTCTTTACACAACCATCATAAAGCAAATTCCAATACGTACATAAGATACCTTGTCTTATTTTCTTTCACAAATGAAGGCCTGAGAGCCCACGACATAACAATACCTTTCCTCTCTAGTCAAGCAATAATCGTCTCCTTTGTCTCCAAGTTTTGCATCCCTAATCTCAATCTTCTTCTTCTTCCCTAAGTAAACTTGCTCCAGTACCCTCCCCCTCTCCATTAATTTCCACCAAACGTCATTGCCCTTATTCTCATCTACACTTCTAGAGTCACAAAATCCAATACTGTTGAGAGAGAGAGAGAGAGATGGGTGTCGACTGGGGACCGATGGTGGTAGCGGTGGTGATGTTCGTCCTACTATCGCCAGGGCTGCTGTTTCAGGTGCCAGCGAGGGCAAGGGTGGTTGAGTTTGGGAATATGTACACCAGCGGGATATCGATATTGGTTCATGCATTCCTCTACTTTTGTATATACACCATTTTAATCATTGCAATTGGCATTCACATTCGCTCTGGTTGGAATCCTCCACATGTTAAAGCACCACACTTTACAGCACCACACTTCTAGCTCCTCAACTCAATCTCTACTAGTAGTAATTGCCTTTGCTTGCCCTTATTTTCCTATTTTGCTATCTTTTTCTCTTTCCTCTCTCTTTTGGCATTATAAGAAATGTACTGATAGCATCCTTTTTTGGGTGATTCAATAATAATTGTATTAATCGAGCTTTGGTGTTCAATCCGTGTATATGAATTTTTTTTTTTCTTGTCATTTTCGTAAACATGAAAAGGAAGCTAGTGTTGAACTGAAAAGGTGAGATGCCTAATGCCCTTGATAACTGTTTGTTCGCGATGCCATCGCCAGCAGAAGGATTGTGAAAGTGATTTTATAGTTCAAAACAACATTGCCAACTGTAATAGCTAGCACTCCGGCCCCCCTCCCATGGTGTGGGTGTGGTGTCATTTCTTGGCCTGTCCATCCTAATTCATGAACACGAGTGCAAGGTTAATTTATATATATGTTATTTCACATCAACCGCAAGAGATACGTGGATCATCGGCACAAGCATATTGATTGAAACTACTCTCTCTCTCTCTCTCTCTCTTTTTCAATTCGATCTTTTATACAAAATTACGGTGAAAACAGAACTCCGCTAGCTTTGGGCAAAAACTGCATAACCAAATATAATTCCTAGCGCATAGGAGTATTAGATTATGATGATTCAGGCTACAAAAGGCAGTTCCAGAAACCTCCATTAATTCAAGTATTGCTCCGTCTTTTCTTTCTTCTGTATAAAAAAGGAAAAAAACAGAGACTGTGATTGTTGTCCAGACTCCAGAGGCTCGTCACTCACATCAGGCCAACCAAAGGCAAAATAACCCACAATTTGAAACATCAATTTGGATTCATATGGACCGTATTATAAATTATTTCATCATTGATAGTACAGCAAGTTCAAAACAAATACAGATGCATCAATCAAGTTAAGTACGATTACAAGAGCCGCATATCGACTGGGGGATATGGAAACAGTTAAAAATTGCACACAGATCAAACGATCATTAGTGTAAGCCTGCAGGAAGGGCAACATGATGAGAGAGAGAGAGAGAGAGAGTGAGTTTATAGAGAGAGAGAGAGAGAGAGAGAGCAGTGGGGGATGATCAGCCGGTGTAGATGTGGACGTGGACGGCGAGGATGAGGATGGCATAGAGGGCGAAGAAGAGGAGCGTGTGGAATGCTATGGACTTACCGTTTGTCTTCAAGCTTCCAAACTCCACGGTTCGGGTGTGACCCGGTATCTGGAACAGCAGACCCGGTTGCAGCAGCACGAACAACACCACCCCTATCAGTACCGGCCCCCAATCCGCCATTACTACAATTTACACACGCACAGAGAGAGAGAGAGAGAGAACAAGTGAGCTTTTTGGCAACGCTTTGACGAGGATGTGAAAAGGGTACAAGGAGAGGCCGAGGAAAGTGCAAATAAGCGGTCACCGTCCTAGGATGGCGTAATTATTAGGCATTTCTGGAGTACCAAGTACCAACCATTCATTCAGCATCACGTGATACTCTGAATCATTTACACTCAACAAATAATGTTTATAATGCACTCTAGCCAAAGTAATTGAGAAACAAAAAGCGACTTATATTATGTAGTGATGATCTTTTATTTGTAATGTACTCGCATGATACACCGAAAGTACCCGATAGGGTGATTTTGGAATTTTTGAAAAGCACAAAGAACAACACGTGGGACCATGTATAGCCTCGAACGTAGAAAGGACTTGACTCTCGTCTCTCTCCCTTCAAAGGAGTCCTTTGAATATATGCTTTGTTATTTTTCCTTATTATAATCAGCTAGGATCCTATGTCCACAAATATTGTTGTCCATCTCTTTTAATGCATCGATAATACATGATCATGTGCTAACAATGGCAGATCTAAAAATTTACCAGTAATATTCTGGCAATTACTAGGACTACTAGTTACTTGTATGCTTTCAAGAAATGTATTCACACAATCACACACTTTACTCCCATATTATAGATTTCATCTGCCCTTGCACGTAGATATTCATTTGTCACGAGATTTTAAAGCATTTCATTCCCCATCCAATAGCGACTTTACCATATTCCGAATTCATTGGTTGTGATGGGTGTTAATTTATTAACAGGGTGAGAGTTTTGAGGGATTAATAAAGATAACAGGGTGAAAGTTTTGAGGGAAGGCATGCCCATTATCCCCAAAACTAATTTATCTTTGATCACAACCATGTCTTAAATTTCATATATTCTCGTGATTATATAGTGGAGTACCGACTTAAAAAAACATTAGAACAATCTACCAAGAGTATTTGCAACAAAATGATCCACGTCAATAACAATAGATTCCTAACCTAATCGGCTTAAATTGTAATAATGACAAAAATCCCTAGCCAGCTAATCAGCTTGTCAAAACAACATCACTAGTAAGTAGTAACACATGGCCTCCTGAGTATTTTCCATTGAATGAGGTGATTCATGATAAGGATGGAGCTACAAGCTACTCAATTGGATGTGAAATTATCAATAGTCCGGGAGCACCGTCACGTAGTGTTTCGGACCACTCCACAATCACACATTCTCGTGAGGTTCTTGAGTGGTCCAGAACATCACGTGACGGTGCTATATAATCATGACTCTCCAATAATTGCCCTAACAAATTCTCTCTCTTTCAAAAATTGGTGCGAAAATTTGCACACTAAGATCGCCAGCACAATCATGTGATTGTGATTGTGATTTTTTCCAGAATTTATTTGTGGACTGAAATGGATCATGTCCTTAGCAATTGACCCTAAGATGTCGGGCGATAGCGCATTAGCCACCAACTTACCCCAAAGTGAATCATATCGTTACACAATTCATCTAATGATAACACCTCCGGAGAAAAAATGCACACTTTTGCCTAATTACCTAACAACCCAACAGAAAAAAAAAATTCAAAAGCAGAAGAGGACGAATAGATTTCATATTCTGGCCTTAATGGGAGATTCCCAATTCCCTGTCTAAAGGGGTCTGCTTTCTGCTATCCGGCATCCAAAGTGCTTTTTCTACATGCTTTTTATCTTCTTCTCCTCCTCCTCCTCCTTCTTCTTGGCCCTCTTCTGCTGTTCAACCGGCTCGAAAGAGGTTGTTAAGCGAACCTAAGAAAATGAACGACTGGGGTGCTCCGATCATAGCTGCAGCGCTATTTGCGTTTCTATCGCCTGGGCTGATCTTTCAAATGCCGGGAAAGGAACGGCCGGTGGGGTTTTTGAACATGAAGACCAGTGTGGCTTCTATAGTACTGCACACTGTTCTCTACGGTTTGCTTCTTATTTTGTTCCTTGTTGTTCTTAATGTTCATGTCTACGCATAAGAATCTATGTACTAATAAGTGGATGCTGCAGAAGAAAACAGTTTTTTTGGTTCCTTTTTGGATTTAAGGAATTGAAATTTTTAGCTTATTTTAAAGGTTTCTTGTTCCCTATCAGCTGCCCTGTTTGCTTGTTTTGTGTGAGCTCAAGCTAATTATTGTTGTGCTAGCTTGTTTCTTTCTTTCTTCCACAAACTGCTTCCACGTCTGGAAGTCCCTTTTTTTCTTTCTTTGATTATGTGTCCATGGCAAGCCGCCGGCGGAGCTAATCAGCAGTTCAATACTAACATCGTAGAATCAACAGAGAGGGCTAATCAGTGATTCGAAGAAGAAATCGAAGACGCAGACTGAAAAAAAGAAATGAAATACTGAAACTGTTGTTCAAAGTGCGCGCGCGCGCACACACACACTAAAATACCGAATATGAAAGTAGATTTGGTTTTCACATCCTATGGATGTATATGATCAACCTGTAATAATAGCTAATAAGAAAAGGCTCCTCTTTTCACTAATTCTTTGGTGTTTTTGTACTCAATTTCGATATTTTTCAGTACGGAGAGATAAATATGTAATCTTATCACCATGAAAATCGCCAGGCCGTGATATCACACAACTCTCTTTTTCTTAGTTTTCCCGTACTAATTTCAAAACATCCCCCAAACAGATTCCAATTTTACATTAGGGAGATGAAGATGTAATATTTTCTCCTCAGGGATTTCCAGTTTACATCCTGGAGATGAAGACGAAACATATCATCCCCAAACAAATCTGCAACTACGTTGCCACACGATTCTCTTACTCTTCAATAGTAGTTCAGTAACCAGTTTTGCAATTTTACATTTCAGAGTTGGAGATGAAACAACTAACCTGCAACTACAAACGAAATTGAGTATCCTATTCAATTCAATCCAGGATTTCATTAGAATTACTCAATTCTCTCAATTGTTTTCTACTCGATTACCCAATCGACGTTACAGAGAGAGGATATGAAATCCGCCAAACAAGTCAAAGAATGATAGAACCACTCCATATCTCAACATAACCATTAGATCATGTTAGTATCATTTACTTCCCCAGAACTGGAATGCACAGAAAAAAGTAGGGGAAAAAATCCAACCAAGTTGCAGAGAGAACAAACCATTAATACCCGAATGTGAAGTGGGGATGATTAAATCAGGATCCGATGTAGACATGGACACCAATAGCTAAGAGGAAGATGCAGATTAGACACAAGTAGATGATGGAGTGAACCAATATGGACGCACCACTGGTTTGGAAGCTGCCAAACTCTATGCACCGGTTGCGACCGGGCACCTGAAACAGAAGCCCCGGCGTCAAGAGTATGAACAGAACCACCGCCACGAACACCGGTCCCCAATCCGACATCTTTCCTTTCCTTTCCCCACCTTCCTCTCTCTCCTGGAGTATTTTTCTTCTTCTTCTCTCTGTAGTTTCTTCCTCTTCTGGTATGAGAATGTGGAGCAGAGCAGGGGAAGTTAAAACGTACTTGGTGAAAGGTGTTATTTTAGGGAGGAAGAGACAAGAGAGGATGACTAGGAAAAAGTGAACGTTAGGGAGTCAAGCTAATAATAATATGGATTCACACCCACCACAACTTTGCTTCACATGGACTTTCTTGGCGTGGGAAAAAAATTGTTACTTTAATTACAAGACCATGTTTGAATTTGAAACGTCTGGACTTGAGGGACCCGGAGTGCTGTAGTGCACCCATGCACTACACGTGTAGTGCGGTCAATTCAGCCGTCCATCTCGACAATGGACGGCTCGAATTTTTATCCGAACGGAGCTCGAATTAAATCCAAACCGTCCGTACTGAGATGGACGGTCGAATTGGCCGCACTACACAGTGTAGTGCAGCAGGTGCACTACATCCCCTCCCATTCCCGACTAGAGATGGGGAAGAAAATTATTTGAAAAATGCGTAGAGCAAGTATTTGGCACAAGAATTCAGACAAACAAAAACATTTAGGGGGTTAAGTGAAAATAAGAGAAACAAAAATGCTAATAAGAACACATCCAAATGTAAATTGAATTGTACAACCATTAAAATTTCCCCTCCCTTCTCTTCCTAAAGAGAAAACTGCACCCCTGCAAATCCTTAATCCAAACAACCAATAAAATCACAAATTTTCTGTTGATTTGTATTTTACCACGCGTACCTTGTGTATAAACATCAAAATTATCATGCCACCCATCTAAAAAAGATAGAATGGAATAGAAAGGAATTTGATCTCGAAAACAAGATTGTTTCGTTCTTAATTCATTCTTGAAAAGACAGAAAGCATCTGCAGAAACACAATTTCAATCAATCCAGTCAGCGCTTCAATGGCTTTAGGTATAATGCTTTAAGGTACTTTCATCCAATTGGTAACCTATAATCCTCCCTGATTTACAACATATAGCAAGAAAACAAGCAGCCGCAGTACTGTAAAAATGAGTGAGAGAGAGAGAGAGAGAAGACATAATCTTCAACCCTTACAGCCGAACACATTAGGAACCATATAAACTAGTCTTCAGAGTCATTTCATTAAGGCATCCAATCACAACAAATGAGTCCCATAATCCAACTGGGAATGGCAAAAGCAAAACAGCAAAGCAACAGATGTCAATTCAACATCGTTCAACCCAAAACAGCCATATAAAGTTCAGCAAACTTGTTCAAGCCCGGCTCGTTCAATCAAAATAACAATCCTCTATTGACTTCAAGATAGCCAACAAACTTCAAGCATAATTCAAGCGGAATATGTCATTCTGCACATAGAAACTCCCTTGCGGTGTCGGCATCAAATGAAACATCTGTAAACCAAAACAGGGTAAGAGAAGAAATGTACGAGGATAGAATAAGAACTAGCACTTTGACATAGTTATTTGGTGCAATATTTGAATCAACAATAACGTGGATTAAGGTGAAGACCAAGAGTGTAGTGGAGGTTCCCCTATATGCACCCTAAATTCCTCAAATCATTGAAATCCTATAACTGTGAATAGTGTTTTCAAGTCATAGAATAGGTACTTATTTTTGCTTTAATAGAAAATTCAAATGCCTTGCAGAAGGAAAATAGCTAAAAATTCTGTACAACGTAGACCCGTATTGGGCATTTGTACTTCAACAGATTTAAGCATGAGTATAGGGATAAGAATAATCAACCATATAAACATAGGGTGATAGATGAAATGCAACAAACGAAGTCGTAGACTTGTAGCCTTTCCACGTCTTGATCTCCTTCACAAGGATGGAAAGGCGAAGAACATACTAAGACTGAACAGTGTATAAAAGTATAATTGCACAACCAAGTTCAGCCATCAGCAACAGGTACGCAGTACTTCACAAAAGTGCATTCTTATGAAGAAACCATGGCCAAAGGGTGCAGGTAGATGGTCATGCCTGATAAACAAGAAGACATCAGATGAATGAATGACTGTACACGAGGCGCATACTTTATATGAGGTTGAACATGAAGGAGCATCGCCATTGAAGCAAGTTCAAACATGGGTCCAGGAAGGCAGGAACAACTTTCAAGTAGTATTTACCATTAGATCATTACCCAGAAACTGCAAGTCCTATCCGTCCCTGCAAGTTTCGTTGTATAGGACGTATATCCGAGTGTCACTCGATACCATTTATTCTAGCAAGCAAAGCAAGTTTCACTCACAAACATCAAATTGATGCAACCTGAGCATGTAAGGAAGAAATTGTCCTTAACAACAGCATTAAGAGATCTCGCGAACTAAAAGACATGAAGTTTGCAACGAATCACTCAGACCCTGTGGCAGACGACGACCTTTTGGCACAAGGCAGGCAATTATATTTCTTTCGGCCATGTACATAGTAGCAGGTTGGTTACAACTTACACCAACACTTGAAGTCGAAACCAAGTTTTTCTTGGATGAATGTTCCTTGGTAACTTCTAGTTTGATCGGGGAAACTACCAAAAATGAACATCACACATCATGTTTGAGCACCTAGACCAACTCAATTGATTCGACCTCTATCTTTCTTATCAAAATTACTAAAACAACTTTCCCTTTAAAGCTACTCAAGAAAACAATACTTCACTATCATATGAACATTCCACTGAAAATGGAACTCTGGAGCTAAGAGGGCTCCAGTGTGTTCTTTGTAAGCAGTTGTTTGGGTAGTGTCTAGCTTCTTTTTCTGAAGATGGGGTAGTGTCAAGCTTGCTGATGCACATGTCGGTCAGATGAAAAGAATATGGAAAAAACACAGCAGCAAGGTGTCCTTTACAAAAGGGAAGAAGAGTTAAGCACGTGTCAAAGTTTCCCAATGTGCCTCACGTGTGCGCTGGGTAACTGGAAACCACAATTAGGCTGAAGTCTTCCTTTTGTATACGAGTAGTTGTTTTCATAAACAGGGCGACTGATTTAGATCCAATCCCGAGAATCAGTCGAGGTATGTCGACAACTTGGATTCTCTTGAACCATTGCACTGGTGTACTGGCGTAGAATTTTATATTTGTGCCATATGCATCGGCTCCTGCTTGCAACTTAGACACATTATTTTGGTAATCAAGCAATAAGTTGGAATGCCCCCAGTTACTATCCGAATAGCATCTCCAGCCCCTACATTTCTTCACTTAAACTCCAGCCCCTACATTTCTTCACTTAAACTCAAAACTTGAGTGAAACAAGGGTGTCAACCAACCCCCACTCCTCGACTCAAAATAATATCAAAGCGAGTTATACTCAAATCAAGGGAGACTCAAATCCTTACTCAAATTTTAGAAGCTATTTCGTGCTTCAAAACTTTCAACTACGCAGTTACTGATGCTTTTACTCAAATTTATGCTCCGATTCGGGTTTGTCTATCGGAGCACGTCATATCAAATGAAGTTTATACCCAAATTTAAGTAGAAGTATAGGTAGAGGCTGAAGATGATCTAAGGACTAAGGTAGCAGAATCTCATGAATTGCCTTTTGGCACCATATAATCCAAACAATACATAAATCATCACTTCATACCCCAAAAACCTTATACTCGTATCTACTAATAATCATTCCCAAGATGCATTTCAAGTGATCGCACACTAAGAGATCCAAATGAAAAGAGATCTACAACGAAACGAGTGTTGAAAAAAAAAGACCTGACTGAATTTGAGGGCATGCTGTTCACCAGCGAGCTGGAGATTGCCGCTGACGAAAACGAGCATGCCTCCAGCGGGGCCAGAAGGCTGGCAATCGACGGTGGTGATGCTGTGCTGGCACTGCTGGAAGGGGAGGCTGGCTAGCTTGGCCGCGATGTTCTGAGCCCCCTGAAACTGCTGACCCTCGAAGCTCAGCATCGAGCCGTCCTGGTACAAGTTGCCCAGCCCCTGGCGGTTCGTGTCGAACGTCGAGTAGTAGTGCTCCACGAATGCCTTGGCCACTGCGTTCGGATCCATTTCGATGCTGATTTCGTCGTCCTCTCAGTTTCGATCCTTCACTGTGAAATGAGAGATCTACGCCTCTCTCGCTCTCTCTCTCTCTCTCTCTTCGCTGGATACACAAGCTACCAAGGCAGGGCACCTACTCTCGTGGGCCCTCTTCGGACTCCGGGTACGCCCGCCATTTCGTTGGAGCCTGGCTTGGTTCGGCCCATTTTGAGGACAGGCCCGTTTTAGTTAAGTTGGGCTCGGACTCAGAGTTGGAAATGGTGTGACAGTTTTGTTTGGGCTAATTAGGGCCCATTTGGTTCGTTTGGCCATCTGTGATGCTTTTGCTAATAGTACTCCATATGGAAGTAAAAATAGAGAATTGATTTTCACACTCTCCTTTTATCCAAATGCACTCTTTTTTGTTTTGTAGTAATTTAGAATTACATGATTACTTTTTTCATGTGTGAAGGAAAAAATGTATGAGGGGTAGTTTTGTAATTTTACATGAATAAAGACAAAAACAAATAGTGCATTTGAATAAAAGGAGTGTGTGAAAATCAATTTCCTAAAAATATTGATCTTTAGGTAATAAGAAAATGAGTAATATAGGTAGCTCCCATCAAGAAAGTTAATTGGGAAAATGACTACCAATTACGTGTTTTGATAATTAATACCCGCCAATGACATTTTCAGAATTAACAAATGTTCTCAGCATGTTCTTGGCGGGTATTAATTATCAAAACACGTCATGAGCCGTCATTTTTCCATTAATTTTCTTACTGGGTATTTTAAAAACTTAATTAATGAAATAATCAAGGGAACCAAACAAGATCAGCCTACGTTTGGGCTAGCTTCTTCAGCCAGCCTTTTTTTTTTTTTTTCTTTTCTTTTGGGGGCAAGGTTCAGCTTCAAAGAAAGCTAGCCCAAATAATAATAAAAAACTTCATATCGTTTTAAATAATTTTGGATATTTTTAGTTCGACATTGGAAAGAAGAAGAAAAGACAAAAGCTTAGAGCATCCGCAATGTAATAATCAAAACTAAAAAGTTGTTAAAGTTAGTAATGTGTGTTCAAAAAAGTGCTCACATTGTAATAATCAAAATTAGCAACCTCTTAGCAACTCATCAAATTTGAGCATTTGGATAAT
>JAOTQK010000002.1:469102-488183 GCA_025642025.1 Rhododendron ferrugineum
GTCTTGATCGATCAGTCACACCCAGTCACACCGAACTAGTGTACTATTTCATTCACACCCAATCGGATTTGATCCAATCCGTTGGATAGTGACCATTCACGGCCGACGGCTAGGATCGCAACCCACGAACCAGTGCACCCGTTGGCTCAAGTCGCACCCGATCGGAACCGCTCCGTGTGACTCATTCGCGGCCGACGGCTAGGATCCAGTGCACCCGATCGGAACCGCTCCGTGTGACTCACCTCCCGTGTGGGTGTGTACTGTTCCAACGCACCGGTTCGGCCGGTATGGTGCGAAGCACACTAGATCATTAGTTATTCATATTAGGAAGGTTCCCTAATATATATCACTCCAACATCTCTTAACTAACCAATGTGGAACAAAGCTTACAAAGAGGAAAACAAGCATTCTAAGGAAACAAGGAAATTTTACAAAACCAAAACAACTCCTCTTTTATTTTGAAAATCTCTAACAATCAACATTGAATGATCAATTTTCTCTATTACAATCGATGAGTGGGATGATTCTTATTTCATATGTCTCCCTCGGTGTTCTGAGGTTTTGCAATACGCTTTCCTTTAAGAATTGAAGGCTGTGCAGTCATTTCTTATTTCTCCTTGACTACCTGTTTTCACTCCCGCACGGCCAAGCTGCCTCAATGCCCTGACAAAGGCTAGATTAAAATTCCTAGGATTACGAGCAAAATTCTTGACGAGTCGCCTTGACGCTGAGTTCGTGAACAGCACTTCATCTGAAGTTAAGAGCCCCTTCCCTCCAATCAGATTCTGGTAATAGACATTGTCGAAAATTTGTGGGGTCACAGGATCCAAGACAGCGAAGGATGAGGGGTCCACATTTTGAGGGCACTCTCGCATCAGCTGCTGGGCATAGTTTGGATTCAGAGAAGGGTCTACTGGAGAGGACAAGGAGAAGTTGTAGAGCCGATTCGCAAAGCGGCTGCAGTGGGAAACGCCCACAGTATGAGCACCCGACAGTGCAATCATTTCAGACTGAGTGAGGTTATTCTTGGCGAAGATTGTAGTGAGTTGGCTGAGATCGAAGAAGGGCTCTGGCAGATTTCCGGAAACAAGAGACGCCTGAGATATGAGTCCGTCAAGGCGTCCCAATTCCACATTGAATGACGGTCCTCCTGCCTTCAAAAAGATTTCAACACATGAAACACAAATGTAATGAATTTCCACTCCAAGCGCACGCATGCATATTCAACATGGAAAACAATACACACCCCAAAGAATTTTTAGATGAGTGCCCCATAGGGTATGCTAAGCTGCATTCATTCGGCATAGGGCTGACACTTCACCGGATGAAACATTTTTGCGTGAAAATTTTCTTGGTTTGCTTCAAAATCTACTCAAGAGTTTAAAAATGGTGTGTTGGCTAGGTAGAGCATGTTTACCAGGACTACGACATCTCTGGCAGCGATGACCAAGATGTCAGCACATGATACTACGCCGGGGCACACTGCTTCTACCGCAGCTTTTGACTTGATTACAGTGTCAAAGCCATCCCCGGCGAGGGAGAGATTATCTGGGGCATCTCTTTCTGCATCTCCATTTGGTGATGCTATCATAATTGAGGCATCACATCCCTGCAAAAGGTAGGCAAACGGAAAACTAAGTAAGAACCACTTGTAGCCAAATTTATATAACATCAGCATTTGAAGTCCCTGTCTATTTGGTGATGGCTCTATTAACAAATAACTTAACATCGTCATCGTAAAAATTGGCCGGAATGAATCCGTTTGAACACTAGAATTTATTAGTACTGTGTATATGATGTTCTTGAATCTTGGCATTTTAGCCCAGGTTGGTTGCAAGAATGTTGGCAAAGCATTAAGAAATTCCGAGGAAAATACATTCAAGAAAGAGAATAAAAGATACAACAACGAACAATTCCAAGACTTACCGAACTGATTTGTAAAGCAACATTCGTTCCCAAAAAAAAAGATTTGTAAAGCTACAAAAGCATTCAATTTTAACGATAATAACCAAGTACCCTGAAACGCATCCTTGTATTGTACTGAAATGACCAAGTGACTTAATTAGTCGATACTAGATGGTATTTTTGATCTTATATTATGAACGAAATCACCGTGAAAGCTCAATAAAATACATCAAAATTCGATGTGATGTTTTTGACATCATAACAGAAATTGAAGTTTGAAGTATGGTGGGTACCAAAACAAAGCAGTCATGGAGAATTAGGCGAAGAGTGGCTGGAATTGTAACGGGAGTCTGGTTTAACTTTGCTTGTACAGCCTGCTGCACAATGCTTTCCACGTTCGGACAACTTGACTGGTAGAAATTCTTCTTCAATTGTGCTTCGCCTCTCCCGGCGACCATGATGATCGCCATTGCCAAACACAAGCCTCTCCACGCCTCCATTTCTCCACTCTTATTGCACAATTTCCTTGTCTCAATATTTCATTTGCTAACCAGTCGTAAATATATAGGAGAAGAAGAACGTACTCAATGTTATACTAAACCTTTAGTGAGTATTTAACTTTGGCCAAGAAAAATTCAACTCATTTGTTTATTGGAAACGCCGGTCTTTCGTACTAATTCAAAGATTGGTCGAAATACGCGTAAACTTACTTAGACACACGGAGTTTTTAAAATACATGCATATAGCCGACATGTACCATCATACCAAGTCTCTTCAACATAATTTACTGTACTAATCTTTTCACCAAATGATCCATATATAGTAACCCACTGAAAAAGTAAATTTATCCTTTTTCACAAAAAAGAGTAACAAAAATAAATATGTCCAGATCCAAGTGCCGAAGATAATTGAGAAATCAAGATGGGACTTTTGTTTAAAATTGAATGGTCCCAATTGAACCATGTCTTTTATATTGGTATATAGAACAAAATTTTTAACAAGTTACGAGAAAGTCTGCTCTAACCACTGCAATTGAACATATAGCACCGGTCCTCTATACTCTTGTTTCCGTGTAGTCATGTACCGAATGATTTTCAGTCACATGGTCATATTTGGAAATTCTCATGTTTTGAGGTTCTTAAAACATCCCGTGAACGAAAATTATTTGGCACATGGGTACACGGAAAAATGAGTAGAAAGTAACACTAAGACAAATTGTAGGGCCACCATTGCAGTGGCAGCCTAGTTTTTGGTTAATTTCTAATGCTTAGCCAGAGGAATAATTAACCCTTTCTATTCCATTTGGAATAATGTTCTTCACAATTATTCACAAGGAAAGTGAAAGGAATTTTACCTGTTCCTGTAAATCATTTTCATTGAATCGATCATCAACTTCATGCCCATGAAAAAGTTACGGCCTTTCCTTCCACTGAAAAACTGCCAGTTTTGTATTGTCGCGAATTAATTAAGTCTTTAAAACAGACCGAACTATTTGTGCTCAGCTCGTTCTCTTCTCGTTAAAAATAGCTAAATAAATTACATGTCAAAATATCTTGAAAATGATTGATTTTTCCAAATTTCTTTCTTTTATCGATCTCGGCATATTCTGTCTATCCATGTATTATTTCCATTAAATCAGTGAGGATTAAAAACATAAACACTGATAATTAGTATTTATGAAGATATCTAATTGAAAACAATTCAAATTGCCGCCTAGAATGACCGGCCAACATATGAGTTGGTTCGTAATCCATTGCTAAATGACTTGTTAAACATGAAGCCGTTGACATCTTACCAGTATTATCCGGCACATACACATCATTGAGATTTACAGTATATTTTTATTATTGAGAGACTCTTACCGTAAGCGCGTTAAAAGATTGTGGGAGGGATTATAGAAATTAATCTTAGGTGTACGCAACTTGACCCGAAAGACCCGCTCAAAAGACCCTGCATTACCAAAGTAAAATTAAGAAGACTAAGTACAAATGAATTTCCACTTGGAGTATTAAATAAAATACAACAGGTGTTATCAACCCATGCATATACCTTACGCGGAAATGCTTAAGACACATATATTCAACTACAGATCTGGATATATAAAGCGTGTCCTTATATACTTTATTATTTAACCAACTTTTCTAGACCGAGTCAGAAACATATATAGTTTAGACTATTTAGCCACATATATCCCTAATTGAGAAAGTCAAACCCTAATTAGTAATAAGGTGTGGTGTGTCACTCACATAGAAATTAAACAAGACATTTCAAAGAATTAGAGAACTTCTATAATCCTCCTAATTACCTGTCTACAGCTTGCTAAATTGCAACTTCCTTGAGGGTGGTTCATTAATCTCAACACAAAAATTTGTTCAAACTCACCCTCAATTTGTGCAACTTCCTTGGGGGTTCATTAGTCATGTGGTTAACATTATTCATTCATATGGCCGTAAAAGTCAACGTGACTATGGTATCTCCAGACAAGACAAGAAAGGGGTACCATTAGCATCGCCGGCCGGTGATATAAATAAAGTTTGCATTACTATATGATCACTTAAACATCAAGTTAGCTTCAGCGTATCTCTTTTAGTATTCTAAATTAATGACTTGAAGAGACGGATTTACATATGGTCATATGGGGGCCACGGCCCCCACGTTGTTTCGGTTTTTTTGTTTTGTTTTTTTTTAAATTTCAATGTTAATATTAATTATTTTTTGTTTGTTAAGAACACTTAGATATTGTATTTTGTATTGGATGCTATTTAAACATTTAAATGTTTTAAGAATGTGCTCATTTTGGGTTCCAAAAACCAATCTCTCTCTCTCTGCGTATGGTCTCTCATAAATTTTTTCTTCAATTATTAATATCATTTTATTTTTATCTCTCTCTACTTATTACCGAAAAAACCTCCCTCAAAGTCTAAACCAAACAAAGTACTACTAGATTCCCGAATTTTGAAATTTTAAAATCTCATTTTTGATAGTTCGGCTCCCGCATTCACGAAATTCTAGTTCCGTCCTTGATTTGAATTTTATATTTATAATAATAGCGTACGCCTCTCAGTTTGTTTTTCACTACAATCAATTTTCTATTTCAAGCTGTCCTTCATTCTACACGTACAAAAGATATTACTGTAGTAGCATTAGTCAACACATCCTTGCTTGTTTTTTTGTACAATCTCTTGATTCTCTTCAAAGGACATTTGTTTCTTAATCACCGTTTTCTTTTCTTATTAGCATGTCCTACTACTAGGTTGAAGTTGCTATTCTCTCCATCGAGAGGTTTTTAGGTACCACGTGGCGGTACCCAACGCGCATCCAAGCCGTCTAAACGTGTTTTGGACGGTTCAGATCCGAACTCTCTCTCACCCCCTCAACCGAACACACTCTCTCTAGCTCCCTCAGCCGAACACACTCTCTCCTCTTTCTCTCTCTTTAAAATCCTGGCCGTCTAAAACACTTTTGGACAGCTCCGTTACGCTCGGTTATTATTCAATCTTCGTTGTTTCGTGATTATTCAATCTTCTCGTCTGATTTGACGGAAGTTTCCTGGAAATTCCTTGTTTTCAATATATATATGAGTTCATTTACCCGACTCAAATTGATTGAGACTTAAGGCATGATTTTGTTTGGTTTATCAACTATATATGGTGCTTCTTGTGTGGCCTCAGTACTTCACGTGGTCGAGTTTTCTACCTGGTCAATCACCTAACCTCGTCAATTTATATGTCCACATGCATCTGGGCTGCACGTGAGGAGGAGTGTTAGACTTTATCCCACATCGCTTTCCTAAACCACCCTAACTTCGTTACTATAATCTAGAGGTTATACTCCAGCTATGGCCAATTGATTTTAGGTTGAAACCCTCCAAGAAATCTAACATGTTTCATTCAGATTAAATTTATGTTTTCTCGTTGGCTCTCTTTTTGGTTTCCTTAAAATGCTCATCAAAGTTTGTGGAAGGACTAGAGGTAAGTTTGAAATGTGGCAGTACCACGAGGAGGCTAAGTTGCAGTTTATATTACTCCTATTGTTTTGCGGTAGTATCCTAATCCTATTAGAGCCTAAAACCTCATAAGCTCAGTCTTCTTGCGTTCATGTGAAATTTATTGAAAGAATTGCGAGATAGCTTAATTTACAGAATTCTATTCTTAAGTAAGCTACAAGACACAATGTTACCACTTCCCAGTGGATGTCTGGTAGTTTTTAGAGCCTTCTTAGTTGGTAAACTGATGTTGCTGCCAAATGTGTTTGTTCTTTTAAGTGAATCTAAGTATCAAATGGCGACATAAGATCAAGTCCAATGGTGGTAAAATGGCTTGAGCAAAAATGGTCAAATTTGCAAATAAGCCTACCCCAATGGCCCCCCATTTCTCCGGCCATAAATGGCTCCCATCCATTTTCACCCAAGAATGGTCCAGCCATTTCCGCCACGTTACCAAATCCAACCACCAAATCCCTCCCTCTCTTTTGTACAAGTTGAAAATGGAATTATTGAAAAAAAATAATATGGCATTGCAAAGGGCTTTGCACCATTGCATCAACATTGCCATTTTTTGCCGAATGTCACTATTGATGGACAATTTTTGAGAATGGCTCAAGACATTTTGGCAAAACCACTTGACGTGCTCTTATCAGTTTATTTATAAACACAATATACTTTTCTATTTTGGAGAAACAAATTATTTTTGAGGCCTGTACATTGAGATTGTGGCTTTTTTTTTCTTTTTTTTTGGTAAGTGAAAATTTTATACCAACAAAAGGAGCCAAAAAGCTACACAAATCAACAGAGGTATACCCCTGGAAACCTATACATCAAAAGCCCCAATAGTAGGCAAAAAACCAACTCAAAACAGGAAAACAACATCATATGACCAATTGTCTCATATACAATCAATGATTGCGATGAATTCTTCTCCAGTCTTATTTCACATGTCTCTCTGTGTGGCGAGGTTTTGCAAGAAGCTTTCCGTTACGAATTGAACGCTGTGCAGTCTTTTCTTATTTGTCCTTGATTACCCGTTTTCACTCCCACACGGCCAAGCTTAATCATTGCATTGCCGAACTCTCCGTTAAAAGGACTTGGATTATTAGCAAAATTCTTGACAGTTTGTCGTGATGCTGGGTTCGTGAAGAGCACTTCATCTGAAGTTAAGAGGCCTTTCCCTACAAGCAGATTTTGGTAATAGACATTGTCGAAAATTTCTGGGGTCACAGGATCCAAGTCAACCGCGATTCTGGGGTCTACATTTTGAGGGCACGCTTGCATCAGCTGCTGGGCATAGTTTGGGTTCATAGAAGGGTCTACTTTAGAGGACAAGGAGAAGTTGTAGAGTCGATTTGCAAAGCGGCTGCAGTGGCTGTGGCCGATGGTGTGGGCCCCCGACAGTGTGATCATGTCATCTTGAGTGAGGTTTTTCTTGGCAAAGACGGCAATGAGTTGGCTGAGATTGAAGGAAGGGTCTGGCAGGTTTGCGGCAACTTCAGATGCTTTAGATATGAGTCCGTCACGACGACCCAATTCTACTTTGAACGAAAGACCTCCGGCCTACAAAGATGTTTTAACTCATCAAACAATTCAGACCCAAATTTTTTTCTTACAAACTTTATAAACCATTGTGTTCGTAGATCTTCGTTCATTTTGGATTAGCATCACACTCTGCTAGAAGGAAGTTCAATTATTTGTGTGTAGTGTTGGTCTGTCGAAATGTACTATGGACTTGAAAAAAAGTGTTCTGGCTCGTGTGCCTATTTTTACCAGGACTACAACATCTCTAGCAGCCACAGCCAAGATGTCGGCACATGATACTACGCCAGGGCATACTGCTTCTACGGCTGCTTTTGCCTTGATTACAGTGTCAAAGCCATCTCCGGCGAGGGAGAGATTATCTGGGGCATCCTTTTCTGCATCTCCATTTGGTGATGATATCATAATTGAGGCATCAGCTCCCTGGAAGGAAAGCAGGGGAATGAATATACGAGAACAGAACAACGGTCAAATCAGTACAATCTCGCATTAGAAGCCAGCCTAGCTATTTGGTGATTTCTATGCCATACAACTTTTAGTTGTCAATATTATCATCATCTGTACACCTTCATAATCTTCTTTATAACCAACTGAATTCACGAGTAAATCACAACAGAAGCACTCAATTTCAAAACGAAAGCTAAGACCCTTGAAAATGTTTTGAGATAACTGATAAAAATGTCACAGAATATTCAGTACTCCTGCCCCAAGCCCCTTTTTCATCACACATTGTGGTGAGGTCCACGACCAAGTGTATGGACTCCGTGATGAAAAAGAAGCCTGGGGCACAAAATAAACTCTCTGAACAACTTCTGTACGAGTAATCAAACAGACGGATCCATGATACTTTTCCGTTTTGATCTTTGATCTTAATACACATTGAAGTAGAACTTCAAATTCTCTCTACCTTGTAGTCAAACTTCAGTTGCCTAGTATGTGGATAGAGAAAACGACAAACGAAGAAACGAAGTTCTAAAATATGGTACCTCGACCATGCAGTCATGGAAAAATAGACGAAGAGTGGCCGGAATCGTGGTGATAGTCTGGTTAAACTTTGTAAATACAGTCTGGTTCACAATGCTTTCCACGTTCGGACAACTTGAGCTGTAGAAATTCTCTGATAATTGCCCTTCCCCTCCCCCAACGACCATGATGATCACCACTGCAACACATAACCCTTTCCATGCCTCCATCTCTCTCTCTCTCTCCCTCCCTCACACACACACACAATAGTTCATTGACGGCTTTTATAGGTATCACAAAGGAAGTTTTGATTGGTTCGAGCCTATTAATTCAGAATTCAAAGTTCCAGCAAATAATAAAATTTCAAACGTTTCTAGTGGCCAGGTATTAGACTAATCTCTACTTGCAATTCAAACTCTTGGCTCACGCGTTTAACTTGGTCTAGAGAAAAATTTGACTCATTTGTTTATTGAAAACGTAGCTCTTAACTGAGTTTTATTCAGACCTGTGAAAATGATGCACTAACAAACTCTACAGCTCCAACCACCACAACAATCTCACAAAATGCTAGTAATTGCCTTTCTCAGTTCAATATCAAACAGGGGTTGTATTCAGGCACTTAACAAATCTTTTTCCCAGTTAGGGCCTGGCCGCCTGGGGAGTTTTCTTTTCAAGTAAATTGTCCATTAGGAGACACAATATTTTTCCATGGAGAAAGAAAATACTTTTTCTAGAGATATAAAATTAGACTGATCAAAATAGACTTTTTATGTTTGGAGTGGTATATTCCCTGTAAGGTGTTTTCCTCCGGATAATGGTGGTGGGTGCAGATTTGGATTAGCTACCTCGGCTTGGTTTTGTCCATTCATAGGCGGTGTTGGTTTTTCCTGTAGTGCTGGCCATGTATGTTCCTATTCCGCAGTTTGCTGTAGTTTTGTGGTTTGCTGGTAGTTGCTTGGGAGTAGGTTTTGGTTGTTTGTGTTTTCTGGGGTATGAGCTCCTGTAAGTGGTTTCGTCTTAATGAATAAATTTACCAAAACAAAACAAAAAATAAATTCATAACCTGCCGTGAGAGGCGAACAAACATTCATTTCACAAAAAAGTTGTAGTCAGTTTTGTACACGCTTGGTCAGATATCACATAACTAGACATCAAGAGTTAAACCCCACGATTTGAATGGATGGCATCTCGGAAATTTTTTTTCCTTCCCCTCTTAAAATACTATGGCCTAGTTTCAGCAATTTGTACACAAAATATAAGGGCGCCAAGGACAGTTTGAAAGCCTGGAGATTTGGTACTACTTTCTGCCTGAAAAAATGAAAGAATTTGTTAGCGACATATGCATGTCATGGGTTCAATATACAGATGTGATATGGAAATGGAAATGCTCCCCAAAGATAAGGAATTTGCAGAAGTTGAAGTTCAACTACACCCATAACTTGGTTTAAAGTACAAAGAGGTGAAACTCCATTGGTCGCTGACATTAAATGTGAACCAAAGAAGCAATGTCAATCTACAATCGAAGAAGATTTGTTTATTGAAGTCTATTCGTTTATGTCGTGTAGAAGCTTTTACTTCTTGCATATGGTTAGTTGAGGTCTTTAATCTAAAAACCATGTCCTTTTCATTTTATTAAATCGCATTTCCGTTGAAACTTTGAAGGTTTGGAATTAGTAGTAGCATCTTTATACTAGAGTTGAAGAGGTCATGACCTACGCGTGATGGCAAGTGTTATCCATCTCAGTGTGTGGTGGTGTTTGAATTCAAGTCTTTAAAAGACGCCTCTCATAAGAAAATAAGATTAAAGATACAAAGAACGCAATATTCACCCAAAAAAAATCACAACAAAATAACTCTGGATGAATAAGTCATTTTGTTACGTTATCTCCTTTTTATGTGAAATTATGCCAATTATCTTTGTTTAAGTTATTAATCCTACAAGGATTACAAATGTTCCGCGATAAAAAGCTTGAAGTTTTGACTTTACTCACTTGCTCTAGTCCGTTTGGTACTAACTTCAACTTCCGTAACATTGGGAGCCTCATCGTCGTCTTCAACTTGATTCACCCTTATGATATAGACCTGAAAAATAAGGTGAGGTGAGAAAAAAATGTGTTATGTGGGTGCTTAAATTTCAAGTAAAGCCGGGATATTCGTAATGGAGATTGAAATGCTTGACAAATTGGTGAATCGCGACTGAAGTCTGTGGAAATGACATGAAAGGGACAACATTGTCTGATAAACAAACCTGAAGTCATCCATATAATCAATGTCCTGTTTGATAAACACTCAAAATACGCAAATGTTAAATCATGATAAAAGGGCCACTCAAAGAATTCAGTCACAAGACGATTTAGTATTGTTTCTGGCACAAAGCAAAAAATAAGTTGAAACAAGATTTTAAGATGATATTGGGAATGCATCATTTTGCAAAACATACAAAGTTTCAAAGGAAATCTCGTAGGTGAAGTAACACCAATGAAAACTAAAAAGACATCAAGTCCCAATGGAGCTGAAAGGTAATTGAAACATATTGCCTACCGCAGAGGGTTTTAAACAACGTGTAACGGACGTAATGTAACAATTTTTAAACAACACGTGACCGTTTCGGTTTCGGTTGAAATTAATGGTGGTACGTAAAATCACAGCAGTATCGGGCGATAAGCGGGTTAAGTGTTGCAAATCGGTCTGTAACGGTCATTACCCCCGTTACAACAGATTCCTCAGAACAATTACTTCCATGTTCTTGTAAAGTGCATCCTTTGTATCATTGTAGTATGTATGTGTAATTGTGTACCATGGACTCTGGTGCTATTGTTATGGTATTTGCATCAATGTAGCAATTTGATACTAGTATTATCTTTTTTATTGTATACATTATCTATCCTAGTACCAAACCTAGTTTGTTAGATTTCATTCCCCTTGTATGCTGGGGTGTCTTCTAAAAAGATGACAATATAGAACGAGAGATACGAATACAAGGTGAAATGCCTTGCATCTGTCAAGTAGGAGATGCAAAATTATGCAGTATTATCACTCAATATATGTCCATTCACTAGTAAAAATCTCTCAAAGTTACTTCAAAAAGATGAACTATCGTTCAATTTTTAGGTTCAGAAGATTACCTTAAACTTCGTAGGCTCGATTAGCTGGAAAACCAATGCATCTCCATCGACTAATTCATGATCAATGGCAAACCCTCTCCACCCCGCACTAAGTCCACGTTTTTCAGCAAGGTACTTTGTTGGGCTTTCATTATCATCCTCATCCAGCAAAGCAATGAATTCATCATGGCTTGGAAGATGTTTTTCACAGAATTGGACAGGGAGGCCCTGAAGGAAATTCGTGAAGTATCACAACCGTTATGGCAAATTGCAGCATGTAATTGACATGGTGATTACACACCACCCTTGTGGACAAGAACGTATGTCCATCTCATCAAAAGCTAAATCAACAGCTGAAAAATCCGTTTATATTTTACATTCAAATTCAAACACTTACTATGTCATAACACATTGATAAGTTGATCCAATATCTTGAGGTCCGAGGAGTAAAGAGCTTACCAACCAAAACCCTCCAGTAACATGTGATTGGAGCATTGGCTTTACAAAGCTTGGAAATTTGGATTCTAAGCCTGATTGCAATGCTTCTGCTTTATCAATGGCATACGCCCTGCCTTCAGCTGAGGCATATACTCGATTTGCCAAGTTCGTTCTATTGTAGCTATAAGACCTATTATAACTAAACATCACAAAACATAAATGATAAGCAAGTAAGCAACTAATCTAATGCCTATTACTAGTTCACTGCACTATTGAATGTTATAGAATAAACTATTGCAATGTATATGTCAACCTTCTTGCCCTCCCCAAAGGTTCAATGGGTTCCTGTCAAGTATCAACAGCTGAGGGTTAGTGCACACTTCACTACACTTGTAATTGAATTTCAAAGGAAATAATACGGCAACCATGCTGTAACAATACTATCAAAAAACTTTGTATCAAATGAAAGCCTGTGTTGAACCAAGCACAAAATAGTTTGGTAAGTGTGCATATCGTGAGTGCCTTCAATATCCACACTTATCATTCTATTCTGAAGTGTGTATAACTGTGGACAGCTATGAGTACCCGTTTTGAAGTTGAAAATAACCAAAGCTTAAGGAAAAAAATATAACCATAGGCGCAAAATGACATAGACAACATTCATGAGAACAGACGAATAAACGCTATCACTTTGTGATGAAAAAAGAAAAATATTGTGGTCGGGAAGGTTAGAATAGCCAACGCCATTGGGATTTTGATTATATTTTTGAAGCAAGGCTGATCCAGATCGCGGACCATGGGGAAGTCTCTATATATTCATATAAAGATACTATATGAATAGGGTTTTCTTTAGTGGCAGCAGATAATTTTATTTGACTAATATTCTTAATGTCAAAAGAGTGCATTTTTTTTGAAGGAATATTTCTTCGTTGTATCCAGCTTCTTAAAAAAAGACATCCAGAAACGGGTAGCAGCAATGACTGGTTTTCTTACGGGACAGTTCGTGATATTCACATTGATCTATGATGTAGGAAAAAATAGAATAATATAAACTCTTTCTACCGGTCAGTAAACAATTAGAAATTCGTTAGCATGGGCTGCAATAAGGGCTTGATGTCATTATGTTAATAAAAAATGGCTCGGTGGTATGTTAACAAATTGGTCTACTACTAGAAAGGAGACTTTGTAAGTTCAAAAAATGGAGACTGGAACTAAAAATGGTCCTCCATTTTATTTATTCAATTATTCAACCCCTATAGGATAAAATTAAGAGCTTTTTTTAAATTCTTCTTTTTTCTTCTTCGAAGTCGATTTCTTCTAAACCGCGAAAACGGGGTTGTGGGAGAGCAATACAAGCGTCGGTGCTGCTAGGCGAAGCGGTGGAATGCTGCATCTCCAGACCTAAGTGGTGCATGTTGGTACGACATTCGTCTCCCTTGCAGATGGCTCCCCTATACCTATTGTTTCCATTCATTGATAATGGCTTCAGCCTAATGAACAATGATCAACATATACCCAAATCTATTGATGGGGATAAATGATCGACCTCATAACTAATTTAAGCAATGTTACATTAGATCATGTCAAATGATCTAGGACAAGCTTTTAACTCTTTTGTACAATAAGATTTCTCTCTCTCAACCCTCAAATCTTTATGTGAAGCCTAACTTATTATGATGGGAGATGACTAATAACAATTTCAGATCAGGGCAGAGAGGACCTTTCCTCTCATATATGCTTGCATTCCCACCTACCCACTGTGGTGGGCATTAAGAGATGTGATGCATCTCTCATTGATTTGAATCTCACCTTGTGATCAGCATGAGAACATGAAGGGTAATGCATCCCATTTATCAAGTGGGCCATTACAGAATAATGCTTACAAGCCCTTCACAATTCAAAATCCAAACAGGCTATTAATATAATAAGGTTTCAATACTTCCTTATTATGAGGAAAATAAGAATCCGGAACATGATTTAATCTTCTTCTAAATTTTTGTTCGTCTTTTTTTTAAGTTTTTGTTACATTCACATTATATTTTTGGATTAATCATTATTCTCGACGAGATGAGTCGAAAAAGTACTACCCTAAAAAATTATGACCAAAAGTCAAAGAAAAAAAAAACCCCCCAAAAACGAAAAAAGCTTAAAACAACTGTCTTTAGTGTCATCTTATGTGAACTTCTTTTTAACTTCGTTCCATATTTGTACACTTTTCTTATTCATTTTGTCGAGATGAATGATTTATCCTAACAAAAGGTGAACAATGTATTAAGAAAAGTAAACAACACCAAAAAAATACCAGAGCAAATAGGAAGTAGGGAGGAAAAGAAAATGATGTAGAAACTGACGACCAAGAATATATAATCTCTGTTTCTTGAACCAAACAGTAGAGAGAGCTTTTTAAATAGAGACAGAGAGGGACTTGGGGAGCTCACTTCCTTGTAACTGGTGGGTGGTCTGTCGGCAACTCGACTGGATCTTCTCACAGCCGAGAGGTCCACCGGCTGCCGAGGTACCTTCGGCTTCACCCGCTTCATCTGTAGGTCAGAAAACCAAAATCCCAATAAAACCCTTATACAACTAGGCGTGCATATACATTTTACGTATATATATTTGGAGAGAGAGAGAACAGACAGGGGAGGATTTAGGGGTAGAGAGAGCTTGAGCGAGTTTGTTGAGATTGAGTTCTTCCATTCTTTTCTTGTTCTCTTCCAGCCTTTTCAGACGGCTTTCCTCGTACGCAGATGCCTTTGACACCACCATTTTCTCCTCTCTCCCCCTTTGTGTGCAAATGTATGTATGTAGAGTGGAAGATGAAGTGCAGGGAAGACGAGTAGAGCACACTTCGCTGTCTTTTGGAAGGCCTCTGTTCTTCCGCGGGATAAACCCTAAACCCCTTTCTAGTCGTGGACAATGTGGGCGCCACTTTAGTCCTTTTTTTTTTATTTGTCATTTTGAACTTTTGAAATTCAAAAGAAACGTTGCCCTTTTTTTTAATTTTTTTTTTAAATGTTGCCTTTTTCCTTTTTACTATTTTTTAACTATTCAGACAGGCTACACTCACCAGTCACGAGTGTCCCCGTTCCAGCAACGAAAAGCCCATTTCAGAACATTTTCTTAAAAAATAAATATTTATTTCACATTTTCAAATTCAAAAATAATGTAAATAAAAAATTAATTTTTTTGCACCATATTATAGATCTCAATGAGATCTTTCAAACAAAATCCATATTGCATATTTTTAGATTTCAATAAGCCCATCATTTTTTAGCTTGAAATTGTCTTCTTAAAAAATAAGTACTTATTTGGCGTTCGAAAACGAAACCTTATTTATAAGGAATTTCATGATATATGCAAACTTTGTATAGTAGAACTAATTAAGATATATCAAATAAGATTTATATTGCATATATTTTGAGATCCATATTGAAATATTTAAGCAATCAAAAATAGAACACCGAATAAGTTAGTATTTCTTAGGCTCCGTTCCAGAACATCTTCTTAAAAAATACAGTAAGTATTTATTTCACATTTTCAAACTAAAAAATAATGTAAATTAAAAATAAATTTTTTATTTTTTTGCACCGTATAAAAGATCTCGATAAGATCTATCAAACAAGATCCATATTGCTAGAAAAATTATTTGCGTAAACACATTATTTTTGAGCTTGAAATTGCCTTCTTAAAAAATAAGTTCTTAAATCGAGTTCTGGAACGGAGCCTTAAGAACTTTAGTGGAATAAAGGTTTCTTATTTCCCCTTCCTAAAACCCAAAATAAGTAGTACAGTATTTTTTAAAGGGCCTTAGCAGACCGGGGCAGTACTTAGATTTCTACCCTCTTCCTCCACAGGCTGTAAGTTTTCAGGTTCGAAGCCTCGTATGTGCTATCAACTCCTTTGAGGCTAGTTCATACAAAGCTTTGTTCCGACTTCTATTGATCTCTCAGCAAATGGACGGTGTATGTGCTATCGATTCCTTTGAAGCTAATCCATACAAAGCTTTGTTTCGGCTTTTGTTGAGCTTTCTGCGAATGGACGGTTGGCTTGCGCCTCAAGATTAGTCAAGGTGTTCAAAAATTGGCCCGGATGCCAGAGTTTTTTTTTTTTTAAATGCGCACTCCAACTAATATGTGAAGTATTATTTTTTCTTTTAATTTATCAGGTTTTAGCCAAAAATTTAGGGTCTCACTTAATAAAAGGCCCGTTTCCGCTATCTTTTTTATATAGAGGTGAAAATGTTTCCGCTATCTTTTGTTTATCTATCAATCTCTAAATTTTGGCAAAATATTTTTTAATTTTACTTAATAAATTTTCTCTATCTATCTCTCACCATTCAAGGTGTGTTAAAGGTGATGTATTGTGAGAGAATGACCTTTCTTGTAAAGCGAAAAATAAATACTTAAAAAATAAAAACCTTAGTGGAACGAGATACTCTAAAAAACCTCCCTCAAAATCCAAACCGAACAGGGTCAAAGTTGTTTCTTTTACGCTAAAACTTTTTCGCCTCCATTCTGCCTTTGCCCTCTCACTTTTCTCCTAAGTACTACAAGAATTAATCCACTACTTTTGACAACTTGTTTGGAGTTGTCTCATATGCTAATTCTTCGACTTGGTCCATATAGGGTTTTACCTCGACTCTAATTAGGCTCTTGCTAGTGGATTGATCCCAATAATTAGTTAAAATGTATATAAGCTAGCATGGATACTTTGAATTTTCAAAAAGAAAAGATAAAAAAAAAATTTGGTAAAGAGGGCCTTGTAGCTAGCACTGCTGAAGCAACATCAATGACTTGTCTAATTTTTAGGGCATAGTATTGTCATTTTAAAAACTGGCACATAGTTATGCTTTACTTCGATTTTAGTCCGGCCTCCGTTGGTGGACGGTAGGACTGATCCCCAACAATTAGTTGAAATGTGTATAAAATGACCGAAACACCTTGAGATTAAAAGAAGTTAAAAAAAAAATTGACTTGTCTAGTTTTAGGGCATAGTATTGTCATTTAAAAAAGTATTACACAGTTTTTTGCGAGTTCCAATTAACAGTATTAACTCAACTTTTAGTTGTCAGCAAGAGTACTGATGCAAAAAATTGTTATGAACGGCTGGCTATGCATGCTGAATTGAACTGTTTTTCACTTTGCACCGAACAAAGAAAAAATTCTCCTATTTGTCTTGGGTTGGCTTTTAGCCATTTTTGTACAATTCAGAGAGAGAGAGAGAGAGGAACTTGCTTGAGCCAAAATTTGGCTTGGCCATGGATGCGACTTAGGATTGGAGAAGGATTTTGCGAGACTCAAATTATGTTTTTGTGGTAAAAACGACTTAGGATAGAAGATGCTCTTAATATGCCTTTCTTTGCTTCTTCATATGATGTGCGTCGATCCTTTGCTTTTTATAGCTTCTTGTGCTTGTGCCAAAATCAAAGTTGTGAAATCCGTTCCGTACCGGTGCTTAAACGGAACACAAAGACTCAAGATCCGTTCCGGTTGAAATACCGGCCTGTTCCGGCCAAAACCGGATGTACCCAACGATACCGGTCTGTTTCGGACATTTTCAGGTGTTCCGAATGGTACAAAATTACCTTCTCTTTTTTTTTTTATGACATAAGTTGTGGGCTCTAAACTAATTAAAAGAAACTTATGGGCTTATATATGATTTTCTTCGATTAAGATCACGATGGAATCCTGATCTGTTTCATAACTTTGTTTTGAGTCTTTTTGGATAATTTTTTGCTGCCATTTGTTTCACGAAAATAGTTTTTCAACCTGGTAGATATATATTATATATTAAATATTAATTGCGGTAAATCCGTAACGGTACCGAGATACAGTCTGGTACCGGTACGTACCATTCCAGTAGTGAAAACGGTACGCTGACCGGTACGGAATTGACAACTTTGGCTAAAATGGCATCGCACGGTGGAACAATCCTGTCAAGTTTCGGCGAAATGATGATCAGTAAAAAAAATAACTTTGACAATGTCATTCTAACGCTAACAGATAACTTGCTCTTACAAAGGAGGTAACACACATTAGTATGTCGAAGTCAAACTTTCTTAATAGGAATTGAGACCCCGTTCGTTTAAGGGTTTTGAATTTTGAATTCTAATTAACCATTATTCTATTTTCTCCAATCATTACTCTCATTTTTTTCTGTATCTCTTCAATTATTATTCTTATTTCTAATTATTACTCTATTTCTTTCTACACTAATTACCTACAAATCCAAATCCCAAAACAAACGGGGTCTGAATGTTTCAAAGGATATATGCATATAGCCGACCTGTACCAAGTCTCTGAACAATAATTTACTTCACCTATCTTTTAACGAAATACTCCATAATAAGCCCTTGAAAAAGAAAGTTTGTCCATTTTATATATAGTTTTGACCAAATTACTTCCACCTCATTAAATGAAAGAGAAGACTATTCTTCATAATAAAATAAAATAAAATAAAAAGTGACACAAATCACCATATCCAAATTAAAGTGCTGATGACAATTGACAAGTTAGAAATAAAGGGCATGTCGTGATGGGACTTTTCAAATTGAACCCAATTGAACATTTTACAGCAAGAAATTACCTGGAAAACTAATTTCAAATAACTTCCATCAAATCAAATGGGAAGATTGAGTAATCACTATGGAGGAAGAAAACATCCATCAAAAGGAAAGCCCTCCCCTCTAGCCCTCGCATAAAAGTGGTGAAAACCCTAGAGAAGAGGGAGGAGAAGGAAAAAAGACGGCTATGCTTTTGTAGAGAAAAATACTTTGGATTATAGCGAGAGAGAAAAGAGTTTTCTCATAAGGAGCATGGTTGAAAGTGTGAGGATGACCGAGTGTGAGGTCACATATGTTTTTTTAACTCAGGGCTCATTCTGTTAAGATTTTTATTTTTTAAGTACTTATTTTTCGTTTTACTATAGGTATCATGAGTACTGGTACACCAGGATCAATATCTTATACTTTATGATGCGGCAAAAGTGGGTGTTTGGTGTCAATTACAGGCTTACAGCTAAGCGTGAGATGGCCAAAGAATAAAAAGCGACGAATCTAGTCTCTTATTAATTAGGGAAAATTTTAAAATGGCACCTGAACTTTGCACCAAATGTCACAGAGACACCTGAACTTAAGTTTATTTCA
>JAOTQK010000002.1:514574-540097 GCA_025642025.1 Rhododendron ferrugineum
CCGAAGTAAAAAATCGGGTTCGCGGACGGGTATACACTATCATTCGGTTCGGGTGCGGGTATGAAATTTCCCTACCCGACATGGTCGGGTCGGGTTCGGGTGGCGGGCCATACCCGACCCGCCCGACCCGTGCACACCCCTACTATCAAGGAAAGATGAAACTAGATCAATAATTGGTTCAATGGTACTCTACTGCAGCCTTACAGCATCAGCTCTTTGCTACGAGGGTGCTGATGTTTTTAAGTCTCTATGACTATTCGGGTTAAAGAGGATCAATACGAGTAAAAGGTGCAATGGCTTAAATTTTCGTTCCCTTATTAAGATAATGGTAAAGTTCCGACACGCTGGAAAATTATCAATAGCCACTTCGAACAACATATGACAGCCTAACACCACTCAACAACCACATGCTTCTCTTTCTCCTCCGCTACCGAAATAGAAGTATACCAGTTGAGCAGCTTGAGCATACAACATAATGACCAGAGGAAACATAGAAAAATGAAGCGACGCTCCGCCAAAGAACACAAGTTAGTCAACTATTAAAAGCAACCACCACGGCACGGTTTTCTCATTATCTGAGAGTGGAACATATGAAAACCAAATGTTAACATATATGCAAAGCAATCATAAGCCTTTATGATGAGCAAAGCAATCACATCAAAATTACCATCAAGATATTCACTCAAAGCCGGTCAGTCCTTATAATTCGAACAGAACACAAAAAACCCGAGGTAAGGAACAGGATGAATGATAGGGATATTGTACCTTAGCAGAAACTTCTAAAGATTTGCGGTAAAGATCATTCTCGGGGTCCTACAATACATAAGCACTTGGTCAAATCTCCAAAAACATGCTCAACCATACTTTGACCCTGTGCTTGCACAAATAAATAACATGCATATATCTTGATCTGATACTATAACCAAAATTTACCTCATCAACAGCTTGCTGAAAGAACAGGGCTGACTTATCAAAATAACTCCTAGCCTCCTCTTGATCAGGGGTCAGAAATGCATAAGAAGTGTTCGCATTCCCCAAGCACCACAGGGCATCATGCTTTTTTGGATTAATCAACAAGGCCTCCTCCAGCTTTGATATACTTTCTATGTAGCCAGACCATCAAACCACCAAACTGTAAGTTTCATAAACCTCCAATTCTCCCATAAAGTAATATTCATTTCACGGCATTGGCTATCGATAATCCACAAAATAACCACATTTAGCTTTCAGAGTTTAAATATGGATTTACCATTCAGTTTGGGAGCTTTATTGTGATGGATTTTCAATGACCATTTAGGAAAAGGTATTCCAAATCCTTAATATTGAGAATGGAAATCATATAATGCTCCCAATGGCATACATATCTTCTACCTCTGAACCATGAACCTTGTGTCCTATGAAGGAGGGTACTTCCAAAACCCCGTCCTTGTCGCACCCGCAAAAATATTACCGGATACTGGTACTTGGCATGGTACCTCTAACTATGTACCAGGAACACGAAACACATACCGAGATTCCTCCCTACTATTTTTGCCATACCCCCAGAAGTACCCCAATATATGTCAAGCGGTACCCAACACAGAGATGAAGTTGAGTTAAATAAGACTTTCATGTTTCCTTACTTACCATGATTCTAGAATAAAGATTTTTGTCCATAGGTTCTCTAGTATAAGGGCGCTAAACACGTTGAATTGCACCTTAAAGTTGGTGTTGCAGTTATTTATTGCTGGACTCCTAATCGCACAAGTCATTTAGCTATTTCCTTCATTTGACGTGTAATTATTACCTGTAATACATTGCTCTGTATGACTATGCTACAAAAGTACATTTATCGTAGCCGTACCCATACCGTACAATTTTTAGGTTTCACTGGGCCGTATAGTGCCAATACCGGTGCTCGTGCACGTACTTCTTAAGTTATTTCTAAATCTCCTGCATATATGTTGAAAAGGGACACTAAAACCCTTCCATTGAAATCCACATGTAGCCAAACGGATTTTCACTTTGAAAAACACAATCTTGCGCGCAATCACTGTTTCTCCCTAGAATTTTCTAGTTTTGCCATGAACACACTGGACTGAGTTGAGTTTTGTTTACCCTCCACATAAGAGGGTAAACATTACCCTCCTTTCTATTGGTTGAAATGGTGTGTATCCCACCACAAAATGATGTCATGCTTACCAAAAAGTATATTGCATGGTAAGCATGACATCATTTTGTGGTGGTATCCACAACATTTCAACCAATAGAAAAAAGAGGGTAATGTTCACCCTCGTGAACAAAATTGCACTCGGACTGGACTTCCACCACTTGATGCCCACACCTATGAAAACTTAGTGATTATTAGTACCTAGAAGCAGCCTCTTTGACTCGTTAACATTCTGGAACGATGATAACTCCAGCAGCGCGCCTCCCCACCTCGTCAGATTCTGCACAGATCATCAGAAAAAAAATATCTATAAACTACAAACAAAACCAAATCCAAGGAAACAAAAGGACACCAAAAAAATTTAAAAAAAAACACAACTATGTATTCGACGAGAGAGATTTATAAAAGAGCGATACTAACCTCGGCATCGAGGGGGTTCTTCTCGTACTCGGCTTCGGCGGCTTTACGAGCATGCTCGAAGAACAGGAGACGATCGAAGTCGGCCGACATATCCATGTCGAACTGATACAAACAAGAAAGTGAGATTTTCTGAACGCGGTTCTAGGGTTTCGCCGGGGGTGGAGTGAGAAGTGAAGACGAAGGCAAACAAGTGAGAGGGATCTGCCCTTTAAAGCAAGAGATCGAACCGATACTGACGCGACCGGGGGCCGGTTTGGCTTCGCCAACGGTTCAGCCGAGAGTGACGTTTCGTGCGGAAAAAATATGATGGCGTCATTCTTTGTGAATAAAGATGTGGATTCAGGATCTTCCACGTGTACAGTTCCTTTGGATAAGTTGCAGAATACCCACTCGACAATGACTTGCTTTCACTTTTGCCCATCTGGAATCCAAAAGTAGGCAATTAACCCCCACAAGGTGAAATGTCCAACAACTTTTACCCCAATGTAAGAAACTTCCTAACCCATGTATAGTTTTTTTTTCTCCCTCCCTCCTCTTAAGATTCAAGAACCATTTTTTCAAACAAATATATTGAATTTAACTTTTGTTACTCTTACCATTGAAAGGGGTTCTGGATAGTATGGAAAGATGGAGAAAGAAGTGATGCTCTCATAGCACTATCGCACACAAAAATCTGTATGTGCATATTTGTAAAATTTTGTCTAAATTTGGGTGCACCTTTACATGTAACGCAAAACAAAGTAATGATAGAAAACTTGGTAATAGTAACTAAACATGACTGTGCGGCAAAAAAGGTTGTAGAACACTGTTCACAAGGCATGACAACAAGACATGCAAGTGAGTGAGATAAGAAAGAGACGGAGTGGTAGGTGACACAAAGTCACAAACGATGTCATGGTAAATGGTGGAAGAAAGAAAGGTAAGCTCGTGATGAAAAAAAAAAAACAGAATGAAAGAAAGAAAGGTAAGAGCTATACCGTTGGCCGATGGGCGTTGATAAATTGAATGCCAGGTTACCGGATTGCTACCACACCAGCTGAGAAATGGAATTTGAGCTTTAGCCCCAACAAGTCTAAGCCTAACTAAAGTCCAAGTTTGTTGTTTAGGGATTTTGGGCCTCAAGCCCAAATCAATTTCCAAACTAACCCAAACCATGCCGTGGGCCCATGAATTCTGAGTCCCAGTCTCGTCACGGTGTTTAGTGACGGCGAGCACACGCGCGTCCTCCCTTAAATAAATTTGGATTTTGCACTTCTCGTAATGAGACAATTCTCATTCATCAATAAAATCATATATCAAAAATGAATTTTGTTCATATTTAGGCACACCAAATTCGAATAAATCTTCCATTTTTTCCAACAATAAAAAGAGGGTGAGAGTACCTATAAAAGGGGTGGTTCGG
Organism: Rhododendron ferrugineum; assembly: GCA_025642025.1. NCBI lineage: Eukaryota > Viridiplantae > Streptophyta > Magnoliopsida > Ericales > Ericaceae > Rhododendron > Rhododendron ferrugineum. The sequence continues at coordinate 518,546 of JAOTQK010000002.1, forward strand.
GAGAAGGGAAAAAAAAAACGAATGTAAGAATAAGAGAGCTTCAAGCCTTCAAGATCAAATTTCCAAGTTAGGGAAGAAGACGTATAGCAGTATACGGAGTATTTTAATGGCAGTTGAACTTTTACCATGGCACAAAATTAACTTGGAAGGAAAATTCCTATAAATATAAATAAAATAAAAAACCACAACGAGGTACAACAAAATTCCTAAAGACACCACGCAACAAAAGGTAGCTAATCAAGTTTTAGGGAGTAAAGTGCCAAATCACAAAGTGATGAAATGAATTTTGATCAGTGGATAATAATATAGCATGTGATGCATACTATGCTAACATGTGCTACTTTTATGGTTCAATGGTGTTTAGGGACACAAATACTTGGCTCGCACATTCATAAGAGCCTAAGAGGGGCTCTCGTGTGTGAGAGCCTCAGGAATGGAAAAATGACGGTCCAGAACGTGTTTTGATAATTAATACCCGCTAAGAATATTTGTTAATGCTGAAAATATCCTTGGCAGATATTAATTATCATAACACGTTCTTAACCGTCATTTTCCCATTGGGAATACGTGGCTTTTTGGGTCAGGCCCATGCGCTTAGTGTTGTATTCTTTGGGACCTGGCCCGTTTAGGAGTGTTTGGATTTTGTCCGAACATTTTTTTTATTTCCATCCAATCCTTGGTTGGATTCCCCTTCCTCCATCTTGATGTATCTTTTGTCAAGAATTTTTGAATAAAATTTTGTTCTTATAATAAATAAATAAATAACTATTGTGAATACGTGTACAAATATGATCTTTAGCATTTTTGTTTTCATTTTATTTGATATCAACGGCGGCCGTAGTTATTTTGTTGCAAACAAGAATGTTTTTTTTTTTTTCCCTCCCATCTCCACTTAGGTCACACATGTTTCAAATAATTTTTTTCCCACTATATGAATATGAAAATGAAAATGAAAATGCGGTGTTTCTTTTTGCTCCATTTCGTGAGGTGATATATATACCGACTAGTACCAGAAACAATGTGGCCACCAATAGTTCTTCCAACACCCGGCACATGCATTTGCTACAATCTAACATAACCTATCTCGCCAACTTATGATTGGGAAGAAATGGGTCACCAACTATCTAAAACCACAAAAATAACCAATAAGAGCATCTTCAATCCTTACCCTTTTTTTCACCCAAATTTGGGTAGAAATTTGAGTCAAAAGCTTGATTTGGATAAGACATCTCCAATGTTAAACCCATATTTGTACCTAAATATATTCTTGAATGGCATACTTGTAATTAATGAGTGGCAATTTGGTAATTAATGAGAGTGAACATAGGCTTTGAAAAAAAATGGGTATGGATTTGAGTCTCCCCAAATTTGGGTAAGGAAATGGGTAGAACTCAAAATAGGTTGGCAAATGAGTATAACATTGGAGATGGATTTTCAAGTTTTTTACTTAAATTTTGGATATGAGTAATAAACTGGGTAAGAATTGGAGATGCTCTAACAGAGTGGCCAAAAATCTTCTAGAAAAAGTTAAATAAGGACAAAAATATTTTTCAAGTAATGAAAAATATTGAAAAGTTTTGGTCTGATACCAGGAAACATTACAGCTAGACCCGTTATCTTCATCATTATTCAACTTACGTTTTACTATATTTTTTTCTATTCAAATGCAAGTTGGATCATTAGACACATCATTGGAACATTAGATGTAGCAGACCCCATTACTTATGGGAAAGAAATTCGCCAACAAATCGTTTGATACTCTGTTCGTTCTAAATTGAGAGTCTCACGACTCTCACCACATAGATTTTTAATTTGGCATATAGAAATTGAAAAAAACGATGCACGGAAGTGCTTTATTTTTTTGTCCGAAAATTGCACGTCTTTTCATAGTGGACTCTCAATTTGAAACTGATAGAGTACATCACTATTGTGTACCATCACTACCAGGGAATTAATCTAATTAAAGTATATCATTATCACACCATTATCTGGGGACCATCTCGATTTAAATGTTTATATGATTATGTGGGATACGAGAAATTATATAATTTACATTGAGATTTTACGTTTGAGTGTCATTTAATATGTCAAATTATGAATAAAACGGATCTTAAATTCTGAGTCAATTAAATCATATGGTCAACTTTTATACAAGAGATCACACAAGATAAAGTTTAAAAATATTATACACAATTGCGGTCTACTATGGATTACTAGCCTACTGGGGTTACTATTACAAGCTTGTAAAAGTTAATTTAATCTGAAGGAGAACAAGCTATTGGATTGAAATATATCGATTGTCTTTGTTTGGTTTTAAATTTTGAGAAATATTTTTGATGCAATGAGTGATAAATAGATAAACTTATTAAGAATTGTACAGAGAGTAAAAAATATTTTTCAAAAATGATAAGTGAACGAAGGCAAATTGCCAAATTTAAGATTATTGGTTAATTACGTCAATACATTTGTTTATTCCTAATTTTGAACATTAATAATCTCTATTATAAAACAGAAGGGTGGGGGGACAAATTGTTGGAACGGTTTAGATTCATTTGATCCAAAAGCTGTAATGCATCATCCCACTTACCGGTTAAGTGTTCATGGTTTTCACATAAATTACACAACTGTCGCCCCCTTCCAACCAAAATGCGTAGTACCGTAGGCACGGCCTACCACTAGTAGTGTATAACATAACAGTTCGACTCCGGTTGAACCATGGTTCTTTTTTCGGTTCGCTTCGGTTTTATTTTCAAACCAGCCGTGCTACACACACAGCAATCTGTGCACAGATTGTGCACAGATTTTTTTGTGGGGCCTACCACGGATCCCACACAAATCATCCGAGCCGTTCATTAAATGTAAAACATTTTTTTGAGTGTTCCCTCAAAAAATAAGCTTAATCCGATACCTATAGGTGCGTCATCCAATCATCTAACTTTTCATTCAGATTTCCGGATAATGAAAAGTTATATGGTTGGATTGAGTATCTAAGGTATCGGATTGAGCTTATTTTTTATGGGGACCGTTGAAAAAATGTTTTACATTTAATGAACGGCTCGAATGATTTGTGTGGGACCCGTGGTGGGTCCCACAAAAAAATCTGTGCACAGATTGCTGTGTGGGTAGACTTTCTGTTTTCAAACACACCGTGGCCGTTTTGTGAATACATCGAAACCCGTGGGCAATTCACTGACACAGGTTCGTATAAATTACGGAAAATCTACCTTTGCTTCTCCTCTGTCGCATTTTCCGGGTTTCCGCAGTGGAGAGATAAAGGTACATCTCTCTCTCTCTCTCTCTCTAGCTTTGGATCCCCAAATCCAGGGTTCACTCAACTGGATAGGATCAAGTAGTTTAGATTAGATTCATAAGATCTTGGTATTATTGCATTTGATGACTTGAATCGACGCTTTATCCTGTACTGACTACGCCTACCATGGAGTCAGTCACTCTTTGCTATGCCTATATTTATGCTGAATTCAAGCTCACATATTGATCTTTTACATCAGCTCATATAATTGTTAGTTGTTACATCGTATGTTTGTGGAGTGGATTATTTTATGTGGCGTCCTGGATTTAGAGCGATGTTCGTGTGTTTTGGAATGAAATGCTTAATTAGACGAATGTTCGATCTTTTCTCTGCTATGGCACCGTTGACTTTGGGTTTTCCTCAATTCACGTCCTGCTTTGAGGGAATTCCTTATAGGTTTAATTTTTTCTTTGTGGGTCATATGTTTGGAGCTCATTTTTTCTGGGCGAATACAGATCCAGGAGCTTAGGAAAGGTTTATAGCGTTTTCTCTGTTTAGTTAAGCCGAAAATAATATACGATTAGCAAAAGACATTCTTTTTTTTATAATGGGTGTCTAGGCAGCTTGTGTGCACCTCGACTTATCCTGGGCCCGGAAGTTAACGACAGGGCCACTTGAGCACTAAGGTTTGAAATGTTTGGACTTCAAGCAAGCCCTTTAGGCTTTAGTTGCTGTGTCACCGCTTGGGGTTAGCCAGAGAGGTCCTATTGATTGTGATCTACAAGGAAATTGTTCCAAAATTAAAAAACCCGCAATATAAACTCGTTTTCCACACTTGAGTTCCCTTATCCTTTGACCCCCTAGGCCGGGGAAAGTTCTGAAGTTTTCTCTATTTGCTTCATTTCCACCAGTTCAGTTTCTTTTTCGTTGATGTTATGCTGTTTACTACTTTTCAGGGTAGAATGGAAAATTGCTTGTTTGTTTATTTTTTAATTAATTAATAAGATTTATGTACGACCTGCTCTGTTATATTTTATTTGGTTCTTTCATTCTTTGTGTTTTGTGATGGATCTCTTGGTACGGCAATGGATTTGTCTCTGTATGTATGAAGTTCTTTTGTGGTGCAAGTTTATTGGATGGGCTACTTTGTGGTTAGGATAACAAAATTCTGCATTTCGAAAGGGTTCTTTTCCAGTTTTTTGGTCATTATACCATCGATTATGACGGTTTATGTGCTCCAGTGGTCGTCAGTAAATGGTGGGATTGGAGAGTAACTCTGTGGATGTGTGTTAAGATTTCTGATCTAATCATCTAAGTTTTAGTTACTTAACCCCTTTCGTTTTGGAATTTTGGATTTCGATTTGTAGGTAATAAGTGTAGAGAGAAATAGAGTAATGATTGAAAATAGGGATAAAGATTGGAGAGAGGTAGAGAGAAAAATGAGAGTAATGATTGGAGAGAAATAGGGTAATGATTAGAATCCAAAATCCAAAACCCTTGACCGAACAAGGTCTTAGGAAATAAGCTTATTGTCGTGGAACTTTTCTTTTCGAAATTATTTTCAACTGAACGACAACATAGTCATTGGTGCTTCATTTTGTGCTCTGCTGAAGAATAGGATCAACCATTGAAAAGTGAAAACTTTCAATTGCAGAGTGTGTGTTTTCACAGTAATTCTGCAGCCATTTTTGCCCCATGGTCTTATGGGCGATGCTTTATTGCCTTGTGCACTCCTTCAAATTCATTAATCGATAGATCATTTCCATTGTTGTTTATGGAGAACTGATTCCAGTCACGCACTTCTCTCTCGTTTTGTTAGACATATTCTAACAAGGGTTTCTTGTTCCAGTTAATTCAGCAGGTTTTCTTGTCATTATGGAGAGCTTGAATAGCTTTTGGCAATTGAGTGATCAGCTTCGCGGACAACCAAAAGTCTCAGAGGATCACAAGTGGTCAATGGCTGCTTCTAAACTAGCTGAGCAGACCAGATCAAAGGGTGAACGAAGGAACAACCTTGATCTGTCAAAGGGCCCCACTGAGACGAGGCCAAGGGATAATGTTGCCTTTCAGGAAGACAACAGATTTGAAACCTTTAACTTCAACATGTTGAATTTGGACCCCAAAATTACAGAAGATATGAACAAAACTTCCTTCAGAAGTAGCATGTACAATAGCAATGGAGTGTATCAGAAGAGCAATGGCAACAATGTGGGAAACCTGACTGGAAGCAAGTATGGTTTCAACAACAACAAAGAGCCCAACAGCTACAACATCATCAACAACAACAATGATAACAACGTTGTCAGTGCAGACAAAAGGTTCAAAACCTTGCCAGCAGCTGAGACGCTTCCAAGGAACGAGGTGCTGGGTGGATACATTTTTGTTTGCAACAATGACACAATGCAGGAAGATCTGAAGCGGCAACTTTTTGGTAATCATTTTCTTAATCCTCTCTATCCTAGCTTTGGGAACATCTTAGAAATGGAATTTCTTATCTTCAATAGAATAGGCAGTGAACGTACTAAGCACTAATTGATCATTGGGGTCTTTTATGTTATTCTCATTTGTAGATTGGTACAGGTGAACCAAAATGAATCATTTGTAAGCATAGGAAGTTGACTTTGGTTGGGAAACCAATACCTCCTGTTGTCTGAATTTTGGTTGCAACTTGTATCTTTACTTCAAGCTTTCGATATAATCTTTGGACATAAATATGAACTGGTCAACTTCCTTTTCATTTTATAGGCATCGCGTTGGAACTAAATCTTGCTTTTTGGCAAATACTCATATTGCAGGTTTGCCTCCAAGATACAGGGACTCTGTTAGGGCAATAACACCAGGCTTACCTTTGTTTCTGTATAACTATACCACTCATCAGCTACATGGTATTTTTGAGGTTTGCCACTAACCATCAAATTCTCCGTTGGTTCGTTCTGCAATCCTTGGGGCAGTTGCAGTTTGAGTTTGAGTGAAATCTTTTTCTTTCGTTTACTTTCAAGTTTTTATGGAAACTCTCTCTCTCTCTCTCTGTGTGTGCGCGCGCGTGCGCGCCTTTCTTTTATTGGTTACTGAACTGCTGGTTCGATTCAAACAGTTTAGAAGGTGTTAGTTGTTTACTTTTCTCACTGGTTTTAGTAGTTTAATGACTCTGGTAGTTGCTCAAAATTTTGGACAAATAGTTACTCTCTCTCAAATTTTTTCCATTCAGGCAGTGAGTTTTGGGGGTTCTAACATTGATCCTACTGCTTGGGAAGACAAAAAATGTAAAGGAGAATCACGCTTCCCTGCTCAGGTAAATCTGATGGATGCATTTTTATACTTTAGGCTTTTGGAGGCTTGCAACTGACTATTTTTGTTATTTCTTTCCAAATTAGGTAAGAATTCGTATTAGGAAAGTCTGCAAGGCCTTGGAGGAAGATGCTTTCAGGCCTGTCTTGCATCACTATGATGGCCCCAAGTTCCGACTTGAGCTCTCTGTCCCAGAGGTATGAGGAAAATCTTTTCGCGTATCTTCCCTCTCTTTTAACCCCATTTGGTTGGTGTTTCACAGTTTCAGTGTTGCTTTTGATGAACTTTTTAGACCTTCTTTGTCACCAAAAAAAAATAGTTGCTTTCATATCATTTTTCTACCAGAAATGATTTTCGAGAATTTGAAAATACTATCTTGTAATGTTTTCTCAAGAAAGAGTTTTCCCCCACAAAGAAGTTTCAAAGATCGTCAACAAAAGAAATTTCTGAAGAGCGTTCTTGCACTACTACTGGAAACAGTAACCAGATGGGCTAATCGTCTCATTTTGTTGAAACTGATTCTTATCTATTCTACTTATCACTGCAGACCCTGGAGTTGTTAGATCTCTGTGAACAAGCAGGCTTTTAAAGACTAAGTGCCTCGCGTAATCACCTATTCTACTCAAGCAACGCTTAGTAGCACTATATGATTGTGGTAGGTTTTGTGGTGCATGTAGACTGTTTCATGTACTTATCTTAAGAGCGCAAGCTTGAGAGGTAAAATTCTGGTGTGTGAATCTTCTCAAGAGTTGAAGAAGGCTCTTGTAGCCAGCCAAATAAGTTAAATTGTGTATTGGCTATTGTGAAGATGTTTCGTGTGTAGCTGGATTATATGTTTCAGCTCAGTCATCTTACGGTATGGCTCTCCTTATATTGGAAGAGATGAATGACTAATGACTGTGTAATGGTTCAGTCCTCAAAAGATGACGACCTTGTTGTATAACTACTTTGTGCAATTGAATTCAGTTTTCTGACGTTCTTTGTATTTTGTAAGCTACTCTTATGCAAATTGTTTGGGCATTCAAATGCTTACAGGCTAATAGCCCTCAAACTTCTCTCGAAATTGGATTTTTCGCGCTCTCTGAGACCCTTCAAGTTTTGTGTTTGAAAAGATGACAAAAGCCCAGTAATAGTCTCCTAAATGCCCATGAAAATGTGTGGACACGTTTAAATAAGACATGAGGATGGTAAAAGATAGTACAACAGAAGGCAGGCTGAAAGCAAAACAGCTTAATGAACAAAGTAACACAGCATTTGATTAAAAAAAAAAAAGTAACGCAGCAAGCACAAGAAAATCTTTGGCATACCAACTATGCAGTACTCGGGATTAATTTCTTCTTCATGAGCTTGTGCTTTGTCAAAGGATACTCAAAAGGCCAACTTAAAAAATCGTTAAATTCTGGAAAAGGGATAACATAGTACGAATTCAGGCTAAGAAAATGCCCACCACAACCACCACCTCGTGTTATGCGCAAAACAAACCCAGAAATGCAACATTTACATGCAGAAAATGCCCCGTGCAATCATCAGTTATGAAGTCACATGTTTTCTCTAACAATCACAAACCTGAATTAAAACATTATAAGCACAGGAATAACATGGGATATTAACGGTTATACTCCCTCATTATTAAGAGTTACAGACTCAACTAACAGAATTGAAAGTGTCCCGGGTTTCGACTGATAGGGACAAGATGCAGACACATAAAATATGTTCTGCCTTACAAGCATAATAGTCCAGAACTTTATGTAGCTGTTACAGAAAGATATACGTCCTCAAACTTGTGGCACTGGTATGCAAGAGTTCATTCCTTATCCTGCCACAAATATGAGTAGGAAACCACCTAACCATTGCTTTTGGCCTCGAACGGCAAATTAATCAACAAGCATGCCAGCTGACTCTTCTACTATTATATATAGCTAATACATCAATGAGCAGCTGAAACCAGGAAGGTTCGGATTCTTTGCAACAGCTCAGCCTTTACGGAATCAGGAATTGAACCTGATGCATAGTAAAAATAACAACTCGTTAATACGGAAGACACAGTTCGAAATCAAAAACATAAATAGCGAAAGGCAACTGGGAAAATAAAAAGAAAAAGCCATCGACCAAAGAGAAGACTAAAGTCTAATCCATGCATCTACAGCCCACTGAACCGTAAATCAAGAGAAACAGGTGTAGCCCCATGTTTAAACAACTCAATTGCTTTTTCCCCAACCATTAAAGGGAGCACAAAATATCAACTCACTGGATTTCCTGATCACTGATCAATGTAATATGGCTCAGAGAATACACTATAGTAATTGTCTAAAACAACTCAGATAAAGAATCTGATAAAAAGAGAAAGGAAGAAAGGATCATTACCTCTGCCTTTAGGGGTAATCAGATGTACAAGATCGTCCACGGTAACATTGCTCCTACCTTTCTTTTTTATGAATGCCCTAGCACAACAGAGAGTTCGAGAGAGATTTTCAAATGTTGTGAAATATACCAAATGAGGAATATTAATCACATATACAACTTTTCTTGAACAAACAACTTTATCCCGAGTAACAATAAGTTCTTTGTAGAAGAGTAGCACAAAGGTGGTCCTAAAAAAGTAGTAATTTGACAGAGAGGACACGAGCTTGCACGTACATTCGTGTATGCACAAGTACAGCGGTAACACAACGATCACTAGAATAAGACAATATTCTCTGATATGAAAATGCCAAAGTACATATTAGACGAACAAGGTCAACCAACTTGATACAAGCATATTAAAATCTTGCAGTCAACTATACGTGTATAATCAATCATAGGAAAAGGGATGCCAGCAACAAACAAAGGGGGTCAATCTTTGATGCTCCTAGTATGTACATGGGCAAAAATGTAGATAAAGGGTCAAATGATCAGAAACAATTACAGCGCGGAAAATATTCAGTTACTGCATCCAGCAAGGACTGAGGAGGATTCAACAGAATCATGAAAGGTTGTGAATAAAAAGTAGGTTCTTGGACGGAATATCACGTCATCCAACTTAACATTGATCTGCAGTTAGTCCAGGAAAGTAAAAATCACGGTCAACGGTTGGTACTTAATCAGGGATGCAAGGGCTACATGGTCACGCAAGAGATAAAACTATCAAATATGTTTTTCCTAACATTGAAAGGAAGAACCAAGCCCATGTACATATAAAAACAGATCCCAGAGCACATTTGCATCACAGAAGATAGCGAGTATATATATTTGTCCAAACATTGAAAGGAGAAGTTCAAGGCAATGCAGACTGGAAGTCTGAAACATACACCTGTAGCCAAATCTGTGGCATATAAGCCAGCGAAAGGAAGTAAATCAAAGACACAGGTTTCAAGAATGCTGTAAAGAAAACAACATTCAATTATCCTCCACACCCAGAACATGTCTTTGCCATGCCAATTTTAAACCAAACATTTGGGTCTACCTCGTAGTATTAATCCTGGCAGATAGTTGATCTCTTGAGTAACTCATTCTGTCTGTGTGTGTGTGTGTGTGAGAGAGAGAGAGAGAGAGGTCCAGTGATGCATATAATTTGGGGGATAGTAGGTACCTGGAGAGGACAGAAGGAGATAGTTCTCCTCCTGGCTCTCCCTTCTTTCACAATGACTGCACCCTTTAAAACTAACGCAGACAGTTATTGAACGATTCATGTGTCTTCTAGGGAAGAAAAGATGTACGCTAAATTTATCTTGCTCATTCCAACACGAGTAGACATCTCCGCATATATTATAGCGTAAACCGTCTTAAACCCTGTCTCAACATATGCAGGATGTCCAAGCTATTCCTAATGTCCAGTACCACAAAAGAGTACTCAATTTCGTATATTTGTCTTTTTTGTTCTTTGTTTAGTAGCTTTGAAATATGATGACAATATAATTCGACCTGATGTAGTTACAGAAACATGCTTTTGACTGGTTTCAGCTCGCTGCAACTTCTCAAGTTCTGAAAATGCATTACATTATCAGATTCTCAAGTTGACTTTTAGTTAGACAAGAATGATTTCATGGAAGTAGCGGTTTTCAGTTTTATTCCCAAGTCCCAACCAAAATAGCAAATAACAAGTAACAACTATCTAGTAATTGTTAAAGATTCCCATTAAACTTGCTATAGATCAATAAAAAGATTGGAGAAGAACCATTAAAAGATCTGATACATTATTGAAACTTGAAATGGTAATGAAAATACACACGTGCAAAAAGGCGCATGCCAATATGAAAATCGGGTCAAGAATATTGCAGAAACCTGCAAAGAGCTTTCATTTCATCTTTCCACCCACAGTCTATGAGCCTTTCCCTGAGAAGCTCCATCAACCTTTCTTTCTCCCCACTCTCGATCAACTGCCAAGGCAACTGACTAGTTCATTAAACAGGCAAAACTAAACAGTCAATTAGTATAACGCATGTCCTGACAACGCAAAATTCAATCCTCATTGCCTTCACTTAACTTGGATGATGATATTTTTCCAAACCATTAAAGGTCAGTTGTGAGGAATATTGTGTGGGAAATATATTCTTAGGAAAAGTGAAGTAAAGGAACAAGAATTCATTTTCCTGTGTACATTCTGTCAACAAAGAAGTTCCGTAAACAAGTTTGCAGGAAAAACTAAAATTCCTTTTACTTATTTTACAGGAAAGTGTTTCCCAGTAGCAACGCTGGAGTTGTGGGTCCCGCAACTTTCTTGAACACTAAGAAAGTTACAGGAAGATGAACTTTCCGGTCATTTCCCATTCTGTCCATAAAAAGCAAAGCCATGGCCATTATGTCAATTTCAAAAGTTTTTTTTTTTTTTTTTGATAAAGAAATTTCAGAAGTTCTGATTTATCAGTTTAAACCAATTCAGCTCAAAGAAGTACCAATGTAATCAAAATCAAAATCCCCACAACTTCGTCTTCATTCCAGAAATTTTGCTTTGATTTCAGCTCAAAATACAATGACAAAAGGGATAACAAGTATCTAGTTAAGTGTTCATACTAATTAGTAATTAAGTTAAGTGTTCTCAAATCCCTTGCGTAACGAAACCCATTCAAGTGTTAGTTTTTTGTCCCAGTCTCTTAAAATCAAAGACCAGCTTTACCCACAAAAACAAAAATAAAAACTTTAATTACGCCCAGGATTGTAATATATTGTATGTAGGAGTAGAAAAAACTGACCTTTACGCTGATAATTTCCTGAAGCGTAGCCTCTTTTTCGTGTTCATCTCTCACGTCTGGCGTTGGGGGACGATTCACCGAATGCCTCCTGTTTTTAACATTACAAAAAGAATCCCAAAATTGCCCACATCAAACAAAAGGGCTCGTAGATTCACGAGAAGATCATCTCTAGATTCTCCAAACTAGCCTTAATTCAACCAAGAAACAATACATATACATATACATATACATATACATATACATATACATATACATATACATATACATATACATAGTCACAATATATATTGAGAGAGACAGAGAGAGAGAGAGAGAGAGAGAGAGAGAGACGCACATAACGGCTTAGCAGAGCAACAAGGTTTTTTTCTCTCGATCCAGTGGATTCCGTATGTTTTATTGAGTGGTTCTTCGCTTCAGACGATGCCGTTTCAGAGCGTAATTAGTATTATTTTGGGGAGCTATTTGCAACCACAAATTTTCTAAACGTAGCCTGTTTGAACTTTGGTACACAATTCATGTGCATATGATAACATGCTACGTTCAGAAAATTTATGGTTGTAAATAGCTTGCCCCATTATTTTTCGGCTAAGCGTTTCAGAGCGTAATTATTAGCTAACTAAAGCCTAATAACCTTATGGCCGCTAACAAAATAGCTGTGGCCGTAAACTATGACTTAGCGGCCATAAAGGTGCATCCTGGCAGAAATTTCACAGTACCTCGCCACTTCTTTGGCCAGCGTCGGGCAGAAATTCTTGGTTGCAAATACGGTACCACGACCACCGAGGTGGTAGCCCAGTTGGTGAGGCTCATTACCTCCCTTAGCACATGCGGGAGTTCGAGTCCCGACAGGTACTCGAACCTTGTCTGCAGACCAAAGGGGAGAGTTTTCACCAATTGTGTACTAAAGTGGTGCCGTGGTGACGGCCTGTCCTTCCAGACGGTAGCTATGGCTCGAATCGGACATTCCATTGGCGGGTAGGGAGCCTTTATGGTCACGCCCAAAGGAAGTTGCTACGTTGGTCGCCCCCTCTCACCCTTTTTTATTATAAAAATAAAATAAAAAATAGGGTACCACGTGGTACCCTTTGCGCATATTCGGACCGTCCAAAAATACAACCGACTCTATTTAACAATTCTTGCTCTGTTGGAGTATAAACCACCTCAATTTGCAACCATCACCTTACGAGTTTTTGTCGCGACGTAACACAATGAAGCAAAGAGAAGTTTGTCACTTAGGGCACAACCGATAAAATTGGAACAAATACATAAAAGATTAGCATGGCTCCTAAGCAAGGATAACACGCACGAGAAATAGTTCAACATTTTTGAATCGTTTTGCCCCGAGTTTTGTTGCTAAAATTACATTGCAAATCAATAGAAAACGAGATGGCGGCAAGTCGTTAGCACTGGTACAGCTGTGGGGTTAGGGGGAGGTGTGTGGTGGAGAAAGGGTGTGACAAGTGAGAAATTTTACTTCTATACTAGTGAAACCCAGTTAGGTATTTACCGGTATCTGAACAACTTAAATTTTTTAAATTTTTTCACAAAACATAAAAATACTAATAGTGATTTGAGAGATAAACATATGTATCAAACTATAGAAATCACGTTCAAAAAAAAACTATAGAAATCATATTTCAATGACTTTCTTTTCAAATCATAAGAGAGTTGACTTTATACCAGGAAATTTTTTGCTTTTACGAAAAAATACTATTTCTTTCGTCCCATAATGTTTGTCCAGTTCGCAAAACGAGAACATATAAATAACACAATTTTTGCAAGAAAAACTCTAATTTTTTTCAATAATTCACTAGATATCGATGAATTTTTTAAATTTATGAAAATTTTATGAATTTTTTCTTGAAAGAAATGCATTATTTTTTAGTCCTCATTTTGCGGACCGGACAAATATTTTGGGACGGAGGGATTACTTTTTTTGTTGGAACTTATGAAAAATAAAGTAACATTAAGAAAGTTTTAAAAGTTTTCCTTTCCTTGTTTGACTTGAGAGAGAAATAAAAAGAAAATAGATAATAAAATAAAGTTAAATGCAAAGTGAAATATTTCTCTCAATTTTCCTCTATTTTTTTTCTTAATCATTTTCTTTTTTTATTTTCCTCTCTTTCCAAACGGAGTTTAGTTAACTTGCATGGACATTAAACAGCCAACCCCCTGGCCCTGTCTATCCCGGCACTGAAAAATTTCTCCCTATCTAAATCCTTTGACTCCGCCCACAAAACCTCCGCCTCAGAATCAATCATGCAAAAGGCCTCCTGAAGTTCTCTCTCTCTCTCTCTCTCTCTCTCTCTCTCTCTCTCTCTCTCTCTCTCTTTCTCTCTCTCTCTCTCTCTCGCTTTGATGGCATGTCTTTCTCTCTCTTCAGTGGCCTTTGCTCCTAAAGAATCGACCTTGGGCTTGAATTACTTAAACAGGAATAGTAGTATATGTTTGTCGCAAATCGAATTTGGTCCGATTAAGAAGTGTCGAAGAGTTGGGTTTTCCGTTTGCAGAGCTACCTTGAACGGCTTTCCCAACATAGACGCCGATGACTTCCGACATCCTCTTGACAAGCAGGTTGTAATTCGCCCTTCCTGTTGTTGTATACGATTAGGGGGCGATAAACGAGCCGAACAATTAGTTGATGAAGCTTGGTTTGAAAAATTACAAGTGTTAGAAGCTTAGTTTATTTAACAGACAAGCTTCTTTCGAACGAGCTTTAACCGACTCGAGTGGCTCAAATTTCGATTGAGCCGATTGGTAGTCAAGCTTGGTTTGAAAGCTAAACAGCTTCAAAAAAAAAAAAAGTTTAAGCTTTGTTTATTTATGTAACAAATCAATCTTGAACGAGTTTTTAACCAACGAACATGAGCTCAAACTTCAGTAGAATCGTTCGTTTATCAGCCCTATATCTGATTCAAACTTTCTTGTTATCTTTTCTTGTTTGTTTGTTCTTTTTTCTAGTTACTAAACTTGGTTCTTTTGTTGTATTTTGTTTTGGCCAGAATACGCTGATTATGAGGGCGATTCCGGGGCTAAATGAGCTTGTTAAAGGCGTACTAGGTAACGGAAGGCAAATATGCAGTTAGATGTTATTTCTGTTGGGTTTGTGAAGCCTAATTGAGTCCAATTTGCGTTTTGCTGACTGAACAGGAATTACGGTAAGTTGGTAATTGATGATGTTAACACTAGGTTATAAGTGGAGTACTTGATATATGCAGCCGATGTAACTGTACTCTATTCTTCCTCAGATACATAGTGAGAACTGGAGCGAGCCAAGGATGTACTACACAGTTTTTTCTGATTGTTCTTCGTTCGTTGTGTATTTGTTGGTTTGACCAATTTATCAACAAATACTTCACTTGAGCCTCTGTTTCAGTAGTAATTTTAGCTTCACTGAATGATGTTGTTACTAGTTTGACTCTTGATAAATCTAGACTTCTACTCGCGGTCCAGTTTAAGTTTGTTGAGTTTACTAAGGTTATGAGCACTAATCAGTTGATTGTTTCTGAATTCGGGTTCTTTGACTTCTATAACTTTAATCTCGTCATGCACTCATGCCTATAGTTGCACGAAGCGGTGGCGGGAGCGGAAGCAGGGGAGCGGGGATTATAGAAGCTCCCAAGGTTGGGAGCGTGAAAGGAACGTGTACATATATGATAATATGAAGAACATAATGTTGCATAAAATATACACTTTAAAAGTACAATCATATTAGAGAGTAAAAAAATATGTGCCAAGTAAATTATGTGCCAAGTCCACCATAAGTGTAAGAATTGGGCTAGTGTTACAACATACAGTTTTCTTTTCAATATATCATGACTTGTGCTAGATATGAGTTTATTAAAGACCAATTACTAAGGCCATGTGAGAAATGCCTGTTTTTCTATACAAGGATTTTACAAAAGCTCCCATCTACGTAAGGAGCGTGCTTCCATCTCAATGGGGGTGGGAGCAGACTCCTTTTGAAATCCTTAGTTGGGAGTGCAGGAGCGCGCTCCTAAGGTGGGATTGGCACGACTTTAGAAGCTCCCTGCAAGTAAATGACATGCCACGACACCACTTTAGAAGCTCCATGCAACTAAATGACATACCCTCTTTATGGTGCGTACGCATACCCTGAGC
Source organism: Rhododendron ferrugineum (assembly GCA_025642025.1). Lineage (NCBI taxonomy): Eukaryota > Viridiplantae > Streptophyta > Magnoliopsida > Ericales > Ericaceae > Rhododendron > Rhododendron ferrugineum. The sequence continues at coordinate 534,374 of JAOTQK010000002.1, forward strand.
ATTCACATATAAGATGCTTATGCATGTACTTTCTATTGAAGGAATAGGGGTTTTCCTGGTTAATCAATTGGCTTTATTCAAGTTCATGTACTACTATGGTTTTTCAAGCCAGATGTTGGTGGCAAAGCTCTTATTGGTCCATAAGGCAATGTAAGCCTAGTGGTTTCTCTATGCAATTGGGCATTATTTGCCTGTAACACTATGTTATATACTATCCTTGATTGTAATAGAACTAACCAAATTCAGAATACCAAATGTGTGAAAAAACAATGCCAGATTTTCTACGGCCCTAACCATTTGTAAGTGCTATGAGAGTTAAAACAAAGGGTCTGACTAATATATTTCATGCTTCGTTTCTTGGACCTTTCATCTGCTGGTTTTGTTACTTTTGTATGAGTTACTGATGCTTTGAGTTCTAGCCAAAATGAACCATAAACGGGGCTCATGAAAACATAGAAAACATAAAGTAGGGGGGAAAAGTAATTATGACAAACAGGTAAATTGAGGTTTGACCATCTATTCGTCAGGCGTCGTATGTATTAGCAGTAGCACATTTTTCCATGTTCCTCACTTCAAGTTGATTCTTGATTGGTGACGATAAAATTTTAAGTCTCCGTTGACAAAAGCTACCAGTGGGAGGAATACTGAGAATCGTGTCCTAAAATTACCTTTGTTATTTGAAGTTCTTTTTTCTTCCCCTGCTGGAAGGAATGAGTTTCATCAAAGGTGTGCTTTATGGGTAGATTTCGCTACTAACCCCGATATATGAACGTGTCACTGCAGGAACCGTTGCAGAGACATTCATGGCACTTGAGAATATGGGGACTTCAGTTCTTGTTTCTGAAAAGCAGGTTATTTGGCATTCAATTAGGGACTTAGTCGAGGGAAGAGATATCTTATGGCATAAGCATCCTCATGATCTGTTAAGTTGATGGTTGCTAAAATTATTGAGGAAACTTTTACGCATTGCCACTTATGATTTTTCTGAACCTTCCGCATTGCATGGTTTTTGTGCTGTTAAAGTTCAAAGATAAAGCTAGGGTATTACTTATCCTATGTTCTCAGTTATTGGTTACATGGTAGTTCAACTTCTGTTTTTTTTCTTCGTTAGCTTTATCATATGTGCACTCAAGAGATGATGTCTGTGAGTGTTTATTACTGTTTCCAGTGCCAAATGTATTTTTCTGGACAATTATGTTATATGCTCTCTTTTAAGTTTACTCATGTTGGTGTACCCCAGCTTCCTGAACTGCATCGGCTAATGGTTGAGGCTGCGGAAATTCTGAAGACTGAAGCTCCTGACCTTTATGTGCGCCAAAGTCCAGTTCCCAACGCCTATACCCTAGCTATCAGCGGTAAAAAGCCATTTGTCGTTGTTCATACTAGTCTTGTGGAGCTTTTGACACGAAAGGAATTGCAGGTCTTCACTCTCTCTTTTTTTCACGGGCACCACCATTGTTTTAGTTCTACCTTTCTTGAAAATACAACCGATGCTTTCAAACATTCTTATGAAGCAAGATTCTTCAATTTAATGCTTCGTCAAGGATCAACCAATGATCTTTACTTGTATCGGGCGTATTCCAAATATGTAACTTATTTTTGAAGTTATTACTATGTTTGAGATGATGCAGTGCAGTGCTTTTAATAATCTCTTGATAATGCATTAATAGGCTGTTCTGGCTCATGAGTTGGGTCACTTGAAATGTGACCATGGTGTATGGCTGACAATTGCAAATATTTTTATTCTTGGGGCGTACGGTGTTCCTGGTAGGTCTCTCTCTCTCTCTCTCTCTCTCTCTCTCTCGTTTGTATTCCATTTAAGTTATTGAAGTGCTCTCCATATCATACCTTTTTAGAGTAATGATATATTCATTGAGATACTTTACCCAGAGTAGTGGATCTGGTTCCCCAAATTAGTGAGTTTTATGCAGGAGATGTTTTGGGGTTCTATCTAGACCAGAATTACAGAATGTAACTTCCGAAATTTTCTGTCTGGTTTTGTTTGTTTCCAAAAGGTCCAAAAATGGGTGTAAACAGGTTTCTATTGCCTTTCTAAGAAGATGTAGTGGCCATGATGATGATGAATATTTTGCACTCCTTGGTTGATATGGTCAGCCTTTTCTGTTGTTTTACTTCTTGCTATTTTCGGTAAAGGATGCAGATCTTGCCACTAGCAACATTCACACAAATTGAAACGGATATAGTGTTTATGAATCATAGGGTCCTAACAATCTTGTTTCATGTTTCACAGGGCTTGGTGGGCTGATAGCTCAGGTTCTGGAAGAACAGCTATTCCTTTGGCTCCGAGCGGCAGAGCTTACTTGTGATCGTGCAGCTCTTCTTGTTGCTCAAGACCCAAAGGTACACAAAACCCGAAATGTTTGGACGATAAATAAAGTGGGTGAATTAGTTATTTTTTAACAGTGTCTAGCTTTTTAATTTGTTGCCTTTTCATTTGATGTTCTTACAAGAGGTTGTCGTCTCGGTTATCATGAAATTAGCTGGTGGCAGCCCATCTATTGCTGATCAACTAAATGTGGATGCATTCTTGGAGCAAGCTATTTCTTACGACAAAGCTTCTTCAAGTCCATCCGGGCGGTATATAAGGTAGGCGTGCACAACAGCTTTGGCCCTCTTTGTTTGATAGGACTGATAGTGTATGGATATATGAGTCCATACAATAAGTAAAACCCGAATTGGATTACTGGTCACGGGATTAATACCAAATCCCCAAGGTATTATGTGTCTTGTGTTTTGTGGGATATCAAATGAGATAGATATACCAAGCTTTGAGTTACCTGGTGGCGGCACCTTGTGTTGTCATATGTCACTTTGCGTGTTCGAACCATCGTATCTAGTGCTGCAAATTAGATATGATGGTATTATAAGTCTCGGTTCATTTGCAGCCCTATAATGGCGTCCTCTACCTTCCTCTAAAAAGAATCAGACGGATATTAAATCCCAGCCACAAACGTGAAATATGTAACAAACGGGTCCTTAGAGTAGCAGTATTAACTTGAGGAAATGCCTAACCTACCCAATTTTGTTCAGAAATGCTCAAACAAGGCAACTTTCACATCCACTTCCGGTTTTACGTGCTCGGGAGATTGATGAGTGGTCAAGGAGTCGAGAATATAGAAACCTTCTGGTTCGCACATTACCAAAAGAATAAAGACCTATCATTCGGAAAAAGCATGGAAATTGCGATGCTGAAGTTTGAAAGCTGATGCAGCTAGAGTACATTATACGGTTAGTCTTCGGAAGATTCATTATTTCGCTCTCTACATGGTTGTTAAATTGCTCTCTGCCTGGGGGACAATTTGCCTATCAGATATTGTTGGTTGAATCTTTTGGTGCTTATTTGTGTTTCCTTAACTTGATCACTTGCAAAGTTTCTTTTCCTGCTCTCTGTCTCAGATCTCAATATGGATATGTGGAGGGAGTGCTCGAGATGCAGTGGGTTGGATTCAGACTTGTATACTTTCTGTGAAATTATCGGATATTCATCCTATTTTAAATGTACCATAGTGAATTTGTACTTGTATAGGGTTTGGTGGTCATTCTTGTCAAATATGTTTGAACTTAGCTTGTTTTTCAAGTGACTTAATCTCAAACAAGCTTTTATGGAGCCGATCACAAGTTGCTTGAATCTGTTAAACAATAGAAGCTAAATGAGCTGTGTAGTAACTTTTCAAGTGCGATATATATGACCGCATAGTGGGATCACGAACATGAGCATGGGTTCGAACTTGAGTAGTTTACTTTGTTTATTAGCTCTAAAGTCATGTGACCATTTCTTTTCTTATTTTCTGGATAAGATAATCATTTGTTCTCTAATTTGTAATTTTAAGGGCACTGAGCAACATAGTTGGTCAAAAGTACCAAATTACTTCAGAAAAATACACCTCACTGCGTCATATGACTCGTAATTTGTCTATGTTGAAAGAGATATTAAGTATAACGGACACGACATGCTCTCTTCAGGAATAAATACAAGGTGTAATGGATGCGATATCCCGAGCGAAGGAGTAGATGTAAGGTGTAATGGATGCGATATCCCAAACGAAGGCACGTGGAGGTTTTCTAGTAGGACCCACCTTATTTGAGATTTTCATTTGGTTGTAGTACTGTGTATGGTAACAAGTTACAAACTTACAACCCAATAGTTATTCATGTTTATGGGCCGGGCCGGGCCGTGGGGTGTTTTGGCTGGTCTGGGCCGGAATGCTTGGCCCATTTAGGTTGCATTTGGGTGTCTTGTTCTGTTTTGGGGTGAGCTTGGGGTTTGGTTCAAACATTAGAAGTAGTTTTGGGCTTTGAGTCTTGTTGGCGTCTTGCTAACAAGATGTTATCAAAATTAAGGGGTGAAATAGTAGGTTAAAATCTCGCAAGAAGAAGTTGTTCAATACATTTCTTTTTCTACTGTATTATGCTGATTTCATTTTGTATCTTTCGGGATGAATGAAATTAATTTTCCTATAAAAAAAATAGTTATTCATGTTTGAGGGGCTCTTGGTTTGAAAAGAGTCCAAAAATACTTAACCTCCCCATTCTAGAGGGGACATGATAGTAGTTATTCCACCACTTACTGATTAGCACCCAAGATTGTACGATCTTGGGGCTTTAATCCTCTAAGTTGGGGCTTTTCTATGCCTTAGTCGTCGTTTTTATTCAATAATGCGCGTAACGTTCTTTTGTAAGCTTTTCAGATCAAACGTGCTAATAAGACGGTTTTGATTGCCAAGCGACGTTCCGGGATGAAACGAAGTTCCAAGTGGCCATCGGTGCTCATTTCATAGTCACCAAAGCCTAGCGGTGTCATAAGAAGCCTTGGAATTCGGCCGGTGGTCAAGGTTGGCAAGGCATGTGCCAAAGTGTTTCAAGCGAGCCAAAAGCATTAAGGATGGCCCTCGAGGGTATCCAAGAGTCCAAGGCCATGCAACACGCGTCCGCCAAGTCCCGTTGATCAAGAAATCAAGTGTTGGAAGGCCATCGAAACAAGCCAAGGCATGCTGGCCCAAGCTGAACCAGATCTGCAGTTTTGCAGCCAAGGTATCGATACCTTGTTTTGGTGGTATCGGTACCAATTTGCTGCTATGGCCTACAGTTGGCTGGGTATCGGTACCAATACTCCAAAAGCGTTAAAAGTGAGGTCAAAATCAAATGTCAAGAATTTATTAGCAAGAAAATGAAAATATGCTCCATTAGACACTTTATATCGCGTAAGTCGGAACCACGTATATTGCATGTCTTGTTCTTTCGATTACTTGTTTCTTTTGCTTGTGTGTGTTATCTGGCCCTAACACACCCCGAGTCTGAGAAGTTAATTAGTACGAGTATCACTATCCTTTTATTAGCAAAAGATAGAGGCCTAATAAATTTGGGTCAAATATATGGTTAATGTGTGAATAAGTAAAATTAACCTTGTTTTTCCTTCAATATAATATCCTCCGTTTCAAACCACCAAGAGAAGGCAGTCCCAGACACAATAAGTTCAAAACTACAAAGGCCTGCCTACGAGTCTACTTCGAGAATCGAGCACATTTTCAGATTTCTATGGCAGAAAATTACCAGAGGCGATTCTCTGTCACAGTATGAATAATGCCTTTCAATGTTTCCTGAAACCACGGTTGTCATTAGGCACTTCCCACCTATTTCATTTTCAACAAAATTCAGATGTTTGGATTTGTACCGCAGAATGGTCCTTGAGACCAAGAGAGAGCA
>JAOTQK010000002.1:548224-569173 GCA_025642025.1 Rhododendron ferrugineum
GGACCTCATCAGAGCTTGAACCATATGGTGGGTGATTCCACATCACCTACGCCTGCTAGAGGTGAAAATAGAAAGAAGCTTAAAGAGAAAATAAAGGTGTTGAAGGCTTCAAGAGACAAAATGTGTTAAGGCTTGCATGCCATTTGTGTTGCTTTCTTGAAGTGTGCTTTGAGCGTTTCTGAAAATCTGCTATGTTTTATTTAGGATTTAGTTTTTCTCCTTTTTCTTTTTTTTTTCTTTTCCTCCTGGGGTATGCCCCTTCTAGGCTGTATATTCGGTTAGCCTTTTTTCTATTTCAAGCTAAGTTACCAAAAAAAAAAATAATTGAAAAGAGATAAAGAGAAAAATAAAAGTAATAATTAAAGAGAAATAGGGTTATGATTAAAATTCAAAATCCTTAAACGATCGGAGTCTTAAAAGTTGATGACATGAAGTATTTGAATTGGTGTGAAAGGAATCAAAAGGTTATGTCCAAAAATTTTATCTTTAAAAATATGAAAATTGTACATGACTTTACAAAAAGAAAAAAAAAACCTGAAAATAGGACCGAGGCAAATTTGGAGCCAATTGGGAAAAAGTGTTGACCGCCATCTTAATAATTTTGAAAACTCTATTACTCTACTTAGGCTTCGTTTCGGAACACGAAATAAGTATTTATTTTTTAAGAAGACAATTTCAAGATAAAAAACGATGGGCTTATTGAAATCTAAAAATATGCAATATAGATCTTGTTTGAAAGATCTTATTGAGATCTTTAATACGGTGCAAAAAAAATTGAAAAATTATTTTTCATTTACATTATTTTTGAGTTTGAAAATGTGAAAAAATATTTATTTTTTAAGAAAGTGTTCTGGAACAGGCTCTTATACTTGGTTATTAATTGCCAATCTATATAAGGACCGTCACCTTTGAGATTTTGATAAAATAAAATAAAATAGTCTATAAACCTTGGGGAATTTTTGAGCTATACAAGTAAGGGTACTTTATTATTCTTTCGATAAAAACGTACGCCAAACTAATTGGTTTAGAGGACGATCAACAAAAAAAATCTAATTGGTTTGGAGCTTATTTTATATTAAAAGCTTAAATTTGAGGGTTATAGACTACAAAACTTGAAGAATTATTTATTGCTATCCGTTTTACGTACTAAGTATTAAATATATACTCCCTTCGTCCCAATTTGTTTGTTCCCTTTTTGACTTACACATGTCTCAAATTGACTGTTCAATTTCAAAATCAATGGCTTAGATTATGTAAATTTTCAAATCAATGGATTAAATTTTGTTTCCTTAATAAGTTGAAAACCCGAGATTAGACAAACAAATCAAAACGGAAGGAGTAACATTCTAGACTTGTTAGAACATGTGCGAATAAAAGTTGGATCTTAATATTCTTGTAGGTTTAAGCCTTGTAAGTTTTCTTGAGTTCTGGTGGTGGGTCAATGCATTAAACAAACTCCCAACAAACGTTCGCCACCCGAAGGTTGGAATCTGGCTGTGATAGTGAAGTTTTTCAGTGCCGGGTGGGCACTGGCCACGTGGTGTCAAGCACCATCTCGGCCGTTCAAACGTGTTTTGGACGGTCCAGTTCTGTTTGAGTAATTTTTTAGTGTAAAATTACCAAAACACCCCATCAAGTCCAAACAGATTTGGATCATCCAAAACACGTTTGGACGGTCGAAATGCGTCCTCAACAACACGTGACCGGTATCCGCTCGACACCGAAAAATTTCTCGTGATAGTGTTTCTGAGCGCAGGGGGGTATTACTTTTTCTTGGAATTGAAAGACTTTTACTGCTAGCATTGTACCGTACGTCCGAACTTAGTCAGATACTCCATCTTAATACACATGCGTCTACGCAATTAGTCAGGAACATGTTTTTTAATTCGTGAAAGGTCAGGAATTTGTTTATAATAATCAATATAATTGATTTTCACACTCCCCTTTTATCCACACGCACTCTTTTTTTTGTTTTATAGTAATGTAAAATTACATGGTTAACCTTTTCATGTGTGAAGAAAAAAAAATGTATGAAGAGTATTTTTATACTTCTACATGAATGAAGACAAAATGTGAAGTGCACTCGGACTAAAGGGGAGTGTGAAAATCAATTCCCGTACAAACAAGTACATATCCTCCAGCCGCGATGCCATCAGCAGTTACGTTGATTTGTTAATTTCTTTGAGGAATTTGGAGTGTACTAAAGATCAAAATCATGAACTAAAGATCAAAATCTAGATGGAGTGTTAAACATATTTTCCAGGGCATGAATTCATTGACCCGCAATAAAAAATACTGCACGTGACCACGAGGCAGAGACCAAGACTTGTAACGATCTTAGACTGGGTTTGATCTTTCTTCTAAGCTACCAGTGGTCCAGTACTAGTAAATTATGGTCAGTCGAGGCAACATGTGATGGAAGGAAAATTAGAAAAACAAGTCGATACGTGGGTTTTAACTTGTCAAACGTAAATTCAAAGTCAGTTTTGTTTTGGTTTTTTTTTGCGTTCATACAGTTTGGAACTATGTCAGCTTATCCTTGGTTAAATACATGTCATGTTTTTTATTACATTGATTCTAGTTAGACATTTTAGGGCACACCGGGGATATACATTGGGGACACGTTGGGAATACATTAGGGAATATGAGTAAGTCATAATGCAATTTTAAAAGTTGGGCAAAGTCACATTTCCCATGGATGCTTAGTTCGTGAATACTTGGTCATTGTTGATTTATATCTTCTTAACGTCCATATTCTTTGGGGTTTCTAAAGCCTAATTTGCATGGAAAAATGTTTTCACTTTTATGTAGGCTTATAACATACACATATCATATATGCACAATTGCACATTATCTACCTACTCCCAACATGTCCGTGTCCTAAGTTTTGGAAAATGATATAGCCGCATGTCCATGTCCGTCTCCCATGTCCGAATCCGTAGTTCTTAGCTTCATCGTATAGAAATATATGGCAGCTTGATTAATTCATAGCATACAAAACAGAAGCGAACTACTTCTGCTTCTGCAGAGTTATGAGTGGGTACAGGGTAGAATGTGAAATGGACATCACAAGAGAAATCAATATCGGTGAATGGACATTGATTGATCTTGCTAGAAGTTTGTATATACCACAGATATTTTTTCTGTTTTCTACTTCAACATTAATCAAAATGATTCTCACCCGGTCACCCCGATAAGCTTCCAAATTGCTTGTTCCACTCCTCATATGTACCGAGTTCATTCAAAGAAACAGAAGGCCTCACCTCTTGTAATGCATCCTCAAAATCCTGCACACAGGAAAAAGAGCAAATTAGCTTTATGAAGTTGACAAACGCGAACTTTATTCTTGCTATTGATCATCCATGTATGTGGGTGCATGTGAGCACTCTCTAAGCTTATGTAGATGTTATTACCTGAAGAGTAACAGGTCTCATATCCTCCTTTTTCAGCTTTGTAATTTCTATACCCTGTCTCAGAGCCTCTCTTAGTGGACCCATAGAAGCATCCTTCACTAGATTCTTCATGTCTGATCCAGAGTACCCTGCAAAAAAAAAAAAAAAAATTAAACAACAAACAAATGATATTAGAAGATGGGATACGGGGAAAACATGAAAACCAAAGGCCAAATGCTTAAGTTGAACATTCCAGGGAGTCAAGGTGGAAAGAAGCCAATGGGTTGAACTATGAACCATACGAGCACAGACCTTCAGTTAGCTTGCATATGGTATCAATGTCCTCCTTTGACAACTTAAATAATCCATCCTTCTCTAGAAGATTACGGACAATCCACGCTCTGGCATCTTCATTTCAAGTAATCAGTTAGCTATCATTCATGGGATCAAAAGAGGTTCAAAAGTTGGGATGCTCAAATTGTACCTGAGGAAGGAAGGGGAATATAAAGCCGCTTGGTAAGCCGCCTCCTTGCTGCTTCATCAAGTTCTTGGGGCCTATTAGTTGCTCCTGGATAAGATAACAGCTTGTAAAATGACTGTGAAGCCACTACACAAATTATTTAGAGGACTAAATCAGAGTACATCTGATTTTGAAAAGAAGTCGAAGTCAAATGCATCTTCCCATTCAAAAAGTTGTGTGAACATTGAGAAATTCCATCTATAAATCGTCTCCAACCTTTTTTTTCAAAATGTAGATAGTGTAAATCAGAAATATAATTTCCAACTTTTAAGATCATCAACTCTGTTATGTACGATCTTAAAAGTTTGCCTCGGGTGAAGTTCTGCCACCGTTTACTAGCGCACTAGGAACATAGTTTTTTTTGCTCCTGGCAGGAAAAATTTGAAAGATGACAATTGACTTTGCATCGTTATCCCAAATCAGAAATGTAGGAATACACATTTTACACGCGCTTCCACAAAATATTATCAGGATTGGTCATGACTTCCAGCTGCAAGCCAGTGATTTAAAATAAGTCCTTGGGATCGAGAGACTGAAGTTTCAAAAACTTCCTGGATGCAAACATAAGGAAAGTTCAGCAGTTCAATTTTTCACCTATAAGCAGAATTTGCTCACTCCCGCTATCAAACCCTTCCATTTCGATGAGAAATTGTGTCTTGAGTCGCCGACTTGCTTCATGTTCACCATCTGACTTCCGCTGCAATCATGTAGAATTCATTAGCAGAACAACTTTTCTGACAATCAAGACCGTGGGCAACTTACATGGAAAAAGTGTTCCTTTTTACCACAAGGATGATCTCAAGCAAACATAGATTGTATCCCCTTTTAGTAAATGGCACACCGTGTTTGAAATATATAGCAAGGGAACCAGTGGAACATACTGAAGTTCACCTGATCCAACATAACCCCATTTTACCTCTATATTTAGTTATTTACCAGTTGGACTATACCTGAGACAGAAGTGAATCCACTTCATCAACAAATATCACAGCTGGCTGGCGACAACAGGCAACTCCAAAAAGTGCCCTCACTAGCTTTTCACCCTCGCCAATCTACAGCACCAATGGACATTTAATCAGCAGAATGCAATAGATTTCTACATGTGCGGGAAACAAAGCAGCTTCAGTATCTTGTTCACATCCTTTTACAATGCACTACCAACATAAATGCAGCAGAAATTGTTCAATTGCTGGGCTAAAGTCTATGGTATAGACAAGTGGAGTGGTAGCCCAATGGTAGGCACCATGTACTCCCATGCATTTGACTGGGATTCAAACCTCGCTAGCCACACTTAACACTACGGACTTTCACCAGCAAAAAAAGAGTCTATGATAGAGGTAACCTTATGGAGTGGTGAAGAACTCCAGTACTTGAGGTGTTTACCTAGTTTCTGAGATTTGTAAGGCAAGAGTCAACTTTACTGAAATTAAAATGATGACTTTCATGCATTTTAGTCGCATCAATCAGGTTTATTGACTATGCAGTAATAGCATTTTGAATTGAATGCTTGTTTTAGCTTCTAATTGATCGAGAACTGCCAAAGCTAAGAATAAGCCTGGGCATCTTGTTATATTGGCACAACTTGGGTTCATATTTAACACGTTTCACAATTCATATGTATAGAAGATGTACCATTCATATAACCTAGCTATGAAAATTTTGCACATAAGATAGAAAATATGAACAAAATATAATTCTAGTGTTGTTTGGCCCCCACAATCAGAAACTTAGAAATAATTTGAGGTAGCAATGGAAAAGGTCGAACATAAACTACAATTTATCTAATTCAGTAAACAAAAGTCTGTTGACCATTTCGGCTAAATTTGCAGAATTGATTAATAAAAACTTACCCAAGTTTTAACAAAGTTAAGAATCATTCAAAATTTTCCTAGGGGATTCAAATCAATAATGCATAATCGCAGGCCGATTAAAAATGATATTAATGCATAATCGCAGAAATGACACGTACCCATTTGCTTGTCAATGAACTAGCCGATATGTAGAAAAAGGTTGCTTTAGCCTCTCCAGCTATTGCTTTCCCTATCATCGTTTTGCCTGTTCCCTAAGACACAAGATGAAAGTGTCAAAAAATAAAATGTAATATTCTTGTCCACGCATGGAAATACTTGTTATCCACAATACATTGTATAAGTTCACTTCTTACAGGGGGACCGAACAGAAGAAGACCACGCCCTGGGGAACGACAACCTTTAAAAATATCAGGACGTAATAAGGGATATATCACCATCTCCGTAACGCACTTTTTAGCATGGTCCAATCCAGCTGCAGTATTGACAAAAGTAGACATAATTATGAGGAACTATCAAATACATAAATTCATAGAAGAACCTGAGCATCTAAGAGTCTGAAGGATCATGGTTTACCAATATCATCCCAACGAACATTGGGATCCCGATCCATGATTTCATTACTGACATGTTCGATCAGACGAGGTTCTAAATTCCTCAACTTTTCAGGAAGTTCTCCATCAGGACCACATAGCATGTCCAAACTGAAATATCATGAAGAGAATATAAGTTACGAAAATGACTGCATAATGCTCCCAATTAAACATCAGGGGTGGGGTGGAAGGTCGGGGGACGCCGTTCGACATGCACAGCATGAGGAGCCGTTGATATGAAGGATGAGTTTAACCCACATTTCCGGAGAAAGAAAGACGAGACAAAAACTAACCATCTCTTTATTGAGTCATCTAATGCGTCATCACCCTTCCCTGCGACACGTGAATTGATATTGCTCACATTACCCCCATTAGATCTAATAGGGGGCACAAAATTACCACGAATGCCGCGGCGTGAAAACCCATAGGATCTGGCAGCGTAACCTCTATTGGTTGCGTAATTATCACTTTGTGGTGAGACAGAAGCACTTGGTGATCCCACTAATCCTCGCTTGTGCTTTGCATCCATTTCCTACAGTGTAAAGGTAATGCACTTAGTTAAGAGATTGGCATATAAAATCCTGAAAACACCAAATAGAGCAGAGCAACTAGTGATGTAATAATGCTTGTCATAAAATTTCTAAACATGTTCTTTTGCCAGAAATAATACATGGCGTGAAAGGATATTATCAGGCTTCCACAACAAAATGTGTTCCAAAAGTGGTTGAGGTTATTACAGAATCCGGCTCATTGCTTTGGATTTCCATGTCAGGTTAATTGCATCTAGAGTAAAAAATGACTGGAGAAATAAGTCGTTACCAATTTTGCCCTGGCAGTTACAAATCCGTTGCTAGAGACGTCAGTGTTAGCTTCTTCATCACATTTTGGAGACTTAATATTCTCATTTCTAGGGCTATTGAACTCCTTGTGCGTACGTTTTGTACCATTACAACTTCCATGAGCTCTTTCTTCCTCCTCAACTGATGAAAATGTAGAGATACCTTGACCTTTGGGAAGATTGAGGTAGGAGTGAGCTTTTTCTATGATAGTGCAGTCCTCAGAACTGTTACTTTTAGAATTCAGTGAACTCTTGGATGGCGGACTATTATTTGCATGGGAGATACTGTTTCCGTAAATGGATGTCAACTTTGCTTGTACCAGGACTTTTGAGGTCTTGGAGCCTATTTTGTCCGGCCTGTCAAACGGATCCCCCTAAAATAAATAGTGACCTGTCATGAGCTCTGGATTTACGATGACAGATAATCATAGAAATTAGAATCTAAGGTTATGAATCAGCTCGTCCTCAAAAGCTATAACAATTAGTCCATCGAATAAAATAAGGCATAGTTAATTATAGATATGCAGGAGCTCAATGAAATGGTGTAGCACTTCATACCAATTCATTCGAATCTCTTCCTCTAGACTGCTGAAAAAGGGTTTGAAAGTACTTTGACTGCCTAATTTTTTCAAAGTCCATATTTCCACTCTTGCCAAAAACACGGCCATGATCTCGTCCAGCTTGTTCAAATGCTTGGCTGGAGACATGTGGACCACAAAAAGTTGTCATTTCCACAGTGTAATTCATGAAACATCCGGTAACAAACATAAACCAAGAAAAGTATTCGCAATCATTAACTAAGGAGAGCAACTGATACAAATATGTCAAAGAAAACCTAGTGCAGGAAATGTTTCGGACGTATAGCTAATTCCTCTGTGTTGCGTACATGCCTGAGGGATTGACTACATCATTAAGTGTCAATCCACCCAAATAAAATTAATTTCATCAACTCTTTTCCAGGAGATTGGAAGCTTAATCGTCCATTAACTTTGTCTACTTTTAACAACAATCTGTTCTTCAACTGGAAACAATCCAGCGGACCAACCAGTATTTGGAGTTCCTTGTCCAGTTCTCTAGCTATTAAATTAACTAGTACTCCTCAGGCCATCTGGCAATTTATTGATCAATAAATATAAAGAGCTACACATGCCAAATGCCTTACCAAGTATTCAAAAGTTTCACTTCCGTGTTTGTAACATTGAAAAATCTACACAACATTCACAATTTCTTCTCCCATAATTCTAATTGAATTTTTAACGTCTAAATTTCCAATAAGCTACATGCATATCTATGTAGGGCTGATAGATGAACTCAACAAGTCACTTAACGAGCTTCAAAAACATGTTGAGGCTTGGCTTCTTTATGAGACAATCCGATCTCAAACGAGCTTTAATTGAGCTGATCTCGAGTAGTTTGAAGTTTTTAACCATCACAAGTCAAACAAGCCGAGCAGATCTTTGTTCGAGCTTGGTTCAAAACCTCAACGAGCTTAAAAAGTATGTTCAAGCTTGGTTTGTATGTACCGGTCTGAAATGAGCTTTTAACAAGCGAACATAAGCTCAAACTCGAGCGGTTTGGTTCGTTTATCAGCCCTAGCATTATGTGTACTAGTCTATCTATGTGTACACACACACATATATATATATATGCATACATACTCAGAGAGAGAGAGAGAGTACCGATCGGATTCAGGTACGAGGGAGCGACGAGCAGTATCGATCTTCGACAGGGCGTCACGGCGAATAGGTCGAATGAAGGTCTCGTCAACGTCGGTGTTGGAATTGGAGTCGAGGAAGCCGACGAGGCGGAGGCCGAGCACTAGGGCAGAGGAGAAATCCTCCTTCTGGAGAGCCAAATCAGCTCCGAAGAGAAGCGAATGGAGCCTCTTCAGCTTCGTATCCACTTCTCTCCTCCAACACACCTCCTTCTCACTGGCTTCCATTCTTCCCGATTCCGAAGAAGACAGAAACGGCGGCGTCACTGAAGCTGGTTCAGAGGCTTCGGCGGTGTTCTCTTTTCCCGCCATTTCCTTCCAAGAGAAGCTCGGCGGGTGTGTGCGGAGTCTGTGTCCACTTTTTCACAAAAAGTGCCGATTCTCTTTTTCTTACTTCGCGCCTTTCGTTCTTTTTTTTGGCTGTTTTGAAACAGGAAAGCAAAGGAAAATTAGTTCCCCACCCCTGTTTGGTTTAGAAAAAAAAAAAAAATGGAATATAAGGAAATCAAGTTTTGAGCAAGTAAAATTTTCCTCGCACTTTTCAGCCCGTTCCAGAAACCTTCTTAAAAAATAAGCAGTTTATTTCACATTTTTAAACTTAAAAATAATATAAATAAAAAATATTTTTTTAAAATTTTTTTGCATCGTTTTCAAACAAGATCCATATTACATATTTTTAGATTTCAATAAGTCCATAATTTTTGAACTTGAAATTGTCTTCTTAAAAAATAAGAACTTTTTTTGCGTTCTGGAACGGTTAACCATGTTCCTTCTTTTCCCTTCCACGAGTTCCGAACGGATTCAGTTTTCCTAATGTTGAGTCCATTTTCTATTCGCGTCGGATTGTGCTAGCCTATTCGAAAGTACTCTAAGCCCGACATGGGAAAATTATTAAGAGTTCTTGGAGCACCATGCGACCCATTTGAGAGTGCTCGAGGCCCATCTTGGAAAATTTGTTACATATTATTGGAGCACCGTTGTGTGGTGCTCTAAGAGCCTCCACAACAACCACACATTCCCGTGGTCGCACGGTCTTGAATAATTGAATAAGTGTATAGACGTCACATTAATGTGTGGTAGTAAAGTCCAAGAACACTGAATTATCACTCCACTACATGACCAGAATGTGTCCCCTCTTGTGGAAGGGATTTTGATTAGGAAAAAAGAAAAGAATGTCGCCTAACACTTTAATCTTGTGGGATCCTCACACTTAATCTTGTGCCACACATTGTGGTCCTCGTGGAGGAGGGCAACACGCACGATGCCCCAAGAGCCATGAATAATTTTTCCATGTCTCCATGTCGTTCTGAATGCTCAATGAACACTGGGGCCTCACCACCTCAGTGTTCCTCTTTCTTTCCTTTTTGCTTAGTTTCTTGGACCTCAGAAACCCTTCACCAGTTAATTTATCAGCCCATATGAACCACAACGAATATGAACATAATGGCTATCAATTTAGAAACCTCTGTGCCATCATAAATTTCCACAACCATATCATTAAGATGTTAAGATGCGGAACCCGTAAACATAAAGGTTTAACCAGAAAAAATGAGAACAAGTAACCTCGGCGACCAACTCGCAAGAAACAAGCACTGAAGCCGCTCTTCTTACAAAAAAAACAAGGCAGAATCTGCTCTTCTTTCTACGGAAAATGAAATTGGAGTGCACTTCACAAAAAATGCAGGAGAAACAAACACAAAATTTCCTTGTGGAAGTACACCCATGTGGAGAGAGAGAGAGAGAGAGAGAGAGAGAGAGAGAGAGAGAGAGAGAGAGTTTCCATCACATTGCAAATGAATAATCACAGTACTGAGGACCTGAGTAACAACAGAGAAATGCTTAAAAGGGCTACCGAGTACATTCTGTTCTAAACACGAGCAACTATCCTCACCATGGAAAGGTCAAACATGTATCCAAAGCACTTCCAAAAGAGATGTCAAGTAGACGAGTACATGTGAGATCATAGGAAGTTTCCATCAGCGGTTCCAAGACCCCTAATTCATGTGCTTACAGGGCCATCTGCAACTGGCTTGCGGTTCAGATAACGTATAACAGCATCTTCAACCCTGTTTAATCCACAAAAAAATAAGTAATGGCGATCCCAAGATACAAACAAGAAATATTTGAGAAAATGCACTTGCTGCTGACAGAGACACATGTGGATCACCCGAAGTTCATAGACTCATAACGTACAGTTAACCTCAAAGATTGACATCACACGGGGATGGAATAACATGTGGCAGATGGTCTCAATCCTATGGTTAGCCATGCGTTATGGCAGCTGATTGCTATTGGGTTTCTAAAATTCAAGTCAGACTAGTTGGATCCAGCTCAAGACCCAATTTAAATGAGTAAATCGAGCGTAGGCATCAAGAGTCAATATAGACATAAATATATGTGAACATCCATACGACATAGAAACATGTTGGCATAAAATGTCCAAATCCTTCCCATAAAAGAAAAGTTGATCCTAAATGTTACAAACCACCAAATGAATCAAATTGCAAAATTTGCCCACATATTTCAACTGTTAAGGTAATGTTTTTTTGTTCCCCTTTCTGCTTCTTTATGAGAACAAGAAGAAACATACTGTCAATAGCAAGAAGTCGATGAGCATACCAGGTTTGATTGAAGAATTCTGAGCGACGCTCTTTTTCAGCACTACGACTTGCTTCCCCGGCTACAAGCTTCAGATCCCTGCTTTGAGATTCAATCAAAGCATTAATAAATTCCACCGGAGATTGGCTGAAGCCGAGAAAGAAGGCCCTTCTCTTACGATGCTCGTGGATCTTCCTTATAGCACCACAAATTCCTTCATCGCAGGATTCAACCTCTTTGGTTTTCTCTGTGTTAGCTAATAAAGCACTCAGTTCTTTCTGAATTGGAAACGGAACATCCACCAACACATCATAGCATGCATTCCCAGCTGGACTATTCCCTGAAACCTTGATCTTATGCTCCAAATGTATTGGCTGTGGAGGAGACAAATGATGTGATATCTTTGATGATACCGCTGTGAATTTCATCTCTTTTTCCATAAATACTCTCTGGAGCGGCGGATCACAATGAAAATGAGAAGGGTCATTTGGGTTCTGCAACTTTCTAGCCTTCACATAATGCCAGATAGCAGCTATGATTCTAGGGCGGGTATCGACCTCAATTCCAAGAACTTCCATTAAAGCTGGTGAAAGCTTAAATTTCTCAGGTGTATAACTCATTTCCAACCGCACACTAGCCAAAAACTCTTTATCCCCTATCCTCTTGACCTCAAAGCCCTCTTGAGGCGCGGGCGATCGAGCACTATCCCATGTAATGATATGGTTTTCAGGATACAGTCTCTGATCCAAGGAAATGGTGACTCTTTTAAAGAAAGACGAGAACTTTGGGTACAAGGAACTCGATCTCTGCATCATCCCAGCTTGATCAGGATCTACACCCTCTTCCAAAATCCTTCCAACTATCTTGAGGGTCCAAGTAGGAGGGTCAGCATTCGGCTTCTTAGGAATCGTGCGAATCTGATTATCAAAAGTGTTAAACACATAGATCCGAAGCGTTTTCTGAATCGAGGGAGGGTTTTTAATGGCCTCCTGTATATCAATTTTCTTTCTCATCAAAGCAGCATCCACTCGAGACTCAAACTCAAGGAGCTGGGTGTAAAGAGCAGATTCAGGCAAAATCGCTGCGACCCTCTCTTGCAACTGTTTCTCAGGAAGCTTCTGCTTCTTTTTACGAGCAGCAGCATTCGCGAGCTCCATATTTCTCAGTGGTGACGACATTGTATTCGTAGCTGAGACGCCAAGTGGGCGTACAGGTGGCTTCTGAGGTGCAGCACGTTTCACACTTGAATTCCCAGGTGTGTTAACCATGGGCGAAGAGGAACCAACCGGATTACCAGTCCCAGAAATGTTGGCCTCGGGGGGAATAGACATCCCAAGAGCTCGTAACTGAGCCCGGAATTGCGCCTGTATTGCTTCAGCTTGGGCAGCGGCACTTGAATTCCCAGGTGTGTTAACCATGGGCGAAGAGGAACCACCTGGACTACCAGTCCCCGAAATGTTGGCCTCGGGGGGAATATCCATCCCAAGAGCTCGTAATTGAGCCCGGAACCGCCCATGTGCTGCTTCAGCTTGGGCAGCGGCGTGAGCTTGAGCCCGTATCTGTGCTTTGGCTTGGGAATCGGCATATTCTTTTGATTTTAGATATCCATCGTAAATTTGCCTTGTGCGGGCAAATTCCCGGGCAGCAGCATCTCGCTCGGGTCCGGGCCGATATTGATGCGCATACCGACTGAAGTCGCTCGGTGGGGGCGGGGGACCTCCTAGGTTACCCAGTCCAGATTGGGACTGTGATTGGAGATGTGCAGTCGGGTTCGTGGGCAGATTCGAAGAACCAGTCTCGGCATTACCAAACGGGGATGAAACCCCAATATTCTCAGGTATGTTATTGCTATTTGCAGACATTTTACACTCCCTAACCAAAATCTTCAAAATAAGCCAACCTTAATAAACCTCAACTACTATAATCTCGCAAAAAAAAAAAACTGTGCTTCAAATTCCAAATATGCAAAACCCTAGAACCAGCAGAACCCTAACTATCACAAAAAACCTCTGCCAATGCTCCACATAAAACAACAAATTGCTTATGTTTTAATCAGTACCTTGGATAACCCAGCAACAACATCAAGGCCGGCCCTTGGAAGAAGCCTAGAAAGAAAGCCACCGCTTCAGTCTCTCAAAGCAACTGCTGAGTTGAGTCTTGAATTGGTTCACCCCTGGTGTCCCTGGATCTCCTGAAGGTGGGTTCTTTTACTAGAGCCCGTACATATTCCGTTTAACCATCTCAATTACCCATAACCAGACAGAGATAGACGACCGGGGAGAGAGAGAGAGAGAGTGAGAGAGATGTTCGATTTCAGACTTTGGGCTGGTTCTGATTCTGACCGAATAGGAAATCTTTCGCAAGAGTTGCACGGAAAACCCAACAACTTGATCTGTATCTCAAAATACTCCCTGACCTTATTCCTTTGTCACTTCAAATCCTAGGACTTCTAATTTCACAATAATGTCTACCCTCCATGTAACTTGATTTTATTTATTTTTACTTGTGTGTTATTTTATTGGGGAGTGATTTTGGCACTCTTAAAATTGATAACCGCACTTTCAAAGGAGAGTTCCAAAATCAATTTGAGGATATGAAATTGATTTTGGCATTCTCCTAGGGAGTGTAATTATCAATTTGAAGAGTGCGAAAATCAATTCTCATTTTATTTTTTATGATCTAATAATAAGTAAGCAACTAAACTTGGAATTGGATTTGGGCAATCCAAATATCGGGCCCGACAACCCAAATCAACTTTTTCTCATTTTGTTGCAGTTGTGACTAGAATTCCAAAGACGAACTTCCATTTCTGCCCCATCTGCCAGATGAGGTGACACTTTGTCGCTAGTATGATGGATATATCAAGTTGTTAACAAGTGATCCTAGTCATCGAGAGATTTTCTGTCCAAACCAAATTAACCAACATTTGCAGCATTCAGCCATGCCAGTTTATTTTACAGATTTGTATATCGTTTTACACTACAACATCTCATGTCAATCTAAATCTTTTCCTTCCCTTAGCTCTACTGTTTTTCCATTGACACCAATCACATAACTTCATCTTGTGGAGTATCTACCTCTTTTCAACGTATGTAATCAAATCTACTTAGTTTGTTTTCTCTAGGGCTGGCTTAATGTATTTGGGGGTCCCAGGACAAATCGTTAAGTGGGGTCCTATGACTTCATTAAATAATGAATAATTTGTTAATGAAGAATTTGTTTATATATAAATTTTAGTCCCCATCAAACTTGCTCTAGTTCAATGTTTTTGTTATGTTTTTGTTCGATACTTGGTACTCACTCCAAATTTCCACCAAGGCATCACTTTTTGACAAAATATAAACTAAAAAATATGTTAGTGCGAGGAATCGAACTCCGCCACACAGTGTGGACAAAAGATTCCTTGTCTACTGAACCAACTACATCTACACTAAATTGCTAAATACTGATATATAGCTACTCCTAACGGGGGGCCTCTTTTGAGGCTGTTTCTTGGGGCCTCAGAGCCCTGGTTCTCTCTTGAACTTTTCTACCAATGGGACCTAAAACACCTCTTGTCCCGGGCCTCAGCCCTGCTGTTACTGAAAGATAACAGTTGGAGAAAATCAATGAACCTTTCCTCCGGCATATAAAACCACGATCAAGATCATATGTATACAAATTTTTCTTGGAGTGAGCCAGCATGTGGTCTACTATTGACTTTGTGAGGTTCTAAGTGGACATAAAAATGCATCCATTGATGCAATTTATACTGGTTAATCAAGCTTTTTATGGTTTTACTGCTCGGATGTCACCAGGAATGGACAAAAAAAACTGTTGGGGTTCTGGGTAGAGGAGAAAATTTCCAGTGCCGAGCGGGCACCGGCCCCGTGGTGCCGAGCACGCATCTCGGTTGTCCAAACGTGTTGGACGGCCCAGATTTGTTTGGGCTTGAGGGAGTGTTTTGGTAATTTTACACTTATAAATTATCCAAATAGATCTGGACCGTCCAAAACACATTTGGACAGCTGAGATGGTGCTCAGCACCACGTGGCCGGTACTCACCCGGCACTAAAAAACTTCTCCTGGGTAGAGAGGTATATGGATTTAGCACGTGCTGCAGCGGTATGGATTGTGAAGTGACGAAAATGCTTTCTTTGTAACAAAAGAAGTCTTAGTGAAATGTATGAACCTCAATGTATGACTCGTGACCTTTTTTTTGAAGCCATGGCTGATGTTTTTTAAGCAGTTGTTTTGTGATGTTAACTTAACTTGAAGGAGAGCTTTAAACCAGAAACAATATGCTTGTGTAGTTGTGTTCACAGAGGTCACATGGTCGGATCTGACAACTGCCTTGACATTTTCTGTCTAATCTTCCCTCCATTTCAGTTAGTTAATCCACAAAATGAAGAGTTATTTTAGTGATACTTCTATTGTGGAGTTATTAGTGATACTTCTATTGTGATGTGAATATTTATGTGTAACCTCTTAAACACTTGGGTCAGTTCAAAAAGATAAATTGAAGTCGAAAACACTAGGGACTAAAGGCCGCGTTGAATGATCATCAGTTTTTTTAGATAAAAATGCTTTATATGTTGCGTATTTTTTGTCTTTAGTCAAAAATTTTTGATTTTTCAAATAGAAGTACGTTATATACATTCAAAAAGTAAAAAATGAAGAAAATTTGGTAAAAAATTCACTAATAACGAAAAAACACAATGACGAAACAATCAAAGATTTTGGAGAGAATAAACCAATTTCACAAACCCTTGGATGGTTTCTTTTGATTTGATTAATTTATGTTGCAATTAGTTTAGTGTAGGGATAACGGAGTAATGTCCAGCCATCTTTCGCAAAGTAAATCCAAAGAAAAACAGGTGAATTCGAGGTTTAAATCCTGTGTACAAAGTCCTTTCTAGAAAAGAGGGAAGGAAAGAAGCTTGTACCAATGCAAGTGGACGGGCAGCCTAATGCCTTTCATTCTCATGCATTTGATTGGAGTTCAAACCTCCCTAACTACTACTAATATTACAGACTTTTGCCGAGGGGGAAAAAACTCGTACCAATTGTCTAAGTCCAACTCAAGCAAAAACAGTGATTTACATGTTCATCTAACAGACCTAAGTTTGGCTCTTGTTTCTTGTAGTTTCTTTTGGAGCATGGTGATCTATTCCTATTCATCTTCAATCAGATTAAAGGGTGAGATGATTTAGATGAAAGCACTACCCATTCAGATAATCCTGAATCATAGATGATGTGAGTTCCAAAAACTGATATTCTTCCTCTATTCAACATTCTTAACCAGTGGTTGCTGCCTTGCCGGGTTTACTGTGGTCCACCAGTCCGGGACACAGTCCTGGATACGAACAACAAAACTCCTGGGAAGATGCAGAGAGCAGCAATGAAATTTCGCTAATCTGATAATGCAAAGGATATATTGGCAGTGCCTTTTATTTTCAAGTTTACAGTGTAGTTGACATTCAAGGCAGGAAATTCAAGTCTGCAGCCTGTACACCTCAAGGCTGAAGTTAACACACAGATTGCCTCATGTTTCTACAATACCGAACAAAATATGCAAAAACATCATCAAAACGCAAAATAAATACAGCCAATTGTTCATAAAACAGGGGCAATCAAAACGTTCAAATGCAATCACACGATTCGGGTACACCAACACTACACCATCAAACTACCCGTTATTTAGGTACCTAGTCACGCAACTCAATATCGAAACAAGAGTTCTGCCTCTAAGCTACCATGACAGCACAATTCAGAATGAACTGACTTATGTTTCTGTTAGCAAGTTTCCATTCCAATTCTTTGGCATCAGGATCAGGGCAGCAGGTGTAGATAGCCTTAGAATTCCCAGCACTAGAGACAGAAGATGAGCCTATCACAAGCAACTCATTCCCCAAAGACTTAAATGCAATACCCCAACCTCTGTTGAAATCAGCTCTCACCGGAACTAAACCCAACTGCTTCCAAGTATTACTGCTCTTCAAATACACCTTCAGCTGATTGGAAGAGGCTTCAAGAGAGTAAAGCTCGTTATTCACAACCGCAACAAGAGGAGGCGAATGGCTACTCAGAACTGGATTATCTTTCAACATGTTGGGAATCAGTACCCATCTGTTTCTAACCTCATCGAAAAATTCCCCACACGTGAGCTCACTGTCCTCGTTTCTCCCTCCAATCACGTAGAACTTATTGTCCATGTAGCACCCAGAACAAAATTTCCTCCTCTTCTTCATCCTCGGGAGGGGGTCCCATGATTTACTCTCCGGATTATATTTCTCGGCAGTATCAAAGACTTCACCATTCGGCTCCTTTCCAACTCCACCGGCTACAAATGCAAAGGTGCCACACGTGGCAGAGGCAAACAAGCACCGTGGGCTAATCATAGAAGGACCCTTGTACCATCTGTTCATAGCCAGTTCATATCTCCAAATGACAAGACCATCGAGTTCTTTGCCAGAAACAAGCAGATGGGTTCCTGCAGAAAATGACTCTTTATCTCCATAAAGGAAAGAAATATCTGTTTGGAAAATCGGCAGTTTTCTCTTAGTCTTGAATTCGCCATCGAATTCCCACCAACTGTTCTCCCCTATGGTTCCCATGAAAACAGATGGTTCCTTGATTCCTATCTCTCTCCTAATCTTGAATAACTCTCCACTCTTCAAAAGAGATAAATACCTCTTGCTCAAAATGCATAGTTTCCAGTGTTCTGACTGGGGCATTCGAGCCAAGATAAGGGTCTCTAGTTCATAATTTAGGGATGGAATGTCTGTGTAATCTGCATCCTGAGGTTCCATACTTGATGGACCATAAACCCAGCCACTAACGGAAGAAAGTCCAAGCCAGTTCTGGTCTGATCTGCTTTTAGTTTTGGAAATCTTCACCTTTTCTGGTGGCAAATCCCTATCAAGACCACCATTTTTGCTCATACAGCAGAAACACCTGTTGAAATCCTCGCTTTCTTCCCTATTTTCTCTCTCTTTTCCCTTGACCATCAATGAGACCTCTGTATGCAAACCAAATAAAAAACAAATATAGTCACAAAATCCAACAAACTCAATCTTTAATCACCAAATATGGAAGCAAGTACGAGGCATCAAATAAGAAAGAATAGTGAAATACACATTTTTTGTGCTGTTGATAGTTACAAGATTGCTCTTTGGGTTGTGAGAGAGGAGGAGAAAAGAAAGATCATGGTTTCTCACCAAATCTCATATCCACCAAAACTGACGAAGGATGAGATTTAGTGAGAAACAAAGTGGACCAATAAAGATTTGTCTTTCTTTATTTATTTATCATCCTTTCTCTCATCTCTTTTAAGTTATCAAAATAAGTGAAATGACTCTCCTTTCTTTTCTTTTCTCACACCATCCAAGGGGCTGCAAAATATTAATCCTGAATTCGGAACCAAATAAAGCAGTCCAACTAGAGACTGAACCAAAACTACGATATTTACGAAGGCATAATAAGATGTTAAAAAAATGGGACAAAAAGATATGGATTCTTCTATTTCAGGAATACCCAAATAGCAAAGTAGTAATTGTCATATTCAAAAATCAAAAGTGATCAAGTTTTGCAATTTTCCCTCTCCCTTTTCAATTTTCATTTTCATTTTTTAACAGCAAATCGACATACAAGTAAAAGAACTACTTGAATCCTAAAGCTCTTGAACATGTTACAGTGGTAGATTCACTGCATATATCTGCTAATAAAAACCAGAATTTAGACCAAAAAACAGTTGTAATGACATGGGTTAATTAGGGGGGAAAAAAAAAACCCAGATGAACAAAACAACTAAGACAAATACACAAATATCCAAATCAAAGGAGATTCAATAGAAGCAAACCTTAACCAGAACAACCCGGAATAGAAAGTGAGACCTTCAAGTCATGAAGACATCTATATATACACAAAGAAGACAAAGAGAGACATATATATATGGAGAGAGAGAGAGAGAGAGAGGCGTACCAGATAAGTCAAGGCCGGTCACAAGGAAAAGGGAATTGACGAAAGTCAAGAATTAGGGTTTAATCAACTGGGTGCAGGAAGTGGATACCCATAAAAAAAAATTTCCCAAGAGAGATAAAGACAGAATAGAGACAGTGAGATATAGAGAGGGGAAGGAGAGGCCATAATAGGGAAGAGAGAGGTGGTAGGAATGAGGAGAATAATATTGTATTCAAAAAGGTTCTTTATAACCCTCGGTTTGGTGGGGATTCACGCATAATTTAGTGGGCGAGTAGGTCGGAGTAATATAATACTCCAAGATTATCAAACCCAACAATGGCAGTAGCATCAGCATCGTCGATTTCCAGAAAGGTGCTCTGTCTGTGTGTGTGTGTGTGTGTGAGAGAGAGAGAGAGAGAGAGAGAGAGAGTCGCTTCTGTATACATAAGTTCAAAAATATTGGTGGATTGTGTTCGAAAAAGAAGAAGATTGAGTTCGATTTCATTATCCTCAGTACATAGTACATACGTATTCTTGGAGAAAAAAAAGACACTCATAGGTAAAAAACCAATTTGGCTTCCCAAAACTCGGCGCCGTTCTTCACCGCACATTTTTATGGAGCTAAGGACTAAGAGCTCGTTCAAGAACATCTTCTTAAAAAATAAGTACTTATTTCACATTTTCAAATTTAAAAATAATGTAAATGAAAATTAACTTTTCAAATTTTTTTTTGCACCGTATTAAAGATCTCAATGAGATCTTTCAAACCAGATCCATATTGCATATTTTTAGATTTCAATAAGCCCATCGTTTTTTAGCTTGAAATTACCTTCTTAAAATCGGAACGAGGCCTAAAACATATGATCTCCACGTGCCTAGAATATCACTTGGCGGTGCTCCAAAATAGCTGAATAATTGAGGTGTTTGTGGCATAAATTGGATCACTATCTATCTATATCTGTCTTTGACTTTGAAGTCGTAGTATTTGAATTTTTTGTAGATCCGTGCTAATCTTTTTCGATTAGTCTTCGACTCTATGATCCGAATTTAAGAAGTAAAACTAATAAAATAAAATAAAAAGAGTTGCTTTTGGAGTGATCTTATCTGATTATTTTCAACTTCAATTGGTATTTTAGAATTTTTCTGATTTATCTTACACGATTAATTAATGGATAATCCCGTAATTTTAGTGAAACAAGTTTTTCCGCTCCAAAAAGTCGACCTCCCTTTTGGTCAACAATTTCATTGGCAATTCATATATTTATTTGTAAGATCATTTGTAATCACTTATGGTGGTTTATATAGAGTATTTAGGTTCCATTCCGGAAACCTTCTTAAAAAATAAGTACTTATTTCATCAACTTCTTATTCCACCTTCTTATTTTTTTCAAACAAAAAGTTTTTTTCACATTTTCAAACTCAAATATAACATAAATGAAAAAAAAAAAAAAATTTTGCACCGTATTACAGTGATAGGAAAATTATTTGCGTAAACACATGATTTTTGAGCTTGAAGTTGCCTATACAAAAAAAGAAGACTGTTGG
>JAOTQK010000002.1:582361-601511 GCA_025642025.1 Rhododendron ferrugineum
AAATTCCCCCCCCCCCCCCCCCACCCGTCCCCCCTTCCTTTCTGGGAATTTGGATGGAAATATTGGCATGTAACTGCAATACATATCAAGTTTTGCACCGAGGAAGCTTAAACTCATGCAATTAAGGGAAAAAAAATCTAAAATCCCCGTACTAATCCACCTGGCCACCCATATACTGCAAAATCAAATACATTCTCAACAGAAAGGTTCTACATGTCCACATCACCCTCAAGGCAACAAATGCTTATTTTTCAACAACTGAATCACTCGAAGTCTCCAATAAATACACATCATCATGTAAATGATAGCCATGACACAACATGGTTACTCTGGGTAGCGAGATAGTTGTAAAGACGGCTAGAGATTATGTCGCGAGATCCAGCTTCTTTTAATTCTTCCTTTATCAACAAAGAATAAAAAGAGAAAAAGGAATAGACTAGAAAACCATGCACAATATGAAAAATACATTTTTTGAAGCACATGCGTTAGAGGATGAGCAATTGTAAAGCGCAGAAGTAAAAGCTGTTCATCAGACGAGAAATATATACCTCTCGGTGCCAGGGAAGAAGTTAAATCCATGAGCTTTGTCCAAAACCCATGCCTTACTAGACAGCAATGACATACAATCCTACCAAATGAATGAATGATTGCAGCATTAGGAAACTCAATGAAGTCAACATTAAAGTTTGAAAGTCAAAGCAGGACTTCATCTTATTGCAGGGCAGTTTTTTGTGACCAATTTAAATAAAAAAGGCAAAAGTACCTCTTTGAAAGTCAACATTCAAGTGAAAGTCAAAGCAAGACTTCATCCTATTGCAGGGCAGTTTTTTGTGACCAATTTAAATAAGGCAGGCAAAAGTACCTCTTTGAAACTATTCCATCCACGGCTTATATAAATGAGAGTTTTCGGCAGTAGCTGACTGTCCTCCTGAGTAGTTTTGCTTTGAATCTGAACAGAAGCTTCTTTGGCACGTAGAATCCATGGTCTCTTCTCATCTTTTTCCTTTAACAAAGGGCTAAATGACACAAAAATCAAGTCCATATATACCTTAGGAGTGCTCTAATTGATTAAACATTACCCGTTATTAAGGCAATGACCATCCATTTTGTAGACTTGACAAAAAAGAAACATCGAAATTCCAACCTTCCAGGTGGCTTGGCTTTCTTCTCCAGTGATGGTATAGCTCGCAATGTGTTGAGCAGGGATGGATCCATCCCCTTCCTAGGAGGATCAACCACAACAATATCTGAACCCCATAGCCAGGAAAGAGGTGCCTGAGCATGTTGGAAATCAATTATAAAACTAGTTACGAAGCATTTTAAATTGTCCTGTTTGTCCATTTTGGCTATATGAATTCCAAGAAGTTGCTATATGGGCTAGTTCTAGGGGAATCATCTACAAGAATTGATTTAACAAGTCTGTTCATGAAGTATGCCTTCATTATTCAACTTTAAACGCTTGTCACAAAACAAATTAGTAAATTCTGTTCATAGTTTGAATTTTGAAGAACATAACTAGAAAATCAACTGACGGTGTGTCCACGTTCGCCTTTTAAGTAATCTGATAACATACTGATTGCAGAAGAAACTTTAGATTATCAGATGATGCCGTATGCAACTATGAGGTGGCGAACACTAACAATTGAAGTGTCAGCACAATGCCAGCTGATACTGCAGTCTATGGAGTTTGGTATGCGGTCAACTGTCTTCTCAAATGATAACTTCGACTCTTTGTTA
Organism: Rhododendron ferrugineum; assembly: GCA_025642025.1. Classification (NCBI taxonomy): domain Eukaryota; kingdom Viridiplantae; phylum Streptophyta; class Magnoliopsida; order Ericales; family Ericaceae; genus Rhododendron; species Rhododendron ferrugineum. The sequence continues at coordinate 584,099 of JAOTQK010000002.1, forward strand.
ACCTCAACGCATTTAACTGACCTGCAACCAGAAAACAAAAAAAAAAAACTATAAGATTGAGCCGTCCAAGTTGAAGAATGAGAACTCAAACTCAAACTCCAATGCATATGGAATCATCACAATCCCTGCCTGCATTTTCTTGTGACAGCTAAAGACAATCCAATGACACCAGCTCCAGCATAGAGATCAGCAACTGACGCACCAACGGGAACATACTTATGTAACTTTTGCAGCAAAGAATCAAAAGCCTAAAGGAATACATACCAGTTATTAGTATTGATTACCTTTGGACAGTAAAGCCATGCCTGTATACTGCACAAATATAGGTATATGCCAAGAGATAATAGCCACTTGAATTCCACAATTGCACAGAATCGATCAATTGGTTGTCAAATCAAAGGGGAAATCAATTTGATCCATTTTGATCCCCCAGTTCCTTTTCTCAAGGTGATTGGCCAAGTAAACAAATACATGCATTTTCTGTCATATCAAAGAAGAGTTTTCTTTACTAGAGGCTTCAATTACCCGTGTATTTGCTTGGCCAAAGCTGGATGGAGCCAAAGAAACATCGATTCCTCCAACATGCTCCCAAAAGTCTCTTTCCCCTAAAAGATGCCGCCACCTATTCCCAAATATTATCTGCATTATTACAAGCCTTTATACCAATTAGTCCTAATCACTTCGCACTTCATATAATTAGTGGACGCTATCCAAACCAACAATCCAAACATTTTCCACTCACACTTTTAGGTGATGTCTGAAAGTTCGCCCAAACAGAATGAATCAAATGCACTTTCTTGCTTGGCCCTCCATATCTCCATACAAACTAAAAACAACAGTTTGAACATCAGCCCCCCCAAAAAGAAGCATTGTATGAACGGAAATATGAGATGTGGAGAGCTGTGGGGCCATACATTGGCCAAAGCATTCAACTTTTCTGAAGAAGGGGAGCTCTCACTTCTTGAATTCCAAACCAAGGTAACCTGTACTTTACCTGCGATAAAACTTCAAACTTAAGTAAAAGTGGAAAAAAAAAAAAAAAAAAAGACCGGCCAGGCCAGTTCAAACTTAAGTTTTACATCCCATAGTAAGGTACTCAGGTAATAACCATTCTTATATCGTTCAGCAGCAGGAAGGGATGTGTCATATGTGGTCACTGCCATCTGCATACACCAATAATCTTGCATCACAAAAGCGAAAACCACAGTTTCATACTTTGCTCAAATTGAGATATAATAAAACTTGAGAAACATTGTTCACCTGTACATGACGCAATTCACCAGTTCCCTGCTCTTCGTCATATGGCTCTATATTTAACTCAGTAATTCCTAATTACAATAAAATCGGAACCAAATTAGATCACAAGTACTCCTACTTCTCTATCATATAGACAACCCCAGGACAAGAAGATGATTCTAGATCAAATAGAAAGACTTAGGACTAAGAACGTGCCTTTCTTCAGGAGTTCAACAGCAACATTAATATTCGGATGGTGAACTGCACAACCACGAATTAGAAACTTAGAATATATTTCCAAGACAAACACAATATCCTAGATATGAAATCGCGAGAAGGCAACGTTTGGTTCACTGGAATGAAATCAGAATGGAAGTCATTCCCTTGGAATACTCATTCGGACCTTGGGTTCACTAAAAATGACATAATGTACATAACAAATGGATGATTATCCATCAATTAAATGATAGGGTATTCCCTTCGGAGGCCAAAGACTCACCATTCTTTCCTTCGTGAAATCATTCCAGCAAACCAAACACCACCCATAGCCGGAGCAAAAAATCAAAACCAAACACCACCTATATGTACATGCAGACAAACAAAACCAAACATACGAAGCGTTTCAGACCTTTACACTCAGGAATATCGACTACATTATGAGTACCCTCTTCGTAGAGCCCAATCAAAGGGTCAGTTGATGAGCCACGAACTGCAAGCTTAGTGCGGCACCGCCATCCCCACTGTAAAGGGCGAACTGTGTTACTAAAACCCTAAAGTAGGAATTATACACAGGGCTGACTCTGGGCCTTCTATACTATTCACAGATAGAAAAAATAAAAACAATCAACTTTACAAGAGATATTACAAGTGAGTTGATGATGATCTTTAACATACCATGCTTCTTTCATTCATTGTCCAGAGCATTGGAAAGCACAAAATCAAAGAGCAAGTAAAAAACCAATATTTCTCTGAAATTGAAATTATGCTCTAAAATTGCACGCACGCATGCACGCGCGCGCGCACACACACACACACATATATATATATATATATTATGGAAAAACTGGAAGAGCAAGTAAAAAAACGGGGGCGTACTAGTCTACAAGTATCGAAGGAGAAGTCAGACACGCCGTGTTTCATGAAGAAGTCGGTGGCCTCGTCGAGAATGATCGGACGGTGGAGATTGAACTCCTGAGTGCAACCCGAACACCTGCAAGTTAAAATCAGAAGTTGGTAATAACATCCCGAAAGACTCGCAAAAAAGAAGGTAAGGAGAAATTGAGAGGTGGAGATGTGGGGGTGCGTACGATTGGAAGTGAGGGCACTGGAGGGCGCAGGTTAAGGAGGGTAAGGGTGTTGTTGGGTTAGCGTTTGGAGGGAAAGAAAGTTGTTGTGGTGGCGGTGGCGGAGCTGGAGGAGCGCGAACGGCGGCGGGGGTGGCGTGGCAGGTGGTGAGGGAGGCCGGAGCAGAGAGGAACCATAGGGACATTATTGGACGGCGGCGGTTGGTCGGTGGCCGGAGTGGGGAGTCAGTTTAGTTCGCTGCTGTGGTGGCGACTGGCGGGAATGGATAAAATCTGTTCGGAAGGGAGATATAGGCTCTGTTTGGAACCTATGCGAAGGAAAAAAAAAGAAGAAAGAAAATGAGAGGAAAAATTTACTATTTATTACATTTGAAATCTTTATTTTCTTGTCTCTTTCTATTCTAACAAAATACTAGGAGGAAAAATTCTTTTATTCTCTGTTTGGAACTTTGGAATTAATGAGGAGAACCAGAGATAGAGTTAAAAAGAAAGGGAAATGATTTTGCCACTCCCTTTATTGTTAATGCCACTCTCTTGCAAGTGTATTTTTGCACCATAAATACACTTATAGGAGAGTGACGTTAACAAAAAAGAGAGTGACAAAATCAGCAGCCAGAAGAAATTGAAGAGAAAATTGATTTTGTTTATCAAATTTTCTCTTTTCTTTTCCTAGAAGCCAAACAATAGTATTTGGGTTTAACTTTCATTGTTTTTTATAAAATGATAAACATACGAAACAATTTTTTACTCATTTTGCACTGCAAAGAGAAGACTAGTTAATCCCATCGAGTATTCCATTTTTCGATTATATGTTATAAAAAAAAATTATGTTAAAATGTCGATAACAGTGTTGAAAATTAGTGATGAGTTTTAGCATTTCTGAGTTATATAACTTGACTGCATCAATTAAGTGAATATGGAACTAACAGAGGACAAATTCATGGTGTGTTGTAGCACCTTGAAAATTCATACCGGGGAACCTGTAATGTAGTGCACAATTCGAGCTGTCCAAAAGTGTTTTTAATAGCTTGTTGGATACTTTTTGAAATCTGAACCAAATGGACTTAGAGTGAGCACTACACCCCCATAGTGCATCCCTGCACGATAGGATCCCCTGTCCAGATTTTTACGCGATCTGAACCATAGCTGTTGCCAAATTATACGCTTATTAAGTCAAAAAAAAAAAAAAAAGAGCAAGCGCAAGCGCAAGCGCAACAGATATTAGACCAATGAGAAAAAAACAACCAACCTCTCTGTAGTTATATATCAGTGAAACCACAGAAATGCAGGCTGGCTTAATATTTCATCTCGCTGTATACGTATCTAATTTCATTCAATTATCTAGATTTCAACGATGAATGATCAATCGTCAGTGCCAAAGTAACGATCCCCAAACTCCCCCATTCCCGGAATAACACGGAATTCTTCATTCAATGACAGGTCAATCTCTGAGGTGACGATTTTCAAGGACGGGAACCGTTTGCAAACGCATTGTATTCCCGCAGGTGCCTAAATCCAATATAGCACACAAGGAATCAGTGGATAGGATTGATTATAGAAAGAAGCATGTAAATTAACCAGCATTGGGGAATAGAATAACTCACAGAAATGAGATTCAGAAATATGATGTGGGATTCTGGAACCCCTTTCTTTCTTAGCAGTTCAATTGCATGATTCGCGGAGTTACCTTAAAGAAAGTCAAAAGGGTTTCTTAGGATGAACATATACGATGCATGAAATATTCCCAGAAAAAAGGATAAGAGAAGCAAAACGGAAACATAGAGAAGAGAAAGAAAAGAAAAAGACTGACTAGTATGATGAATTACCGGTAGCAAGAACTGGATCAAGAAGCAGGACATGTCGTTCTGAAATATCCTTGGGAAGTTTTTCATATATAAGCTGTTAAAAGAGATGAAAAGTTACTGGTAAAGTTGATTTTATGGTTCCTCGGATAAGGGAACAAGCAAAGCCCATGAGGAAGGAGGAAACAAGATCACCTGCTTCCCGTTGTCACCGTCACGGTGAATAAGAATTTTCCCAATTTTTATTCCTTTGCAACAAGCGCGCAATGCATTCTCCATGCTTTCACCACTGTCAGAACATTTATCCAAGACAAGCGAGCGGCCGAATGGGAATTAGGAAAAATTCAGAAACAAGTACAAGAATGCAACTACAAAAATTCCGTCGAGGGTGGAGAAACTTCTGATTTTTCAACAGGATCCCAATATAAGAAGGAACAGAAACGCATTCAATAAGGTAAAAGTATGACCCGGAATTGGAGCAAAGGAAAAAACCATAATGCTCCATTCTGATAAAAAAAGGATTTAGAACGAAGAGATTGAGGTTAAACAACATAAAACTGAAGGAAGACTACATATTGGAGGTAGATTGATAGGTCTAAAGTTGAGAATTTAATAGACAGGAGAGAATTGTTATATTAAGTTTTTTGAAAAGTAGAATAATTCATGGTACAATTTCGAAGTAGTACATTCACCAAGCTATTTCAAATCCATCAATCTAATGCTCTCAAATCCGTTCTCGAAATCTGATTCATAATATCCAGTAAATGGAAAGTATACTCCTTGAACGAGTGATGCCAAATCCTTAAATCCAACTGCAATCTAAAGGCTTCGCAGGCATATGACAACCACTCCAAGGTAAATACTTGATTCTATTGGAGTGGGCAATAAACTTGACTCTAGCAAGATCTTCTTCATTTCCACAAGGAATTGAAGTAAAATTTGGTCCAGAACCAGAAGTGCCTCTGTTCATATGTGAATTGATTCTCACCTTCGAACAATGGCAACTCCACACAATTTCTTGCAGAAGTCAACTCCAGTATATACTGCCCCTGCATCAGTAAGTGCCATCAAGTCAACAAAGTTCTTTTTTGGGGACAGGCAACATACTACAAAGCTTCATGTTCCAAACGAAGAAAAAAGGGAAAACCCGTTTCACATTGGAGCAATTTAAACAAGAGATACAAATGTGGGAGTCACTATGTTTTCCTCCAACAGAAAGAAATGGACTCCCTAGTTATGACATAGAAAGTAAAGAGAAGCAAGAGAACAATAGAATGATCTCAAATTTTATCTAAGAGAAGATCATAAAGAAACAAAAACAAAAATGTCATGAATGTCTAACTTCAGTCGTCCCCCAAAACCACATAATAGTTAAACAAGCAACAAAGCAAAATGAGCAAGAACAGTAACAATGCGCTTAGAGTAGTTCGAGCAGTTCCTTTGTTTGGTTGCTCATTCGCTTGCCTCGGGGCACAGGCGGCCGACTTTCTTTCCAGGTCTATTTGCACTTTTCAAACCCGGGTAGACTAAAGGGGGAGACTTGGGGGCTGGATCGAATCTGAATTTGGAGCGTTAGAGTTTGAAGAAGCAGCCATAGAGGAAGCCTAACGAAGAGATTCCGTTTGCTCTTTTGACTAAAGTGAGGAAACCATTAGGTTCTGAAGGATGCGAGCCCTACAGTAAGCTAAGGAGAGGAATGGTCTGCCAACAATCTAAAGAAAGCGGGCCACTGCTAACGGAATCGACTCCTAAGGAAGAGGGGCGCCCTAAGTGGCAAAGCATCCCTAGCGGTACGAAAAGAGAGGTCGTGATGATATCATCTACATCCATACTGCTCCTCGTGGAGTAGATCCCGCATCCAACCAAGTCTTTGACCAGGGAACGGGAGAATTCCCACTACCGCTGGCAGGCCAGCCGGCTCGTGAGCGCGGTGGGAACGGGCTTCCCAAAAAGCCAGCCCGGGGCAATATTTCAAATTCTTTCTGCCATCACTCTCTAGTCTCTAAAAGCACAAGGAAACATATGCTTTTAGGAAAGATACCAGTTCTGAATCGACCCCATGACATGCCAATCACAGTCAGTCCTTAAGTTTTTTTTTTTGACTGGCAGTCAGTCCTTAAGTTAATCCCACCATTTTAAGGCTAGTGCATATCTCTTCATAAACTAGAAACCATCAGGAGACACTACAACTGAACACTGCAGGTTTCTCCTCACCCTCCTCGGATATCAAATGAAGAAATCTACTTGGGGAGGAACAGTTGAATTGTGAGTCCACAGCTCCATGTGTGGCTACATTCGCTAAAAACATACCTGTTGGAGTGATTATTTGCTTCTCAGTGAAAGGCAAATGGCCAAGTCCGTGCTCCACTACCTAAAAGTCAAAATCAATACAGTCAATGATGCTTGGTAATATTTATTATATTCTAAAGCTTAGGTAAATGAACAGGTTTAAATAAGCAAAATGTTGAAAGTACCAGACGAATAAGCCGATCTGAATAAAATATGAAATCATGCTTTGATATATCCCGATCTCGAATCAGTGTATGCATACCTCTTATCTGCAGCATGGCCCTCCAGTATGAGAATAACAAAAAATCTAGAGATAGAAAGACAAAATAAGTTGCATTGACAAAGTGTTCCCTTTTCTTTAGTTGATGTGAATAACCTATATTTATATGCAAGAGAAAAAAAACATAGCTAGTTGTAGGCAAAGCGAACACCACCATGATAATGCAAAATAACAGATAATCAGGAAGATACAAAAAGATGTACCTGGAATGTCGATTGAATAACGTAGACATTAGGATATATTTTGCAAAGATCGTGCTGGCCAAGTTTAGTGCGGATATGTTGGACAATTAGATCAATGGCAACATGATTTTCACCTCCCCGTGGTATGATGACATCAGCAAACTTCTTTGATGGATGGACAAAATCATCAAAAGCAGGTTTCACAAACTTCGCGTACTGCAAAATCAACATGATACTTGCAAGGTTTGTCATCGTATAGTAAGGAGAAGCAGAAAATTGAATTTGTGGTAGTCACATGTTTTTTTTTGCTCGGCAATGGTAGTCACATGTTAACAATAAGTTCCTAGAAATAGCAATGCCAATACAGACGAAAAGAGAGAAACATATTAAGGTAACGAGCATCCATAGACAAAATCGGTATTTCAGACAAAAATACAATATCTCTACACTGAACTGGATGCAATGGCAAGTAGATTTTTTTACTCTTCCCAATAAACTTCCAGCCAGCATCAGCAGTTCTGAAGAACTTCTCAAAAGCTTGACACCATTGTCAGGTACAACTGTACAAGTCTCAAGCTGGTTACAACTTACATTTCGTGCTTTTAAATTCAGCTTATAACCCCCAAAAAGGGAATATCTCCCAAACGTCACAGTAAATACATGAAAAGTGAATTGACTGAGAACACAAGGTTATTCCATTTGGTTTGGCTTAGAATTTAGATCTCTGCTAAAATGTCAGTGGGGTCCTCGAAGGTTTCTCAAAGCCATCCTCAGATAAGGCAACAGCATTTGAATCAGCTGAAGAACGCAGACAACAACATTCAACAAAGGGAACAACAAATCGCTGATTTAGGTGAATGGTAGGAGTATGAAGTGTACAGACGAACCATAATATTTGCAGTACTGCAAAACTTAAATTGTATTCTTTCACCTATCAACTATTGACTTAATCTCAAGGAAGGAAATATCACAAGTAAAAAGGCTTGCCTGTTCGAGCACAGAGTTTATGTCCCTACCCCTCTCAACTGTATCACGCCTTATCCTACGAGCGAGCCTCACATCAGGTTCTACAAAAATTGAAGTATCAGTCAACAAAGGTCATAGACAGAACGAACCAACATGGAAAAGTCAAAAATAGGTACCTCAAACAAGGGACACATAATGGAAGCCTACTGAAGTACAAATAATTGCAAACAAAATTTACAAGCATAATCATATGGAAATAATAGAAACAAAGTTCACAAGCTGGCTCTGTATCATCCTGAAGGAGTGAAGCATGACATCAACAACTCAGGCTTGCACAACATATGTTTAACATGACCTCTACCCATTGAATTGTCAAAGTCTCTACAATGTAGTGTCATCACATATTGAGGCTGTTGAGACTTATGCACAACTTGAAAGAAAAACCACACAACACTAATAACAATGATGTCGTGCAAACAAAGCATAAAATTTTGTTGTACCAAGTGGACGATTTTATGGGTAACAGAAGAGCAACAACCAGAGTGAAAGAGTGAGACCTGCATCAACAAAAATCTTCATGTTCATCAAATCGCGGACACGTGGATCATGGAGAACTAGAATCCCCTCTAAGATAATTACATCAGACGCATTTACCTGAAAAAGAATATTAAAACTGTTGCAAATATAAGAAATTAAAGAAAACTCATAAATGAAGCCTGGAGTTTTGATGAAAATAGTTATAGCAGCAAAACAATGGCAAACATAACCCCAATGGGTTGTCCAAGTGGTCTTGGCCTGGGACTTAGGGGTTTGCTCCCTCCTAAGGTCTCACGTTCAATTCTCCTTGCCAACGACTTTGGGGCCACCTCACCCTCACGTGTAAACGTGTGAAACGGCTGTAGGGATTAGTCCGAGGTGCGCGCAAGCAGGCCAGGGACACCCTGCATTACCAAAAAAACCAAACAAACAATGGCAAACATTAAGATCACCAAAGTGGCACACCAACCCCTCCCTGAAGTAGCACACCAATCATCTTTCTTTCTGTCTGTCTCTATCTTTCCCTTTCTCCTTCCCTCTCTCCTTGAGACAGGCAAAATATTTTTTAGTGCTGACAAAGCATGACATCTTTTCGATGATAAAGACTCCTCCTCTTGTGCTTTAGGAGGGGTAGCTTGCAGCCTAACCAGGACTAAATTTACTTGTTTCTGCCTCAGCCCTTGGAGTTCAATAACTAAAGAAAACACTTTATCCCATAGCCACTTTAACAGTCAACTAGGTTTAGGCATTTAGAAAGCTCAATTCAGAAACACTCTCTCGTCTACATCCCTAACAAAGGCAATCAAGATCCAACCAAACCCAGCCCAGCAGCCACTTTTCCTGCACAAGAATTCTTAAGAAGCTTGGTGTTTAGTAGGTGAGGTTAATGTAAGTGATGCAACAGATAAGAGATTACTGAAGGTGAAATTCACCCGGGATGGGTCAAAACAAGTATCAAATTTACAATGGCCAAATAGTTCGGGATGTTTTTCAGTTGACATCTTAATCCCAATGCCCTTTACCATTCTAACTGAGTCTGTCTATAACCAAAAGTAGGATATCAAGACATATTATTGGCAAGAACATAGAGACAAACATTGAGGTGGATTCATCCGCGACACGAATCAAGTTCAACATGTTTCATAGAAAATATTACCTGCCGGAAAACATCTGAACACCTGCTATGAGTTTTGAAATCATATATGGGGACCTGGACAGGGTGACCACATTTGAGTGTCTCGATGCACTCTAGAAGCTGCTCAGTGTCAAAAGCGTCTACATACAAGCAAATATACTGTTAACAGATTAACATAAATGCTCCCGACCCTGGTGCATTCTACTGAAATCTAGGCGCAATAAATATCCAGCAAAGCTGATGCGAATACCACCAGAACTTACTTCTATCCAAATTCACCTATAAACCGTCAATTTTCATTACCAGGATGATCAAAGTTGTATTCGTGCACTCGTTCTGCTTCTTCAGCTGTCAATCCTCGATAAAAAGAGTCCTGCAGAATAGAGACCATATAACAAGAGCAATTTTGCATTCATGAAGTAATGGCCAATCAAAAAAGGAGCCCGAAGATTCAAAATTTCAAGTGCATTCTATTTTTCATTGTGCAATGGTAGTATGCACAAGATATAACCTCCGATTCTTGAATCAAAATTACCAACCCTAACAGCAATAGAGATCACAAACTTGAAATATCTAACCACTTGCATTCTAAAGGTCCCATAAATTGCACTTCCTCATTACGAATTTGGCCATGATATAAAAACTCAGAGGAGTTTTGCTACAACCACACACACAAAAATGCACACATTCCCATGTTCAGTGGTCCCCCACACAGTACATGCAGTGCGTGCAGGACCCACTAAACATGTGAGTGCGTGTGTAAATTGTGTGGTTGTAGAAATTTTGAACTCAAAGTACGGTGACCAATGTTTTTTCATCGAGGTCAAATACAATTCATTGAAGGGAAATGATTTTCGCACTCCACCTCCTTATAAATGCACACCAAAATTTGTCTTGTGTAACCAAATTTAGTGCATTTATAATTTATAAAAAAGTGGAGTGCAAAAATTATTTCACTTCAATGAAATATAAAACGAAATTTGTTTATTTCTTAAAAACAAGATATCTTTGTTTTTGAAAACAGATGACCTAAATTCAATAAGGATTGTGATTTTAGCACTCCAAAAATTGATGGAGGGGCTCCAAAACTGAACTGTGTTGATACACAAAACGACGTCGTTTTGGAGCCCCTCCATCAATTTTCGGAGTGCTAAAATCAATTTCCTTCAATAACACCAAAAGTGGATTAATTTTGTGTAGTGTAGTGTACCTGATTGACAAGCACAACACGATGATCATGAAGTTGTTGAATTATCATGTCACACACTGTCGTCTTACCAGAAGCCGTACCTCCCGAAACTCCTACTCAATTCTTACCAAAATAAATACAACGAAGAAACAAAAAAATAAATAAATAAATCTTATCAACTTTGGAATTAAAGTTGTAATATTGCAATTTTACCGATGACGAAGGGCTGTTTGGTAGCGTTGGAGTCAGAAGGGGTTGAGGAGAAAGGAGAAGGAGGAACAACAGCGTTGGCGCGAGGAGAAGAAGAACGCAGCCCGTCGAATCGTAGACCGGAGAAGTGAGGTCCTGACGCCGCCTCCATCACTGCATCTATCGGCCTCCTCCTCTCCCTCTCCTCCGCCATCTTCTCTCTCACTCTCTTTCTAACTTCGAACTTCTGCACTCTCTCTCTCTCTCTCTCTCTCTAGATTGATCAACAACTTGGAGGAGGGGGTTTGGAATGCGACAAGTTGAGAGGTTTGAGTTGCTTTTTTGGGTTCTTTGCGTAACTGCGTTTGTGGGGGAGGGAGAGAAGAGAATCAGCATATATGCCTGGATGCTCGCTCGCTCTCTCATCTCATCTCTAGTCGTTTTCAGTTTTTTGGCAACGGACTTTTGCTTTTTTACACACGTCACGTGAGTCCAAGTGGTTAAGTAAGTAAACGTTGTTCAAACAAAAGGACGTCGTAGATTTTTTTTTGTCTTCATTGAGAAAATTGGGTTCGGATCGTGACTTGCTTTTACTACTTTTCTTTTATTTCTTCCATCGAAACAAATCAATAATTTAAGAAAGATTTAAAGCAAAATTAAAAAGAAAAAAATTGAAAAAAGGACGAAAAATTGAATCTTGTTTTCAAAATTGAATCTTGTTTTCAAAAAAAAGAGATGCGATTAGAATTCTTACAAGATTTTGTATTTTGTTTAATGGTGCCACGAGTGGTTTGACACTTGCCACGAGTAGATTAGTAATGTTAGATATAAATTTGGCAGGTAGTGATTTTTACACTCACTTTTCTGTATCTGTAGTCCTTTTTCAATTTTTATTTACGTAATTACATTACTTATCATTTTACCCTTCTATCAATTCGCTTTTTCCCATATCAAATAGCAATGTAGTAAATTCGCATTAATAAAAGGGTAATTTCCAAAACCCCCCCCCCCCCCCACAACCAAAAATCAACAACCCCCTCCTTCTACCAAATTAATCAAGGACCCTCCTCCATCTTTTTTGTGGTTAACAGAAAGCATAAAAAGTCCATATTACCCCCCATTAAACCTAAAATTTTCTTGTTCTGCAACAAGACGTTAGCTAATTTAGGAAGACCCATCAAGAGACCGGCATGATTTCGGTAAGCTGATTGTCCCTCAACTACAAATCAAACAAATTAAACTAATTAGTGCATCCCGACAGATCCAGAATCGAACCCGTGGATGAGTTCTCGTGGATCCAGACCTGGTACAACTGGGTCATCGAGCTCAACACATCAATTGTTCCAGATAACCCAACGAGCTGATTGTTCACCCAGAAGTTCACTATACTAGAGCCGGCAAATGACGGGGGCAACGGCCCAGTGAGGTTGTTGTAAGACAGCCTTAGGTTCTGCAAATTGGGGAAAGAAGAGAAGAAGTCTCGAATAGATTACTTACCCACCAAAAAAAAAGTCTGGAACGGACACCACGATGCCGGCGGCGCTCGCAGAGAGAGTTGTCAAGTTGGTGGACTGAGTTAACTCGTTGGGAATCGTCCAGGGGGAGGGTGGGGTTTGGTTTTGGCTGAGAGTTTGGAGGCCGGTGAGGAAGTCTGATGAAGAAGAGGACTGTTAACGGCATTTGTCAAAATGGGGGACATTGAAACTTGAAAAAATATGGAGGGTCCTTGATTCATTTGGTAGATGGAGAGGGGTTATTGATTTTTGGTGGTAGATGGAAGGGGTTTTTTGAAAATTACCCTAATAAAAGTAAGAAAAGAGTATGAATGGTAAAAAAGAGTATGGAAATCAATTCCCAATTTTTGGCACAGTGTATATGATACTTTAGTTATGTTAAGAGTTCATTCTTTTATTGGCAGAAGTAAAAGGCATCAGATTCAAAATGTAACTTACAAAACCTTAACTCAAGCTGTTTTTTGCTATAGAAAGAGTAGAATTAGGGCAAAGTGCGTTTAAAAAGGATGACACTCATCGCATAGTGAAAAAGGGTGAAAAAACACGGAATGGAATATGGTGCCAAGCATCTCCCTGTGGCACGGCCGATCCGATCGCTCATCTCGGCAATCGACGGATCGGATTTTAACCGAGCAATAGACGGTTCTGATTGGTATGCGCTCAAATTCGATCCGAACCGTCCGTGTTGAGATGAATGACCGGATTGACCGCTCTGCACCCGCTCGGTAGGGAGCTGCCGAGCCGCATCCCTAGGTCCGAAAAACACTTGGCATGCAGTCTCTCACACAAATATGATGGGATAATCAATCATAGAGTCATGCAAAAAGAATTGGCCAACAAACAAATACTTTTGTTTATGATATTAATAATATCTCAGTCATGACAAAACAATGAATACTTTTAATTTCCTTTACCAACTGGAGTACTACAAACAAGTAACCTTCCACGCTTGAAATAATTATTTCTTTAAATAATCAAACAAAGGACAAAAAACCACCCTAATCAATCTTACTATAGTTCAATAATCCCAAAACCTTACACCATTCAAACCGAGACGAGGGACAAACAAATGACTAGCAGCGCTGTGGCCATGGAAGCACGGTAAGAAACGGAAGCCGCGGAAGTTGAGGTGGGTGAAGAGGAGGAAGAAGATGATGATGATGCCGGAGTTGTAGTAGTACTACTACTACTGGAGGACGCATCAGCTGCGACTGTTGTGATTTTGACCTTCATTCCTTGGCCACAATGGCCTGACGTTCCGCAAGCAAAGTAACGAGTGCCGGGCTTGGTTAGCTTGACAACGCTGTTGCCGCCGTTTAAAGAATTTAACGCGCTGCTGATGTCACAGCTTTTGTATGCGCTTTCGCTGCCTACTTCCACCACACTGTGCAGTGAAGTGTACTTAAAAACTGCCAAAAAAAACATAGACTAGTATGAGTATTTCGAACAAACATTAGCACTCGATAAGAATAAGTGGCTGATCAAAACTACGTACGTACGCTCGGTTATGTTTTACTAGTATTCTTCATATATCTTCATTTCCTCATAAATCAATAAAGAAAACTAGCTCGCTACCAAGAGCTCTCCAACTTTTGCCTTCAATGTGCACAGGTACAAGAAAGTCCATTAACATTTCTGCCACTAATTATTCATCTTGCTTCTTTCCTCTACCAGGACAATCTTCTCATTCAATTCTCTGTGGGCTCTTCTTTCCCTAGTTCTTTCCATTCAACAAATGAATAATCTAGCATAATTCGTAAATCTAGATGGGTTAATTATTCGCGAAACTCACCAACTCCAGTGGAGATCTCTCCATTTCGAAATGTGCCGTAGCCCTGTGTAGTACTAAATCTCTCTAGTGTAAACAATTGGGATGCTAGTTTGCCACGATTGGATTTCAATTTCGAATGAACCTTATAATCATAAGAAAGTAGGTTTTTTAGCTATAAGCCTAGCAGAAGAAAATTGGGACAGAATCCTATAGGATCTCCCCTTCAAAATCCGAGACAGTTTGGATGTTTGTATCAAATTGCGTAACCAAAACAAATTATGGAGTGATATTTTGCGACAAGAGGAGTGCAAATATTATCACCCAAACACAAGAGCAAGCCCAGTGAGTGTTTCCACACTTGTTCTCTGTTTTTGTGTTGCGCACACGGGCAAAATGAGCCGAAAACAACAATACCAAACGAAGGACAACGTTAGCGTAAACACCCCTAAAAAAACTGCGTACCGAGTTGATCGCCGACCATGAATTTCTGACCAGAAGCCCATGTGCTGAAGTCTGTAGATTCATCCCACCCCTGGCTTCCCCCGACGACATGTTGCGTCGCCGCGGTGGTTTCTTCCACCATCAACGCAGCTGAAATCAATATTGCAAACAAAAACTTGTAAACGGCCTCCATTTTTTTTTCCCCTCACTTCCTGTGTGTCTGTCTTGTTTGTTTAATCGGGTGTAGCTCTTACTTTCATTACCCTGGTATATATACCAAGGCACAAGTGAAACACCCTAGTGACGTGTGTATAAGTGTAATAGAATTATATCCACTGCTTTGTTTACAAGTTTCCAATAGTCACACTAATACAAGTCTTTTCTGTCCACCGTCTGAGTGTCCGGGCCAGCTTACGGGCACTTTAACAAATCCCCTCCCCGGAACGGTTAAATGCAGACCAACCACGCCGCGGCAGGAGAATTCACAAGAAATTAATTTCTTGCGGCCTGACCCCTAGATCCGAACTCTGGTCAATTGTGTTAGAAGCAAACCCATCAACCAACCGGAGTAATTAACCTTGGGAGACAGGCCTGTAATCATGCCATTATTTTCATTCCTTGGAAATCAATACTTCAACAAATGGTAAATGTTTTTTACTCTTTTGAGTGCCCCCTAAGCAAAATGCGGTTGGTAACAGACAGAGCTTGGCTTTGAAGCTAAGGTATAGTGGAAATCATACTCACAAGAGGACTAGTGTACTGAAAAAGCTTCTTAGCCTTTAAGGATTTTCTTAATTACACTAATTAGTCTAAACATCACGAAACACAAAATGGTTTGGTGAATTCTCATTATCATTACTAGGTTTCTAAGTTTCTGAGTTACATATGTACAGAAAACGCGATGAACCAGGTTGGCGTAGTCGTCGCAAGGCTTGAGACTTCGGGATTTGCTTCCTCTTGGGTCTTACGTTCAAAACCTCCCAGATGCTATCAACTCATATCCGGTGAGTTTGTGCGGAATCTTGTCCCGGTTTTAAATGGGTCCAACGCTAGTTAATGTGGAATTGGTCCCAAAGATTAGTCGAGGTGCGCATAAGCTTGTCTGAACACCCCAAGCACTTATCAACACAAAAATCATCAAAAAAATGGTTTCAGTGTGATTCCTCGGAGGCACAATTTTTCCTGTGAGACTTACTAAAGAGTGTATATTTAGGTCGTACAAATGCAGGGGTTAACTTCTGGATAGTCTAACCTAAGCCCGCCTAACAATATCCCGGATTGATCATCCAAGAATTTTAAGTTTAGTTGGTTGGAGATAATGAGTTTTCACTCACCAAAAAATGATTTGGTGAGTTTTTCTGGAAGGGTGGCTGGCGACTTTTTGGGGTCGGGCCGTAAGAGAGAAATCTCTTACGAATCCCTTAGTCCTTATGTGAATGGTCTGCTTTTGACCGGATCGGAAAAGGGAATAGTCAATGTGCACGTAAGCTGGCCGAACACCCCTGACCGTCGAACCAAAAAAAAATTGAGTTATTAAATTCTCTGCGACTTATATCATCATTTCAAGGCTCTCTCACTCTCAAGATGGACATTTTAATAGATCTCTTATGTCAAATTGAACAATTAGAAATTGCCCAAAATTTTAGGTTCTTAGTTGATGTAGATTGAGCTCAGTTTTCAAGAAGAGCTCAGCACTGGAGGATTTTAGGCAGCTATTTTGTCCTTGGACACACAAACTTTTGCATACAAAAACAGTGCGATTTTTCCAGTTATGTTTAATCCAACATCATTAGATGTCGATTCGTTTTGGATCCAGATACACCTGTAAGCGCGGTACTAAACCGTAGCAAGTCCGCGTCGATTACTATACCTTTACAACTTCAAATTATACAATAGAATGACGATGGTCTCACGATCACAATCAGATTATTGTAAGATGCGCCAATAACATCTTAATCTCGATGCAAAAGAGTAAAGAAAAGATACTAATAATACCGGAATGCTAAGATCAAGCGTCACATGTTAGTGGCTGAACCAGTCCCCTCTAGAATTGGTGATCCACACATCCAATCCACTATCAGCAGCGAAGATCAATGTTAGAGATCATCCCGGGAGTTAAGCAGCCATGTCATTCCATCCTGCACATTCTTGGTCCTCATCCTCACAACAATATATACTTGTGATACTACTCTAGTATTTGTTCTTGGGAAAAATAAGCATTAATTTGTAACTAGTACTACAGAAAGTACAACCTCGTACTGCATCAATTGTACTAGCATGTACTTAGTAGGCACAAGCCCATTGTACATCCATTGCTATGTCTTCCTTCTATCACTAATTATGGTGGGACCCTCTAAATAGTGTTGCGTATTTCACCGTCGCTTGTGGTAGATGATGTAACAGTGCACAGCATTGGTCATATTAATTGGTACTTGGACGAATGCATAAAAGAATAACACTCGCTCCGTTCCGCAACTCAATATAAGTACTTATTTTTTAAGAAGACAATTTCAAGCTCAAAAATCATGTGTTTACGCAAATAATTTTCCTACCACTATGGATCTTGTTTGATAGATCT
>JAOTQK010000002.1:615416-626058 GCA_025642025.1 Rhododendron ferrugineum
AAGTGTACTAGCACAATGAGTTAGAACTAGACCGTTCCCTATAGTCAAGACAGACCTACTAAACATTGTACTACAGTTCTACCGATGGTGTGTAGAGTTCGGCTTACACACAGAAGATCGGATCATCGGTTCTTGTGAAATATCAGATATGGTCAAGTTTTTGTTATCCAATTTTGATTATGTCATCGTAAATATCTACATTGTTAACCTTAACAATCTTTTAAATGAATAATCAAAAGCTGACAATTTTTTATTATACCCTTAGGCCATAAAGTTAACTACCGAGCAAATTGTCCACTGGCCCCAAGGTTTAAATGTTTGGCTTTTTTGAGATTCAAACATATGACCTCATAATGAAGATCAATCACTTATCTCATACTTACTTGGCCAAACCACTCGAGTTTTTCCATTGTCCTTTTATTCCTTCCATATCTAAACCTATACTGTAGTAATGTGGAATGATGTGATGTGTAAACGCAACAAAAAATAAAAACGCATTCAAAGAAAGAAGGTTTGGCTGAGTCAAATATATATTAGTTTTCCATGTAATTTAATGGTTAATTCATACACGAAAATAGCCTTTTTCTTCCCAGTGGCGATTTAAGTCATTTAACCAGTGATTTACTCTTGGGGTTAGGTAGGGTTCACTCTCAATCAATATATCTTTATGTGAGCATATCGTCTGAAGAAGAGATTAATCGAACAACGATAATGAATAATCACATTATCAATATCGTATTTATTTATTTAGATATTCTGAAGCACCAAAAAAATATATTTATTTTCTACATTAATAACGACAAGACAAATTTTTCATTAAATCATATGTTCTTCAAATGCACCATGATTCATCCATTTGGATTTGCAACTAGTTCAATTTTTTTTTTAAAACAAGACAAGAACATCACGCACGTATACGTATTTCTATTTCAACGGATAGGGTGGGGAAAAGTGAAGCCCTGCAGGGAGAAGAAGTAAAAAACAAGCGTTCCGTGATGGTGCTCCGAAATCCTTCCCAGCACACTTTGGTGTGTGCTCGTCAAGTTTTTATTGAGTTCGGCTCGAGTTCGAGTTCACTTAAAAACTTACGTCCAAATCTGAACATTCTAATATTCGGCTCCATTAGAATATTATTGCCTAACAGCTACAGTGAGCTTCCGCGGCAGTGAGGTTTTGGTCGTCATATCGTCTCTCCAATGGGTTTGTCGGTGTTGGTTTGGTGATGTTTGGAGGTGGTGATCCGGTGGTGGTGGGCTGTTGGCTGTCTGATCCTGGTGGAGGGCGGTAAAGGCTGTAATATCTCGGATGGGTGGTAGATTAGGTTTTGGGTTTTCTTGGGCTAGCCTTAACCCACTTTTGTCGGCTAGGTTTCTGTTTTGTGAGCTTTGTATTGTAAGATTTGGATTTTTAGGCCTTCAGGGGTTGTGGACTTTGTCCCTATGACTGTAATTTCCAACCTTTGGTTAGATTTCTTCTTCATTTCTCTAATAAAATGTTACTTTTGACAATTAAAAACGGCTCGTTTACGGCCCTACCAAGAAAACGTCCGAAGAGAAAAAGTTGACTTTAACTCGTTATTGGACCGATAGCCCAATTGTGACTTCCCTCAGGCTCGGCCCATCATCGGTATAAGGTGTTGTTTGTTTGGTTATCAAAAGAAACGCGGTAGGTAAAGACCCGGGAATTACGTTTAACTGGAAACGACGTCGTCAGCACATGGACACGGGAACACCAGTAGTAGTTGTGTCGTCTCTTCTTCTTCCTCCTCCTCTGCAGATTTCCTTCTCTCTCTAAAAAACCAGGCGCTGTACTAGAGAAGCCGAGCCCAGAACAAGGGACCCACGGATAGAACATGCCGATAGCGAAGATCGCACCGTCGATGCTGTCATCGGACTTCGCCAATTTGGCATCGGAAGCCGATCGCATGATTCAGTGCGGCGCCGATTGGCTCCACATGGACATCATGGTACCTCTCTCTCTCTCCTCCCTCTCTGCCTTTTCCGGTAACATCATTGTTTCCGTTTGTTGATGATTGTTTTGATGAGAAAATTGGAATCGACGGCTTAGCTGGTTCGTCTCTTTAGTAAAGCCCTGATTTTGATTACTTAAGTTAATAGATGTGATTGATTCTTGTCTTAGTTTGCTACTAGGAATGGTAAGTTGTGTGTTTTTATGTTGTAATGATGTAGCTGAATCGAGCTCTCTGTTTCTTCCTTAACTGCTAATATCTAGGAAATTGACTCTGTAATTGATGTGCCAATTAACTACATAAAACATGGTATTAGGTACAACTCAAGCCTAAAAGCTAGTTCTGGAGGTGAGTTGGCCTCAATTTTGCAAAATACTTTTGCACCCTGGTATGGGACTTTGCTTCATCCCTTTTGCGCTACGTGTTCACTTGGAACCAATTGCCGAGTGCTGGCCAAAGACACACACCCTACTCATCCATGGATATTCCAGTTCTATGTTACTCAACCCAAAAAGTTACCTATTATAATGGTGTACCCTTATGCTTATATAGTGCATATTACTTCCACATGTGATGTCACACTTGCAGGGGCGGACACAAGGGGGTGCCTGGGCCTTTGTACAACTTCAAATACTTTCACGTGTTACACTAGTTTTTGTCAGTTTTTAGGTTAATTTGGAAAAGTTCTATGGATTGGTACCTGCAAGTTCCTTGAATGGGGGAAAAAATCTTACGGTTCCTAACTTCCTATATATGTGTGCCAAAAATTCATAAATTTTTTAACTTGTTAACCATTTTTTGTCACTTGTATAAAATTAAATAGAGGCTAGTAGCTACGTATATACGCACAATCTAGTCTCTTCCTTGGACCGAGCAAATAGCAATATATAACATTTTGTTACAATGCAGAAATACATGTGGTTAGGGCCCCCACTAGGTAAACATCGTGCGGTCGCCACTGCGCACTCGGCTCCCTATATACAACTCAAGAACCAACCCAAAACTTAGACCAGTCCAAAAGTGATTTAGGAAAGCATTTTCATCTACTTGTTTGTATTTTCTATGGATGAATTCGATATGATTTTGCAGATGACTTTTGTTCTTTTGCTAGGTCCTATTTTCCCCTTAGGCGAATATTTTCTCAAAATTTTACTGGGTTCTTGTCTTGGTTCCTCTGCAGGATGGGTAGGTTGGACTCTCAGCTCGAACCATAATATACTTGCCCTTGTTTTTAGTGGTTATCAGATTTATGGAACGAATGGGTTGGCTGAAATGTTCGGTTTATTTTCAGACATTTTGTACCAAATCTTACTATTGGCACTCCTGTCATTCAAAGCCTTAGAAAGCACTCCAAGTAACATCTTACTTCCACTCTGCTTTACTCAACTTCATGGGTGTTGGAACCTCTTGAGCTCAGAGAGGAATTATTGTACTTATTTCTTGCAGGGCATATTTGGATTGTCATCTTATGGTCACAAATCCTCTTGACTATGTGGAACCATTAGGAAAAGCTGGTGCTTCAGGTTTTACATTTCATGTTGAGGCATCCAAAGGTGAGCCACGGTGCAGGTTGTTGGTTTGTATTTGAGAAAACCTTTTATATATTTGCAGTACATGAGTACATCTTTCTTTTACCTCTTTGCTTCTATTTTCAGTTGTTCCTTTTTAGTGTTTTTTTTTTTCCCTCCTTTTTTTCTGATGGAAGAATCACGTGGTACGTTTTACAGATAATTGGCAAGAACTTGTCCAGCAGATTAAATCGAGGGGCATGAAGCCTGGTGTGGCTTTGAAGCCTGGAACACCTGTTGAAGAGGTTTATCCACTGGTAAGCAATTGCTCTTTTTCTTGAATCTTGATCTTTCAAGTTGTTAGGTCTAACTGCTTGCCTAACTTTTCTGTCTTGGGGAAACCATGATGCTAATCAAAGTTTACATAAAAGGGTAGATTGGTACTTGATCTTTTGAAAGGTGTAGAAGAATACAGAACGTTATTCATGAAGGCTTTTTATCCGATTGTGGGCACGACTACCAAAAATGGATGACAGTTGAGGACAGAGGGAGTAGGTTTTAAATGCTTCACATGAGGATCTATCTGTATTGTAATTATTTCCTTTCTATTTCACAGCTTGATGGTGAAAATCCTGTGGAAATGGTTCTTGTTATGACTGTGGAACCTGGATTTGGTGGGCAGAAGTTCATGCCCGAAACGATGGAAAAGGTGCACAAATTCTCCATCTTTTCATTTCATTTTGCATTTCCTGTAATCATGTCCTTATCATTTGAATTTCAGGTAAGAGATCTGAGAAAGAAGTACCCGTCACTTGATATAGAGGTAAGTCCATCTCTAACTATGATGCTTCAATCTCGTTCACTTTGAATCCCATGCTTTCATACTTGTGCATGCTGTTGTTTCTCTGCTAGTCACTACAGTTGACTGAACCTCCTTTCCTGAGTAGAATAAGCCATTCAAGACTTATTACAACCACCTTTTTTTTTTAAAAGCTTATTACAACCACCTTGTGAAGGTATTATTGGGAAGCATTCTTGAATATGTTTTGGGAACTCCAAATTGCTTGTGAATCCAGCTCAAGTACTCATGAAGCTTTTTTAAAGAGAACTAGTATATGAAATGTGAACTTCTAAATGACATTTATGAAGCCATGCCTCTCTTTGGTGTAACTTTGGAAGGTCATGCATAGGCCATAGTTTGACAACTACTTGCTGTGTTTTCCTATGATTTCTTTTTTTGTTAAACTTTTTTCAGTTCTTTTTCAAATTGTATTACTTTTAGCTGCTTTTACATGATATTTTTACGTATTTTTTTTGTCTTGCCTACGTCTTTATTAAGTCTAAAATGTGCTTGCAATCTGTGTTCGATCGAGTCCTTGTATTCTAAGCTCTTATACTATATCCGATGAATTTTACCAATTAACACTCCGCAGTCCGAGCTAAGCTTGTTTGGCATGAGAAGCTTTTATTCCAGCATTAATAAAACGGATAAGAATGTCGGTGCTAGTTGTATATTGGTAGTTGCAAGTGCTTGCCGTGGAGAGGATTGTAATTTCCCATATTAATTAGTTCGATATGGATGCATTCTTGGTATATGTCTTGATGACATGTTAATAACACCCACATCAAAAGTACCCTGCCAAATTCCTTAAAAACAAGTAACGCACTTTTCATAACTGACGTAATTCTATGACCACTGACTTCTTCCCATGTACCCTTGGTGGCGCTGGGTCAGGTTATACCTAGTTTAACTACACACTGATTTCCCTCTTCTACTCCTTACAGCTAAAATTGGAAACCATAAAACATCAGTCATGTTTGACATTGTTATGCAGGTGGATGGAGGTTTGGGGCCTTCGACCATCGATGCTGCAGCTTCAGCCGGAGCAAACTGCATCGTCGCTGGAAGTTCAGTGTTTGGAGCTCCCGAGCCAGCTCAAGTCATAACACTTATGAGAAAGAGTGTGGAGGTGGCCCATTGAATCAACTTTTATTAACACAGGCAAGATCCGTGATGATTAGATACTCATTCGTTGTGTGTGCTAATAAGCTCCTTGATGTATTATGATTATGATTATGATTTTGATTGTGAAAATAAACTGTAATGAGGTGATTTGATGAATGTTTTGGACTTGTCCTTCTCAAGAAATATGACCTCATGGTCACTCTGATATATTGTTTCGCCACCAAACATTTGATTTTCTGTTTGAGAAATCTGTAGTACACAATACTCAAACCCCTAGCATTATAAAAGATAGTAACATAATTTATGGGCCTATTCGCAAACAATTGAAGTTTTCTTACGATTAATGTACCACACAAAAACTCTATAGACAAATAATCACAAATCTAATAGATGATCTCCGGAGGTATGAATGACTTGCATAGCAGGCATATCAATTAAGCCCGAGCTTTTCTGTGTCCTGATGAGAATCGAATATGAGACCTCTAAGGATTAGCTATAATGGAGATCTCATGTTCAACCCCTTAACCATCGGACCACTCATGCAGGTTATGAGGTTTTGCGTTCTTGTTACACATTGTGGTTTTTCATTACGAGTCATTGCAGTGAGTGAATCCATGATGCTTTGTAATGTCTTCGCTGTTATATAACGTGGTGTTAGTTACGAACCCTTGTGGCGTCGTTACGGAGGGGGTACCCAGTACAGTAGGGTATTGTTTAGGATTATGTATTGAAGTAGTGAGTCGCAAAATGGATAGCCTCAAGTACTCAAGCTGATATATTGCAATTCTACTGGATTTGCATAATTACCGTAATGGACACCAATTAAACAATATTTGTACGCAGCCTCATGGACATTCCAGTATTCAACCTGATTCCGTTCTTCTACATTTTAACATAATTGTATAAGACCAATTTGTTTTGTTCTTCTATTGTGTAATCCATGACGAAGGATAGTTGGTAAGCACATGCTATCACGCGCAGTCGTCTATTCACTGCAAAATTTGACCTAAAACAGTCAAACGTAGTTTTGATTTTCTAGCTTTATCATGCATGTCTGTCTCGCCAATCCAAATAGATAAGCAGTATTATTCAACCTCATTTTTCACAATATACATCATTTTTATCTACACATGAAAGCTACATCACTTGAAATGGGCTTACTCAACAGAAAATCAAAACAAAGGAAGAAAGAAAGAACGAACAAAAGGTCTACAGGAGTTATATATCTGTCCATCGATGTCCAATCTTGTTCTGGATTTTGTGCATGAAAATCTTATGTATGTCTATGTCTATAGCTTTTTGCCTGGTGTGCTTATCATGTAATTGATGGGGTTCATGAATATATTTTCCATTCTTTTTCCATGTTAGCACTCATGTTGCCCCCTTTTCCCCTCAAATCTGTCTGCTCACTGTCAATGCATGCATGCTTTTATGTTTGCTCACATGACTATTGTGCATTCACATAATTTGATCATCTGATGCAGATTTTACTATATATGAATGTGAGTATAAATGTACGTACATTCGCCTTTATGGGGCATATATGTGGATGTCAATGCATTTATCATATTCCTGGTGAAATCTATCTTCGGTAAAGAATATTATCAAAGTGTCTAATCTAGGCACCGGCCTAGCTAATTAAATGATTATCTCTATGCATTTAAAAACAAAATCCCAAAAAAAAATGTAACCAAAAAAAAAAAAAAAAAACCCTGGGTTTTGATGCTCCTGGAGTCCTCTGAAGTAGTTTAAACAACTGCAAGCAGAGGAAAAAAATACTGAATAAGAGTCACTCCCAGCTCCCAAGAAAGCTGTCTTTTAATATTCCTACCCTTTTTAGCATTTTGCATAGATTCAAAATATTCACATCCTCAAAAACTGAAGAACCTCTTTTTATATTACTAGTCAGTACTAATCCATGTGGATCAAGTGGTTTGTCCTGGAAATATCGACTACGATGACCAGACACCAGCTGGGAGCTTTGTTTTTCTTCACATGGGGCATGGTTTCTGCACTTGCACAGAACTTGCTAAGCTGTGATTCTAACTCTAAATCTGCTGTGTCTGGCTACTTTTGCAATGGATTTCCCAGTAAGTGTGATACGTTTGTTATTCTTCGAACAAATCCATGCTACTGGTCTCTTTCCAATCTGAGCTCGTACTTGGGGATCAACCGGTTCATGCTGGCTCAAGCCAATGGCTTCTCGGCTGACACAGAGTTTCTTCCCCAACACCGGCCTTTATTAATCCCAATCGAATGTCAGTGCAACAGTGATAACTTTGAAGCGGTGGTAACGAAAACTACCATAAAAGGCGAGAGCTTTTATGGGATTGCTGAGTCGCTGGAGGGATTAACGACTTGCGAATCCATCCGAGAGAAAAACCCAAGTGTCTCACCTTGGAATCTTAAAGGCAAGATTCAGTTAGTGATTCCATTGAGGTGCGCGTGCCCAAATTCTTCCGAACTCAATTTGAACATAAAGGTTCTGATTTCTTATCCGGTAAGTGGTGGTGACACCATTTCCAACTTGGCCTTGAGGTTCAATATTACTCCAGAGAGCATTATCTTCGCGAATAAAAAATCGTTGGGGAGTTTCAAACCGGAAAATCTATTGCCGGTTTCTACTACCCTTCTGATTCCACTCAAAGAGAAGCCTGTTTTTGGACCGGATTGGGGATCTCGAAATACTAGCATTTCAGTAGCTAAGCCAAGGAAGAAAAGGTCAAGAATGATGAAGATTTGGATTTATGTTGTTGTTAGCGCGGTTGTATTAGGAATTGTCATAGCGATTCCAGCAGCCCTTTTGGTTATTCGATTGAAGAAGAAGAACCAGAACAAGGAGATTCCGAGCGACATGGAAGATTTGGAGCTACAAAAGCTTAGTCTAAGCATCCGAACCACGAGCCAAAAAAAGGTCTCATTTGGTCAAGTTTCCCAAGGTACTCTTGATGGTCAGATCATCGATATCATACCAAGTAAGATTTCAGTGGTGGGATATACGATCGATGAGCTGAGAAAAGCGACCGAAGACTTCAATTCAAGTAATCATATAGATAAATCCGTGTTCCATGGTCGTCTCAACGGGGAAAACTTGGCAGTTAAGCGCGTAAAAGCTGAGACTCTATCAAAGATTGATTTGGGGCTTTTCCACGCTTCGACTCACCATCATCCCAACATAATCAGGTTAATGGGTACGTGTTCAACTGATGGTGGCGATCCGTATTTGGTTTTTGAGTATGCTAAGAATGGGTCTTTGAAAGACTGGCTCCACGGCGGGTTGGCGATGAAGAGCCAGTTCATAGCCTCCTGCTATTGTTTCTTGAACTGGAAACAACGGCTGAGGATCTGTCTTGATGTTGCCACAGCCTTGCAGTATTTGCACCAGATAATGATCCCAAGTTACGTTCACAGCCACATAAAGAGCCAGAACATCTTTTTGGATGAAGAATTCAACGCAAAAGTCGGAAATTTCGGCGTCCCAAGATGTAGTGAAGATGAAAAAGAGGAACAACCATTTTGGAGTAAAGGTTATCTAGCACCGGAACTTCTCCAACAGGGTATAAGTTCCGCGGATTCTGATATTTTCGCGTATGGTGTGGTTTTGCTTGAGGTGTTATCCGGGAAAAAACCCATAACGAGGGGAGATGAGGAAGGAGAAGGGGATGTTTGGTTGTCAGAGAAAATCAAATCCGTTTTGCGATCGGAGAATGCAGAGGAATTGAGGGGGTGGATGGACAGTATTTTGGGGGAGAGTTATTCATTTGATGAAGCTGTCACGTTGGCAAATCTTGCTCGAGCTTGTGTTGAAAGTGATCCGGGTTTGCGACCGAGTGCAGGGGAAGTTGTGGAGAAGTTGTCGAAGTTGGTTCAAGAATTACCAGAAGGAGATGAATTCAGCTCAATCTGTGAAAGCTCTTCTAGACCTCTAGTCAAGTCTGCTTGAAATTAGCTTGTGAAAAAAATACCTACTGTTAGGAATCCTCGGTCATGGACCATTGGTTCTATTGCTTGTGGTAATTTTGAAGATTAATAATAATAATAACTCGGTGTCCGGACCAGAGTGTGCACCCTTTGAATGGGTTGTATTTGTCTTTTGATTTCCGTTGTAAGGTACGATTGTAGATGTGTAAATAAGAACCTCAATTGAATAAACATTTTATTGTTGTTCATTTTGTAAAAACGAATCTCATATGGTACTTATTGCAAAAAGAGACATACGGGAGATATTTGAGGGGCCGTTTCACTTTTTTACTTAACCTTATTTTTGAAAAAAAAGGTAATTTCAAACTCAAAAATTATGTGTTTATGCAAATAATTTTTCTACCAATATGAATTTTGTTTGATAGATCTCATTGAAAAATTTTAAACGGTGCAAAAAAAAATATAAAAATTATTTTTTATTTTTATTATATTTGAGTTTGAAATTACCTTTTTTTTGAAAAAAAAAGTTTTTGAAGCAAGCGGAACGGGGTCTGATAGTACTTAGGAAAATGATATTTTGGGAGACTTCGCAAGTAGCATCCTTTTGGCCAAATTGTGTGAATTGACTCATTTTCTTTTCAACTTTAATTAGTTTTGAGTTTTTTTTTCCTCTTGACGAGATAAATTCAAAAAGTAAAACATATGATAAATAATTTAAATAAAATAAAACTGCTAATTATGACTGCTTTTGTTGAGACAAATCGAGAAGATATGACAAAAACTTAAAAGTGAGTTTGAACCTGTATTATTATGTCATTATGTGGGTTGAATCTGTAATCTTGAAAGTTTCCATTCATTATTTCGATTTCAATTTGATTCTCACATCATAGTTCGGAAAAAGTATAAGGACACAAGAAGTTTTTTTTTTCCCCCAATATTGTATACATTAGCAGGGTGTTAGAGTTAGCACAGAGGGATTCAGTTATTCATAACCCTAGCCTCCTGTAGCAGGCCGAGTTAACCGGCTCGGTCTATGCTGAGTCTACTCTAAGCTTCAAGACGTTCGGCCCCATCTGCAGAGCACAACTGTTGGGCCTCGGCCATGTCGATTTGCCGACGGTCTTACATCACTATGTTCAAACGTGCTGTGACAGCTCGAGTCTCGGCTTACCGACCCATCGACGTTCGGATATCACGTTCAGCCTTGAACGGACGTGATAGGCTAAAGCTCCAGCTCACCCACGTGACTAGAACAGCTGTGATCTCGGTGACGACCAG
>JAOTQK010000002.1:634871-677621 GCA_025642025.1 Rhododendron ferrugineum
GCTCCGCCGGCGAGATCTTCCCGTCCTTGTTCTCGTCGAAGTGGCTGAACACTCTCTCGTATTGCTTGCGTTTGTTTCCGTCCATTCACGCTCGATGCCTCCTAACACAACTTCGTAAAACTTCGATTATACATATACAGTTAATGTGCACGTAATCTGGATCGAACACTCGAGTTTTAAAAAGAAAGATGAATATATGCTTAGAGATGTCTAGAGAGAGAGAAGAATAAATATATATGTAGATTATCGATTTGCTGGATAATTGGATAGGAGGTGTTGTTCAAGTGTGTGAGTATATGTAGTACTCCTTCAAAGCGTGTTTTGATCTGTGGGTTGACCGAATACGTGGGGCTGTTTGTTTAGAAAAGGAGGACAAGATGGACGGTATTTTGGTAAAGCTGTATGGCGTTAGCGCTTTTGATGGGTGCGTAAGTGGTGACTTGTCAAAGTACGGAGAAGTGGGGGTTTTGAGTCTTTAATTGACATATAAATGGACATGACTCTTTTTTTGGATAAATTTTTCAGTGTCGAGCGGGTACCACGCGGTACCCACTTGACGCATTCAGGTCATCCATTTTAATTTTGGACGGTTTGGATTTGGAAAGAGAAAGAGGAGAGAGTGGTAGAGTGAGAGGAAATAGAGTGTTTCAATCTGGGTCGTCCAACACACTTTTGGACGGCCCGGATGTGGGTGCTCGGAATGACATCAACCGGATAACGTGGTACTCACCCGGCACCCAAAAATTTCTCGTATACTTCTTTTTTTCTTTTTTCGAAGGTAAAAAGTACTCTTACGCGCTTCTCAACTGATCCCCTCATCGGTCTAGTCAAAGCCAAGCCATCCATGCTGGAGTTAGAGGATTCACGAGATTTTACTTTTTCTCACAGAATGACCCAAAAAATCGAGCTCTAATCACTTGTGTAGGGAGGGAGCAAACTCACCCATCAACCAGACTATTATATTGGTTGACTCTTTTTTTCTGTTGATAAGAGAGAGGGGAGCGAATTTCAATTGAGATACGCGGATTCTAGAAAATGATGACGAAGAAGAAGGTGACCGGAAACTTACATTATCGATTGGGAACGTTAACCGCCGTATTATATATACCCACTGAAAACATTTTGGGAAGGTAATATATACCCACTAAATGGAACAAGGATAGATATATTCTTGGAAGTTGGAACTTTTTGGAGTAAAAAATGGTATTTATATTAGCGTGCCATTTCTTTTTCTGTTCTAGTATTAGTAGTATTTTTCTTTGTGGATAGGAGCACCACGTTTGTCTTAGTTTAGAGTTATCTTTTTCCACTTCACTGCATGCCATTGCCCTATTGTGATAAGTTCTTGTTCCACCAGGCTTTTTGGGATTTTTTTTGTTTTGTCCTCATTTAATTTTTTTTTTGCTTTTATTAATTTTGCGCCTAATTTTTGGAAATGATTGATTCGTCTTGTCAAGATGAATCAAAAAAGTAAAAAATTTTGACTTTTACACAAATATTTTTGAAAATATCCAAGATAAAGATCAAAAAATCGATTTTTGGAACTTTTCCTTAGATATTTCTGAAATATATTTGGGTAAAAAGATTTTTTTTTACTTTTTCGATTTCTTTCTTCGAGACAAATCAATAATCCACAAAATTTAAGCGCAAAATTAACGAAGACAAAAAAAAAATTTAAATAAGGACTAAAAAGGAAAAAGCTCCAAAAAAAAAACTTAGTGCAACAAGACCTAAGCAGGAGGAAATGAATCAATGCCATGGGATGAAAAATGCTAAATACCATTACTAGCTGAATCCTAGCAAATCGTTCCTTAGTCGTGTAGATGTTACATGGGCTAAAAAACAAGAAATTCCGTGTCAGATTTAGGATATCACAAAATTTACAATCTCGTTATCTCAATGTAGTTACCACTCTTTTATACAACAAAATCCAATGCCAAGCTAATCTACATGTCCACATTAATTTTTATCACCATACTGAATAGATTTTGCATTGCAGTGCAAACGCAATAACTTTATTCTTGCCTTTAATATTTTTGTAAATGTCAAAAACGTAGATCCCAACATAATTTATGGCGAAGCTAATAGAACCAGCATCCCGTTTAGTGCTTTTAAAACTCGTGCATCTATAGAATTGAAGATACCATTATTTTTTGGAGTTGTGCAATCAAAGTGCACCTGAGCTTTTGTTATAGATTGTAGATGGTGGACGACTGGATCACAGAAGCCCGTCTAGCTCAGTTGGTAGAGCGCAAGGCTCTTAACCTTGTGGTCGTGGGTTCGAGCCCCACGGTGGGCGTTTGCTGTTTTCTTTTTCCCCCGCCCTGCAGTTTGCTGGGCTTGTTCCTTCTACCTCAAGCCCAACAAGGGGTGCTTCAAGCCCATGCTTGCTTCTGGTCTGCCAATGCACTTTTTTTTCCAGGGAAAATGATTGCTCAGGACGCGTTTTAATAATTAATACCCGCCAAGGACATGCTAAGAACATTTGTTAATACTGAAAATGTCATTGACGGGTATTAATTATTAAAACACGTCCTGGGCCGTCATTTTCCCTTTTTTTCAAACTGGTTTCTTTTCTTTCTTTCTTTTTTTTTTTTGACGGCAAAAGAAGTTTTCATTAATCGTAAAGATGCAAAGATGGAAACAGTACAATAGGAAAAACAAATGCATTGAGAGAGCTTCGAAGAGTATTATACTCTCCTAGTGCTGCAACTTGCATAACTTAACCTACCCCTTAACCCCTCGAGTTATTTAATAAAAAAGTTGACAAGATGTCAACTAAACACCTAATACTTGAACCCCACAAAAATATGAGGTTACAAGTTTATTGAAAAAAAAGACGTGTATTAGGTTATGTATGAGGGGAAAACAACTACGGAAATGAATGGGCCATTATTGGTTGTATTTTACAGTATGCACATGAGTGTACGTACAACTTCAATACACAAAATTCGAGCGGACAAGAACGCCGGCGGCCCCAGCTGATGTTCCTATTTGCAATAAGAAATAAGAAAGAAAGCTACCAATTGGCTAAAAAAAGAAAAAAAAGAACGCCGGCGGCCGGCATGCGTTTTCGTTGACGTTTTTGCTCACGCGTAATATATCCAAAGCACATAGCCTCTACTCCTATGAGAAAGTAAGTATTCAATGAACCCAACCACACAATAATATCCTAACATAAATTACATAATTCGTGTACGGATGTGTGAACGAGAGCGCGATCGTGGAAGTGTCTTTGAAATACGATCCAAACAACTAAAAATTCGCGAGATCAAAAATTGAGAACGGAAGCACATGACATTTAAAAAGATTATGAGACTAAAATCCTAACCCCAGTCTACATCCCATAATACACGGGTGTGAGCTTGAGTATGACTTTAAAAAAAAAATTTGAATTATTGAAATTTGCAATAACACAAATTAAAAGCACAAACACTGCAAAAAATTGAAAAGGTTCAAGACAAGGAGATTCATTATCCGATCATCAAAAGAGGAGAAGCTAGTAGCCTAGTAGTATTTTCGCAGAATTCAAGCGAGGAAATCTAATATTTCAGCAAGAAGTTATTATGGTTAGTCATGAACTTATAATTTGTTTCAAGTACTATTTGACATGCTTTCAAATGATTATGTTTTTTTTTTTTTTTTACAACTTTTAATGGTATTGTCAAGCGCAAATGGCAGCTAATATTTTTGCCGAGCGGCCGATCCGGCCATTCATCTTGATAATCGATGGTTCAAATTTTAATCCAAACAACAAACGATTCAAATATTTGTGCACTTAAATTAGATCCAAACTGTCTGTGCCAAAATAAATAATCAAACCCACAGCTGCCAAGCACCCCCGCTTGGCAGGATCTTCCATTCCCATAAAACAGGACTAATGCTGCATGTGGATCCGCAAATTTCATCGTCTGAAATTTACTTCCCTCCAATAAAACTTGTCAACGATCATTTTACGAAAGGACCACTGTGCTAGTGGGCCCTATGGTTACTCCCTCAAATTTTACAGCCACTCCCATGCATCCACCTGGCATTCTTCCATCTGGATCATGGCATTACCGTAATTACAGAACCAGATAGTGTCATTTCCAGCATATTCTTCTCCCTTAAACCTCAAACCCACTCATTCCATTCAAACCCTCCTTTCTTCTCTCTCTCGCCCTCCGCCGCTCTCGCACTAAACCCCCATTTTCTCTCTCACCCTCGCAACCCCGCCATGGCCGCACTCTGCCGCTCGAGACTAGCGGCGCACCCGAGGTGGCTGAGGACGTTCACCTCGATCAGAGGTTACGGATCATCTGCGGCGGCGGCTCAGGTCCAGTACGACTACGACGAGGAGGAGGAGGAGTTCGAGAGCGACGCGTGGCGTAATCGGGACCGTACGATTGGCGAGACGGATGGATCGGCGACGGGGAGGGGAGTGCAGTGGGTGATAATGGGGGACCCACTGGCGAAGAAGCACGTGTACGCCGAGAGGCTGTCGAAGCTCCTCCACGTGCCTCACATTTCCATGGGCACTCTCGTTCGTCAAGAGCTCCACCCTCTCTCTTCTCTCTACAAACAGGTTTGATCCTTTTCTTGCTCTGTTTGGAGTTTTTATGTCGTTTTTTTAAATTTTTAATATTTCATGAGAATACTATTCTTCTGGATTCATCTTTGCTGTTCGTAGTATGTCTTGTTGTAGAACTTAATAGCAATTTAAGCGAGCATGAATATATGATACTTTTGGGTCATTAAAGTCTCGCGAAGGAGCTCGAGCTCCACTCAAGCTTAAGCCAGTCAAATTTTTATTGTGATCGAGGACGCTAAAAACTTTAAAAACAAAACCGAACATTTTAAAAACTCGGCTCTACTCGGCTTGTTTGCAATTGACAGTTTGGGGTTGTATCAATTCAAAATGTC
Organism: Rhododendron ferrugineum; assembly: GCA_025642025.1. NCBI lineage: Eukaryota > Viridiplantae > Streptophyta > Magnoliopsida > Ericales > Ericaceae > Rhododendron > Rhododendron ferrugineum. The sequence goes on from JAOTQK010000002.1 coordinate 639,774, forward strand.
TACTTACCCCCATAACAAATCTAAGTGAACGCTTGAATTATTTAAGAATAACTATGAATTGTCTTGATTTGGAGCAAATTCGAGCTTATGGTCTGGTGGGTGAAAACATAGATCATGTAATTGAAAGTTTAATATGTTCATATTTTCTAGCGCATGAAGTCTTAAGTCCAAATAAAGCAAACCATTTGTCTAACAATTCGAACACCTAGCATAAGGTTTTCAAAAAAGAAAAGGGTGGGGATTGGTTGGGTATACACAGACTAACCCTGCAAGGGCTGTTTTTGTGACTCAAAGCGAACCATTTGTAATGTTCATTTATCCTTTTAGGAATGTGTATTGAATGTTGAGGTATGTGTATTAGTGTAAATGTATGTACATCGTACAAGAATACCTGTTTTTTTCACAGTCCACTGTGTGCTTCAGTTATGGTGTGGCTACAGTTTTGAGCTTGTCTGTTTCTTTACTGTTTCACTTTCTGTCAATTTATGACTTGATTACTGTTTGGAGTTTAGATTGCGAATGCTGTGAACCAAGGGAAGCTTGTTCCAGAAGATATCATTTTTGGTCTGTTGTCGAAGAGGTTGGAAGAAGGTTACTCCAGGGGGGAAACCGGGTTTATTCTAGATGGAATTCCTCGCACGAGGATCCAAGCTGTAAGTCAAAAGTTATTCTTGAAGCATTTACGCTTTCGTTGGAAGATAAACTTACCCTTCACTTTGTAGTCACCACATGCTATGCAACCAAATATTATATGCTTTCTCTAAGTAATGTGAGCCATGCCTTAATCCTAGCAAATAAAATGGGTAACGAGTTGAAGGAAGTACTCCTGTTCCACCAAGGCTTAGTTTATGTTTAGTTTCTATCATAGCTGCGGTCGATAAGAAATACTGAGGCTTTACAGGTTGGATTGTTGACATGATGCAGGAGATCCTTGACCAAATTGCTGATATTGATTTGGTTGTTAATTTCAAATGCATGGAAGATTGCTTGTTGAATCAGCATATGAGAACTGGAATTTATTCTCCAGGAAAAGAACTTCTCAGCATGAGCAAGTCGGGGTATCCAAGTTCTTCAAGTTCTGACGCAGAAGGTGCCTGGAAAGATAAACTCAGTATGCTTGCTGAGCAGGTACACACTTCATATTGCTATTGGATCAGAAACAAATATGCAAATTCGCGCAGAACTGAGATGGTTCCTACTGATTGCAATTTTCAAGAGTATTTGTAGTGGCTCTATTTTGTTCTATGTCTAACTATTTCCCTTATTTTATCACCTGTCCCTTGTTGTATTGGGTTTCCATTTCCAAAGATTTCCTTTCATTGTTGTGGACCTTGTGGTTGGGAGTAGTATTAGTAAAAACAGCTAGTTTTGATCTTTGATAGCAAGTTTTGGGAGTTTTTCAATATAGATCTCCTGTTATTTTATCTTATTCATGTTGATTTTTCGAAAACTACTACTTAGGCATGAAGATTGTGGTTTTTTGGGCATACTTCTACACTTGTTTGTATCCGATACTTTACTTTGTACGAATCTTGTGGTTACTTTCGAAAGAGAATTGCATCCTTAAATCTCTAAAACCACATTGCTTCAGCTGACATGCTTTGTGTCTCATCTAATTTTTCAATTCTAATCCGTGCTTACGAAGATTTTGAGTTAGTACCTTGGCAGTTTGAGTTATAGAACTGTGTGAAACACATATTCTCTGACAGCGTTCCTTTTGTTGTTGTTTTTTATCCAGAGCAAGCCATTAGAAGATTATTATCGGCAACAAAAGAAGCTCCTCGACTTTCAAGCGGCCGGTGCACCTGGAGAAACCTGGCAAGGTCTCTTGGCAGCATTACATCTTCAGCATATGAATGCCATCTCTTCTTCGCAGAAGCTGACTGCATGATTTCACACTATGATTTCTTGACTAGCTCCATTCTTATTCATCTTGTGGTATAATATATCATCATTGTGAGTGTAGCGTAGTTAGCTGGAGTTTTCCATAGCGAATAGCTCCTGCTTATTTTTGAGGACTTGAGGTTTTTTTCTTTCGTTTTTGTTTTCCAAGTGCAATGTGTTTTTGGCGATGTTTTGTATCGTGGTTTCAGCAAGAAGCTGAACTGGAGAGAAGAATATTTTTGGCATTGTTCCGAGCGTTATATATGTCTATTAAAACAAGTGATAGAAATCTCGTGTAGCTTACAGTTTGTGTTCATTCTCTGAAAACCAAATTGTAGCTCAGCAATCAACATGTTTCTCAAATTTTTCGCCAGCCTAAAGGAGTTTGTGAGAAGAAAACGGATTGCAAAGATCATTTTCCAACCTCTTCAAAACAACTGTTTTTGTCTAAAAAAAAAAAGTTTTATATTTAGGCTCTGTTTGTTTCGAAGTAAAATATTTTTCGGTGAAAAAGGAATTTTTCGTTTCTATTTTACAGTATTTGGTTGGTAATTGGAAAAAATTCTTGGCAACAAAACATTTCTTCTGTGTCCAATAGCAACCAAGTTACTGTTCCCAATCTCTCTCTCTCTCTCTCTCTCTCTCTCTCTCAATTGACAAAGCATTTAGATTTCACCAATTCTTGCCTCAATTCTGTTATTCATTTCAAGTTCGGACCGGAGACCCAAATGAGTCGAAATCCTTTTAACAATTCTTTTAAAAAAGAAAGAAAGTTGTACATAGAAGGGATTTGTGTGAACTTTTTTGCATTGATATGGTCGCAAGAAAAACTGGTGTTAACAGCTATGTTTGTGTGTGTGTGTGTGAGAGAGAGAGAGAACAAATAGATGTATGGGTTGAAATTGATTTTGAGGAGAGAGAAACAGATAGATTTCTCCATTTACAATGGAAGTACATTCGGATTCTACTGGAAACTTTCGGTCCTTGAAAATTTTAGATTTCTCCACCATCTTTCTCTCACCATCCATATTTATCTAGAACTTTCTTCATCCACATCTATCTAGAACTTTCTTGTATTATCTCTACTATGAGTGATGTAGAACCAAGAGTCCATGTTATATATAATTATAACATTGACTCAATTGAGATATCAAGGAAATTCGTTTTGTTTGGTTTGCTTTTTGAAAAAAAAAATTCAACTCAAAAAACACTCATTATCCCTATTTTCAATTATCACTCTCATTTCTCTCTTCACTCATTATACTTGTCTCCAATCATTTTTCTCTCTATACTTTTCTCCAATCATTTTTCTCTCTATATCTCTCCCTTCATGACTTGTGATAGCAAGAAAAATAGGAAATACGAATCACAACAGATTATTCGTTTCTTGAAACGGTAAAACACAATCATGAATTGTGATAGCAAGAAAAACGTTCTTACTAATCCCTACACATGGAACTGAAAGCTAACATTGAAGTGAATGGAGATCATTCATTATATCAACATTGGAGTGACTTTACTGTCTTCCTACCTACCTTACCTACGTACCTATTTGAAGAACTTATATACTAGAGATTGCCGTAGAACCGCTTTTGCCGTTGTTCCTTGACGTAGAAGTGTCCCCCTTCTCTCCTTTCACGCATTTAGAACCGCCCTTACCATGCAACGTAGAAGTGCCCCCCTCCTCTCCTTTCACGCATTGAATAAGGAAGCATCGCCCGGATAAACTCTGGACATTAGAGGGCATGACAGGTTGGTAGAACCTGATCATGTTCCCGACTCTCACATTGTGATCATCAAAAAATCCATGGAGGTCAACCCTGAAATTTAACTCTTCGCAATGAATTTCCACACACCATTCTTTGTTTTGAGGATCTGTAAAATACAGCCTCTCCAGATTATTCGTTTCTGCAAGCATCCGAACCGCGGGGAAATAGCTTTTTACCGTATCCATTGGAAGGTGAAGAGACCGGGTAAGGAAGTCTAAATCCATCACTTTTTGCTCAAATATTAGATTTTCTGGGTTGAATTCTGCAACAATATTGTTAACTTCCCCTCTCTTTACGATCAGATAATCAATGTCACCTCCGAAACTGGTTGGCGGCCGTTCAATTGGTACATTCAAACCTTTGAATCATGTCATTTGGACTACCCTGTTATGGTCGTGGCACAGAGAGCTGATGTGTGAATGCAAATTCCAAGAAAGTAACCGGCATGTCGAAGAGATATCGAATAGCCATGTTTTCCTCGCTGGAATACCTTGAAGATGCTGGCGATGACAATGATGGGTTGGACGTTGAATCCCCCTTCAAAGAAGTCTTCTAAAGATAACTGCATTTGTAGTACTCCGCTAGGAAGAGTATGTTGGGGATATTGAGCCATGGGAGAGAGAGCTCAGAGAGAGATGGTTCTGCTGCTGAGCTTCCAGAAAGAACTTCTTTTTGTCTTTCTCGGAAAACAGAGAGCCTCAGATTTCAGACTGAGTACGAGAATAGACTGAGATTAGTCCCGACCGGCAGGTCACCAAGGAGTGGAGCGCCGCGGCTAGCCTTCCTGAATTAACTACTCCAAAACAAGTCACAGTGGTCGAACTGAGAGAGAGAGAGAGAGAACAACTATGAGAGTCTTGTTTCACTTTTTTGCTGTTCAAAAAGAGAGTGGAATGTTTTTAGTATAAATTTTCAACGTCTAGTAAAAAAAATTCAACGACCAATACAATTTTCAATGTCTATGAGGTTGGAGTGTTTTAGGTATAGAAACTTAGGATTTAAGACTAATGCTCCTACCAATTAAAAACTAATTCTTGTTTCTATTTCTAATTAAATAGAGACATAAGTCATGGTATACTAATTTAACAGAAATGCTATAAGCAAAGAAGCATCCAAAGAAGACAACAAAGAAGTACGTGGAAAGCACACTTGGGTCCCACTCTTCCTTCCCCTCACAAACCCCCTTCTCTCTCGTCTCTATCTTGGCCCAAAAAACTGGCGGGGAACTATGTTAAAATTCGAAATTTTCTGCTAATTTAATAGCAGGAAGCCACAACTGTCTTGTTTTTTTGTCGGGGGCTATGAGGAGGCGCCCCTCTCCCTCCTTCCCCCGGGCTCCTCCTCTTCCATTCGCTCTCTTTCCTCCGCTCTGCTCTTTCTTCCCCCTCTTCCCTATAGTTTTTTTCTTTTCATTTTCTCCTCCCTCAGATCTAACCCTCTCTGTTCGACGGGTTTCGCCGTCACCGGAGTTGTTTGTTCGAATGTAATCCGTCGCCGGAGCCCTTGTGGCAGCAGTGGTGGAGGCAGTGAGGGTTGCGATCCGTTCGGTGGTTTTTGGGCGGCTGAATTTATAGTAAGATCTGGGGGAGTTTTATCTCTTCTTGTGAGAGTTTTGTCTCTCCTTGTGTAATAAAGTTCGTCTTTGGATGATTTGTTTACTGTTCGAGCATGAGAAGATTAATATGCATCTATTGATGGTTTGCTAGAAATTTATTAGTGTGTTCATTTCTGGTCGAAGTTTATCTGATCGTCTGGGTTCTTGTTGTCTTTTTTTCTTGGCTAGCAATGTATCTCTTTTTGAGACTGTTATAGGATATATGAATTTTGCGCCAACAAAAGGTGCGTCAGGCCATGCCTGGATTGGGGATGAAAGACATCAATTGCCTCTTTCTTTCTCGTTTTGTATCAGTTAGATGATTAGTTAGGCTTTGTCCAAGTAATCTGTAATGAATTTCGTTGTGTAAGTGTCATTGGGCTTTATTAATGCAGTACCTTTCACTTTTGTTAACAAAAAAAAAGTGTAGAAATAAATACAGCAGGTGTTTGTGAAAAATTATTTTTACATATTTTTAAACTCTAGCATCTAAAAATTAATTTAGAATGTCTGTCAAAATTGATTTTTAGAATTTATAGGTTATGAGAATCTGAAAAAGGAAATAAATTTATTACACAATTTACGACAATGTGGGGACCAAAAAAAGACATTTTTAGTGGATTGTCTAGATGTCTTTGATCTAATGGTTGAGAATTTGCAATAATTCTATTTTGATATCCCCGAAGCATTAAAGGCAAACGTTTCTGGAGATGGACAGAAAACAAACCCCCACGCCACCATCGGAGCCTGAGATGCCGGAACTTGAAAGCGTTGCTCATTTGTGATAGGAGCATAACCCAAACCAGTGATCTCAATGGTTGAACCATCAGCTAAGGTAACGCAAGATGGTTTACCAACAGACTAACGGCCATAAAATATAGTAGAAGTACCAGTCATATGATCAGATACCAGAATCAATAACTCAATGAGTAGAAGTAAGAGAAGATGCAACACAAGCAATGGAGGGACATGTCTAAGCAAGCGTAGTAGTGGAGGAAAAACCCACAGATGACAATTGAATCGACACAAGGCGCTGGTACTCCTTGGCAGAAATAGTTACCACATTGTCGGCAGAATGAGTAAACGACCCAACGTCCTTAGTAGCAGTGACCTGATGAGCCTGGGGGAAACCATGAAGATCATAACAATATTTCACTGTATGACTTGTTCCCCTATAATTAGTACACAATCTAGAATTACAACCTCGACCATAGCAACTTTCCCTTGACATGCGACCCGACGACTAAATCGACATCCACCATGACCAGAACCACGACCACCAAAACCACGACCATTGAACCTAGAGCCACGGCCGCGACCACAGCCACGGCTAAATGAAGAACCAGAAACAATGTGGGACTAACTACATTCTAACAATAACCAACGGCATTCCTCTTCTTTTTTTTTAGTTCACAAACAAGCTCAATTAAGTATAAGACAATCTCTTGGAATTTGGCTGTGAAAGCCATCAACATCGGCAATAAATTGAACAGATAAGTACAGGACACTGTCGAGGGAATCAATTTCATTTCAAGTTGAGGGACAGATATTAATTTGCAGTTCCAACCCCAGTCTCTTTGTAAACACTACATTCAAGAAAGCAAGCAGGCAGTTCCCTCATTTGATCATGCATTCTTCACATCAAAGTTGCAACCAACCTGAATCATTGAATACACGAAATCATAAAGTTCTGCGATTGACAACACATTTGAAGTGTTAAACACATAATTATTTTGCAGTATTCATTCAGCATGAAAAGACAAACTCAAACCCCAGAGAATCACTACGAAATTGGTAAATTTGACATGCGCCCGGTATGCATTGCAGGTGAGTAAAGGAAACAATATGAAATAGCATTGTTTGCGGCACATGTGATAATTTAATGGTTGACAATAAGTTAATAAAGAAAATTCATCGAACACCTAACAAGCATAAAGCAAATGCTTTAGCATCCACTTCTCTTTGTATCTAATTTCTAAAACAATTTATCTAATATCTTTTGATCGATAGGTTACCCAAAAAAAAAGGTGCAACCAAATAAAAATCAATCAGAACAGTGGCACATGTGCACACAGAAACATAACAAATAATTCCAAAATTGAATGTTCACTTTACGTAATTCTCATGATATATGTGAAATATTGGCTGCCAACTCGTGCGGTCACGCTTCAAACCTGTCAATTAAATACCTTCTTACGAAGGAGGACATTGGGCTACTAAATTGCTAAAGTGCTTCAATCTAATCACATGTTTATGGGGTGAAATCCAAGCCGATTTTGAAGAAGACTGTCTGGGTGAACAGTGGTGATGGATCACAATCAGTGTGCGACCCATTCCGCTAATATTTGGGAGATAAGTGATGAAAAACTTAAGGAACAGGACAATCAGGAAAGAGAGGAAAAAGTTTGAATGGAAAAAAGGCATAACAATCAGAAAGGAGAGCAAAAATTGAGAAGTTATTCTAAGCGCAGCAGCAGCAACATCACCACTTTCCATCTCTTTTGAAGGCACCATGAACAACAAGAGGACTATTCCGAATTTGGAGGTAGGGGAAGATCATAGGGGCGGATAATGAAGGCAAGGAGGAAGAAATCAGTGAGATTTTGGAATTTGAAAAAACAACAACAGGACGCATGAGAGGGAGGAGGAAAAAAGTTCCGAGTGAATTTTTCCTGGGGACATTCTATAATGAAGTTGATTGGGTAAGGAGGAGAGGAGGTGGGGGATTTAGTGATTGATAAAAGAGTGAACCTATCATTATTACAAGAAACGTTGGTGCATTATCGAGTATGAGATTCTGCAGCTCATGAAGAGTTTCAAGAAAATGAGTTGGGCAAAGGTATCAACTCCTCCTTCATATCTTCAATTGCCAAGGTACTTCATCCTCTGACTGTGAATGATGATAGAGCTGTATATCAGATTAAAACGAGTGTTGCAACCGAAAAATCATCAAAGAGGTGCAGTCTGCTTATAGAGGAGGTACAAAAATTCCGGGTGTGATGGTAATTGCGAACGAAGTCCCTGATAATTGAATAAACAATGGAAATGAGGTTTGATATTGATATCAGGTTTCGAGAAAGCGTGAGTTCACCAAAGAAGTGGCAGGAGTTTTGAAATGCAAACAGGATCAGTTATCTATAAAAATAAAAATAAAAAAAATCTTAGGTTTGCTCATGGAAGCAGAGACACTATTAGAGACGGTTAAAGAGTGCTTAAACTGGTCTTTACTAATCTGCTAGTATACTAAATGGACTGCTATCAAATGGTGGGGGAAATTTGGGGTTGAGGAATCATCATTGTGAAATAAAGTAATCTGCGAAAAGTATGGTTATGATTTAAACAGTTGGTCACCACACATGGATAAATTTTCAGCTATATGGAAATCAATAGTCTCAAATAAGGGGAACCGTGATGGGGTGACAAATTATTCCTAGCAAACATTGGTATTTGGATTTGGGATGGAAGAGATCAGAATGTTGCGAAGATAACCGGATAACTGATAGCCCTTCGAAGGTTATTTATCATGAGCTGCTGCTTTCTGTCATCAACTAGACAACTACCAAGCACTTAAGAGTTACTACTACACACCTATCTCACATCATTAGAATGAAACGATCATCTTTCAGTCATCAACTACCAAGCACTGAAGAGTTACTACTACACACCGATCGCCCACATCATTAGAATGAAACGATCATAAAAATAAAAAATTAATGATGACACACACACACACACACACAAAAAGAGCTAGAAAAGGAAAAACGAACTACTATAATCCACAATACAGTCACAGACTGACATGATGGGTTATCAAAGTCAATATCGCATAAATTACATAAACAAAACATTAGCAATGAAAGTTGAGAAATTTGGTATCAAATGGATGTAAAAGTATTAGTCTCTACCTTCTTCCATGCCCCTCCATATATCATTGGTGTGGAGTCTCAACCTCTGCCGTAAGCATTTGGTGAAACTAGGCTCTCAGTGAAGGTGTGCCAACCCAAATGCTCGCGGGCATCCATCAAGGAAGCAAAAGAATACTTGAATGTTTCATCCTTGTAATTGTATAAAACCAAATCCCGCCCAACATCAAGCACAATTTCACCCTTCTTTGCCAGACTAAAAGGCAAGGGTCTGCGGTCAGCTTTGTCCGTGTCTAAGTTTGGTTCGCAACCATCAAAAGGAAAGGGCCGAAATAATCCAGGATTTTCAGCATATGATATTGCGAGCAGTTTAGTCCACGACAACTCCACGGCATACTCCTTCATCACCCAAACACCAGCTCGATATTCGCTGTTGTCAGTAAGTACACAAAGGGATTCTTCTAAAACCCCAATACTCCATAACCAACTTCCATCTCCATAATTAGGCTGCAATATTTCCAGAAATGTTTCTTTTGCTAAATTAAAGGAAAGAATGCTCCTCCTAGGATCCCCCAGATCCAGAGAGGGCATGGCCATCCAATGGAGAGCTCCATTAACATAATGAACAGGATGGGTATAATCTACCGAAAAACAACCATATGCTCGAATCCTTCTCCAAGAATTTTTTCTCAAAGAATAAATATTAACTTGAGCTTCAAGCCTGTCTCTTTTAGCGTTACAGTAAAAAACCACCTTGTAATCATCATTTGAATCATCATAACCAAACCCAAACGCTCCAACAACACAGTCTCTTCTAGTCCACCCTGAATTTGTAGTTGGCAATATAAACTCCGGTATCCTTTTAGATTCTCTTGTCGATGGATTCCATAAACGAAGATTTAATTCACCATCTATGTAATTATCCACGCAGAGCAATCCATGGCAAGAGCCGAGAAAACCACGATAATACTCACCTTCCGGAAGAAAATCGATCTTGCTATAATTGGAGCAACAATAATCCACGTCATTGAGATGCGGTGGTCCATATTGACAAAGAGGATAAACCCCTCGTTCAACATAACGAAAGGAAACCCAAAATTGGGTTTGGAATTTCAGTGACCGATTGAGATGGGTTTTGATAAATTGTGGGTCTGAGATTAGTGAACACCATGATTTGCCTACGCACCTGAATCGGAGCAGGGACTTCACTGGGAGGCGTGAAAGAATTTCGGAAATAACATCAATTGGAAGCTCTGGTAATAGATTTGGATCCTTACCAGATGGATTCTTTTTGTCTTTGTTCCGATGGCTGTTGTTCTTTGAACGGATTCTGATCCCTCCTCGCCCTTTTGAGATCCTTTCCATCGCAATTTTTGAACACCATTGCATAGCACTTATCATGCCTCGTCCTTTTGGGGTCCTTGCAATCGCCATTGAACACCATTGCATATCACTTCTCAAGTCTTTTGAGATCCTTGCCGTCGCCATTAAACACCACCGCTTCTTTTCTTTTCTTTTTTTGTGTCGTTTTGTTTTTCCCGGGAGGAGGAAGGAGGAAGGTGAAATACTAATCGAGGCCGATCCTCCTGTATATTCGGTTTGAGATTCACTTGTTTAAAGGAGGGCTGTAAACTCCAAGTTTGCACCCCGCCATGTGTGGATCCATGGACAGTTTATCGTAATAATCTGAATTATTCATTTTGTAGGAATCACACAAAAAAATAAGTTTGACCCAACATTAATAAGTAAAATGATCCAGGCCGTCGATTTTATAAACCAAAATTTAATTTTTAATATATCTATCGATGTTTGATCAAGCTAATTTTTTTTTTGCATCTATACATTATTCTATAGGCTCTAAAAAAAAAAACAGTTCAAATTAATCTCATTTGGTTTTTCCTTTTTTTTTTTTTGGCAAGTTCCTTCCTGTAATACTTTCCTTCCTGTATTTGGTTTGGCTTAAAAATATTCAGAAAAAAGTTTTGCCAAAAAAGAAAGTTGGAGGAAAGGATTTTTTTTCTTAACGAAGAAAATGAGCAAGGAAAGAGGACAGAAAAAGAAAATAAAGGGACAAGGGAAAAACTGAATGCCTTACTGCAGTTCAAATTGATTATGGAAAGTACATTGATTTACGTTTGGGAAAAAAGATTACGGAAATTCATAATTCAAAAAGTATAACAAAGAGACTGCTATATAGGGTGATTTTAGAATTGGTAAGATTATGATTGTGATTTTTCAAAAAAACAAGTTTGGCAACAATTGGACAAGATGCCCGAGCACACTTTTAGAATAACAGTTTTTTTATGTAAATTTTTTCCAGTATTAGGATAAAATATTAGATTATAAAATTATTATTTGAAAATTGGATACCATTTTGCAATGGAAAATGATTTTCGCGTTCCACTTTTAACTTATGATGCTCCACTCTCAACGTGAAGTTATTATTAGTAACTTCATGAACAAAGTGGAGCGCCATCAGTAAAAAGTGGAGCGCGAAAATCAAAATCCTTTTGCAATTCAAATTTGTAATGGAAAGTATACTACCTTAGCCAAATCTATCTATACTACTACAATTTGTGTTTCTCAATCTTTTTCGCAAGTGCTCCTAAAGGAGTTTGTGAGAATATGACAGAGTGCAAACATTGTTTTCCCAGTCTAATGTCACAAATATGCCGGAAAATTTCTCTTCAGACAGAAACACAGATTTACAACTCAATTAAAATACCCCAGTTCCTTTACACACTAGCTAGTTGTTTATATACATGTAGCAGCTACTTATTCATCTCTGCCCGCGCAGTTTAAGTATTTTCAGCGTACTAAATCCCAGAAGCTCTCTGATGTCTGAACCATGGGATGAATGAACCAAATCTGTTTAGTCTAGTCCAGTGTTCCTACTCACTATTCATCCATACCTCCCGAAGAAGCTGATACCTCACAGAAATTAGGCTGCTATTCTCTGTCGATCCCCAACAGGATTTTGTTGAAGGTGAACTTGAACTCTGGATGTTGTCAACAATTGCAGATAAAGGCGAATCCAATTCATCAAGCTCATCATCACTAGTATATGATTTCTTGAGAACGGAGGACTCACTTCTTCTCAGCTTAGATTGGCTTCCTATCTCTCCAATAATACCAGCAATTGAAGCTGCAGCAGGCGGCAAATATACAATGGGAGATGCACTGCATGGGATGTCTGTGACAAAACCTTCCTCAGCCTCAAGCGGATCCTGAATCAAATTCAAACCGGAACACAAGTGCTCTTATGACTCTTCCCATAGTAAAATTTTAAAAGCTTAAAGCTTTGCTTGGATAGATGCGGATTTCAAATGAATGGAGGTGACATTGTTACTCGATGAGAATAGCTCAAATTTAGATCTGATAGTCTACATGTAGCTCTCAACTTCGAGTTTCGAGCTTTATCGCAGTGGATTTGAAATAGCACTATCTAATTGGAGTTATTTGAAATCCTTCATGTTAAGAATGGTAATTATACATGGATCCAAATGAAATGCATCTCTATCCTATCTCTAATCCATGTTCCACTGTAGTTTCATAAACCACCCATAACTAAACATATTCTTTGTTTGAAGGTAACATCAAAACCAATGGTTTGAAATCAATGTCTATTCAAACAGAGCCTAACTCTTCTATTGGCCTACAACAATAATAACAGTACCCATGTAATCCCCCAATCAATCGGGGTATGGGCGGTGAGGACCGGAGAAAGACCTAACCTTTGACAATATACGCACAAAGTAGCTACTGGCTACTCTTAGAAATTTTTACCATTAAAATAGCTGCCCTATATCTCCAAAAATAAGGAACGTTATGCAGTGGAACCATGTCCCGAATCAAAGCCGAAACGCATCAAAGAGAGACCTAATTCAAATTTTTAATATGACGCACAACTGTTTTATTAGGCTAATGGTTACAAATATCACGCATGCTTATGTACTTTTCCTTACTTTCATTTTCCGAGAATGATGGACTCGTGTGGAGCCACAAGATTTTACTTTGCTTGGATAACTGAGCAAGGTATTAATGAATGCATTCAGAAGGGACAAACCTCAATATCCAGAGCTTCAAGCACAGCCTCAGGAATTGGGTCTGGGTAAAATTCGTCTGGGGCAAAGTTGTTGAGTACCCTTTTGATCAGTGGCGCCCCAAATGTAGGACAAACCTTTAAAAAAAATATATTGCATGCGAACAAGTAATTAATAACGATGGATCATGCAGGAAAAAGAAACAGAAGGATTTTAAGGTCCTGAGTTAAACCTCTTTTCTGATTGACCGGCTCAAGAGCATGTCCTTCGGAAGCATCATGAGGTCACTCAAAGCATTTAGAAGATGGAAAGACTTGAAAGACGTATCAGAGTCTTTTCTACCATCTTCGTCATCATTACTGTCATCTTTCCGGTCTTGAAATGAATCGCCATCGTCAATGCCAAACAGGTCAGTAAGCCATCTAGACCAGTTCCCGATCTGTCATCCAGAACACATGAAAGGAACTCTTTACTCAAGGGCATCAGAAATATGCTCGCTTCTTGAGGAGTCTAAGGTGTCTGAGCAATGACTAGATATTAACAACAATGGTTCTTGAATTGATAAACTGGAAAATACATATGCTTGGTATCACTTTCTCAGTTCAAAACAAGGAGAAGTATCAGGGACCAATGACAAGAAAAGGCGCTTAAGGCGGGAAGATTGAGAACATACAGGGGAGCCAACAGCAATAATGGGCAAAGGATGTGGGATTACCTACATTTAAACTAGTAAAAATGTACTTGGACATACAATATAATATGGACAGATGTGTAATTCTCACCAAGTTTTTAAGTTGTGCACCAGCCCCAAAACTTGCTTTCGCCGCTGGAATAGGGAGAACCTTGGCTTCACTAATGGGGTCAGAGACAGGATCAGTTGGAATTTCATCATCAGATTCACGTAGAATAGCATTGAACATTGCCACATCCAATCTAGCCACGCATTGCTCCATTATCTACCCACACAAGAGAGATGCATTCAATTGTGTTTCTACAGTTTTTTTTTTTTTTTTTTTTTTTGGGGGGGGGGGGGGGGGGGGGGTGCATTTCATAATCAACTCCCTTCGAATAATCATATTTGTACATAGCATCCACACAACACGAATCTGGGCAATAGTAGAAAGGCCCAATTGCTGCTGCTTTTGAATAGTGTAGTCGTTCAAAGGCAGAAGCAAACTCAGAAGTCTCCATTTTCTTTTCTGTTTATTTTACAAGTTGATTTGTTGTTGGAGTAATCGTATTTCAGTTGTTGCCTAGAATTTGCCTAAGATCACGCAGACTTGTTAGAGAATAGTCCCACATTGCTTGGATATGGAATGGGAAATCACTTAATAAAACGAGGGACCTCTTCACTCATTGCCAATTGGTTTTGGGTTCAACAAGAGTTACATCTAAGAGTAAATATAAGTGTTGCACTCCAAAACACTGCACCGCCTTCATTTGAGAGCTTCTGTCAGTCATAAATTATGAAATCACATCGCCCGATCAGATAGTTGCATCTCTTAGGGATGGTATTGTACTTCATTTATTAGTCATTTGCTTATAGTGTTCCATATCTTTACTTCGGATTGTTCCACATATAGTTGCCAAACAGTGTGCCCCCAAAATGAGAAAAGCACAATATTAGATGACCATGTAAGATACCAACAAAAAGGTTGGCTGTCAGATGCTAGACCTCTATGCATAACAAAAGATAAAAGAACACAGATTTTACCAATCTAGGTAGCACAGGCAAGCAACCACATTCGTGTCCCCCAGCTCGAAGAGGGCAAATCCGTTCACAGGCATCCTTGAAAGCCTTCTTCCAGAGCTCTAATGAGATGTTTACCTGACCTTGATCACCTGAACTGGATGTCCTTTGATTTGTTTTACTAGCAGCAGCAGATTGCATATGTGGTGTCAGAGTCTGAAGAAAAAAGAGATCAAAGTTAGTTTAAATACCAGCAATCATCCATGGTTCAACCTAGAACTTTGTAATTATTAGGTGGACAAGATTTGGCCTAGATCATACCCCTCCCACTGAAGACAACCTTGAAGCTCCTAAAGAGACTTGAACAGTACTCCATGGAGAAGAAAACAAAATGGAAATAGAAAAGGAGTCATCCCCCGATGTTACATTGAGTGTTGGGAGGGGTGGGCTTCATACTTTATCTTTGAAATTTCTCTCTTACAAAAGTGAAAAAAGAGGTATAATATGTAAACATGGTATGACCTGCCACCAGACGGACTCGACGATTCTCGAGAAGATCCAAGCTTCTATCTTTTCCAATGCAGATGCAAATTTGCTAGGGTCATCCCAGTCATCAAAGCTTCCGCATAAAGTACCTTTAGTCTTGTTGCTTGGAGAGGACTCCTTCCATTTCAGTGGAGATAATTTCTTGTGGTTTCCCTTCTTGCCACCAGGCCTTTCAGGAAAAGGTCCAGCAGAAAATGGAAGTTGATGTTCTGCAAAGGCTCGGGTTACGATGGCTCTCAACACAACGGAATTGGACAGCCAAAAAGTCAACCTGGTATTGCGAGTTTGGAAAAGTAAATGAGCTCTTAAGATAGAGACTGAAAGATATCTTAATGGTAAATAGAGTTCAACCTCAAGCCAAAAATAGCGTCAAATGCAGCAACATCAAATAATAGGAACACTCAAGGCAATCAAACTGATACTTAAAACAAGGAGAGAGAAAAATGGCAAAAACTATAATATCTGCAACCAACCAAGCAAAAGGATTGATACAATTGGTTCCAAACCCAATTAATCTAGAAAATATTCAACTGCTACACGCTTGGATGATATGGATGTCAAGAATTTTTTCGTAGGATTCACTGTGAATGGTAAGATATAGAAGTACCTTGAAACATCATTTCCACATGCTTTTGCAACTACAACTAATCCTGAGATAGCACTTCTAGCTGCACTTGCTCTCCTTGATTGGGAGCTCTCTTTGCATGCATGAAGGTAGAACCTAGAAAGGCGACGAGCTGGAGCATGAACCTTATTTATGGAACTTCCATGCTCTGCAACAACCGAGTAAAGACCAACCTCAATAGCAGCAGCTTCTCTCAATTCTCCTTCAAGCATCTTTATTCTGTGCTCTAGTCGCTGGAATCTACCATCAGAAGTGGTTTTTCTTGTCTCGATCGGATGAACTTTGGTGTCTTTTCTTTGATAATTAACATCGATTTGATGTCCATTTTGAGCATCTCCCAACTTACCACTCTTGACTGATCCATTGCTCTTACCTGAGTCCCCAAGTGACCTCACAGACTTCACATGCATCAATCTATCACTGTTTAGGGTATTGCTCTTTTGTCCGACATCTTCGACACAAAAAGAAAGTGCTTCACTTCCTGATGAGACTCGCTTTCTGGTATCATCTTGCAGCATTTCTGCCTCCTTTCCATTTTCTTGATGTTCGTTTATGTTCCTATCCTTAGCAGGACTGTTATGAATGACATCAGCAATTTCACCTTCATGTGTGTGTTCTTTGCTAGGACTCCAAACTTCATCTCTATCCTCGTGATTGGCTCGAGATTCAACAGAGATCGCTGAAGAGCCATGCAGTTTATTTGCTTCAGATCCTTGCAGAGCATTACTACTAATAGTTTCACTCGAAACCTCTACATCCTGCACTAAAAATCTAATTATCTTTACTTCTCATGTTGGTGTTTGACATTACAAGAATAGTTGAGGATGAAGATTGAACACTATGCTATGTAATTTTCTTTGGCCTCTTTGGTAAGCTTGTATCAGGAAAGTTGGATAAAGCAACATGACAATTTTCTCGGCACAACGTATGATAAGATAAGTCTGTTGATGAGCAAGATGAACTAACCTTTGAATTTTCATGCAGTTCGTCCACAAGCTTCGCATCTAATCTGACAATACTCTTTTCTGAAGTTAAAAGATGCTGGTCATAAGTCTCCCCTTGGTTATTCTTCATTGCCTGCGGACCCTGCCATTGGAACTCCTAGTTGTCAAACTCAATGAAATCATGAAAACTATAATCACCCAACAGGATGACATTAGCCACAATACAAGCTTATACATATGATAGTCAATTGTTTCCCAGCTGCAAACAAGTTGCGGGAACAAATACACGCCATATCAATTATAACAGCGGAATAAAAATGAGTGTTTAGTAGCTAAGAGTCAGCACGTGAAAGACGCCGTTGGATCCTTATGACATGAATCCAGTTTAATGAAAATGAATGCTGAAGCAAAATGAAACAGTGCAAGTTATACAAGGAAGTAGATGTACCACTTCAAAAGCCGAAGAAGAAACAGCCGATGATGAGTGAGAAGAAACATCGTCATCAGTAACCGATGCAATCTCCGCTTCCTCAGCAGCATATTCTTCACTCATCAAGGCCGAAACTGATTCACTGCCATTCCTCTCCATAGATGTTTCTTTCGACAGGTTGGTGCGACTTTTTTCAACTGCTTGGATCTTAATAAACAGCACCGGCTGAGCTGTGTTGCTAAAGCTCCTCTTGCAACTCATTGGGACACTTATGCGAAGAGTCCCTTTAACAACACCATAGTCTGCCAAATCCACAAAGGCAGTTCCCAACAACTGCCCTTTGGTCGTCTTATCCCTCTTTAGTTCATACAGATTGAACTCTAAGCAATTCTTTCGAAAAGAATCACCATCCCCACCTTTAGTGTGCATTTCCCTTAACAGTGTCACAGGAAGCCTAAAAGACTCCTTAAATTCAACTTTTCCATCACCAATACCAGACCCAAGAAAAGGGACTACTGGGTTAGTAGTGCCAGAATTCCGCTCGCTATGTTCCCATTGAATTAGAACGGAACGAATCGTTTTCAGTGATTGAGATGGGGGCCAAGGCTTAACCTCTTGAACATGAATCAAGTAATCAAGTTGAACAGTGGGGCTTTTTCTGGTTTTTGTCCTCAGTCCCATAACCATGATTGCAGGAAAAAATGGTACCACAGGAATGAAAGGTGTGCTGCCAGTATGTCCAAAGCTTCAATTAACAGAATCCTAAAACCCACATATTTAAAACAATTAAGAATCAAATGCAAAATAGTTTAACCAGAAGTCACTAGTGTTCTACAAAACAAGTCGGCCAACTAGTCCCTACCCTAGGCACTAGGCGCCAACTAGTTCGCACCTAGGCGCTAGGCGTCCCTTTTCCGCCCAACTAGCGCCTAACGATTTTTATAACAACGGAAGTCACCATAAAGATGATATGTAATAATTTACTTCCTCTCAAACTCAGCTCAATAAATACAGCAGAAAAACAAATTTTCATTTCCATAAGAAGAAAATGCTGGGAATTACGTACATGGGTAATGGGAAAAGAAACTCCGCAGTAAATGAACTCACATTCTGAGAAAGTAATTTATACTAATTATACACATGCACATATATATATATATATATATATATATGAACATACACACACACACAAATGTCAGTGGAATTCAGTGAACTTACAAAGCTCAAATTGACATACTGCTAACAAGGAAGAATCTTTCATGGAAAAACTGCTGATTCAATACAGTATATGCTGATCCTGTAATTACCAACACACAGTGTATACAAAGCACTCTCAATCACAAGCTCCGACCATCAGAAAACGAACGGATTCTACCAATGCGATTATGCTAGCATCAATACTATATACAAACAGCCGTATCTACATACAGTACAGATATATGGACACCAATTACTCATTATATCTTCGCTTGAAAAGAAAGGTTAATGGCTAATGGAAGCCACTCACTGTGAAAATACCAGTGCCCGAAAAATCAGGAGAATGTGAGAGAAATTGAAGTTATTTTAGAGAGAGACAGTACCCAAGTCTGAGAGAGAGAGAGAGAGAGTAAAGTCACCAAGAATGTTTATTGTTTATCTTTGTGTTTGTAACTTACGGGAAAATGACAGTAAAGAAAGGAAAAGAAGAAAAAAAAGATAGAAGAAAAAAAAAATTGGAGGAAAATGAAAGGACTGTGTACAAAACTAATTTTCTACTAGTATTTTCTCTCGTCTTTCTCCCCAAACCAAATGATGGAATTGATTTTTTTTTTAAATCCGTCAATTTGAGATCCAAATTCGAGATTTTTCTTTTCTTTTCTTTTTTCCATAAGTTCCAAAAAAACAATAATTTGGAAACCTATTATTAAATGTTTCATTTTTACGTGGTCTAAAAAACTGAAATTATGATTATGATGTGCTTTCTGCGTTTCAAAAAAATTGTCCAGCCCACAAAATAAGAGTTTAAAAATGCATTTTTAACAAGAGCTTAAAAGTGCATTTTTATCTAGAAAACTTCAAATTTGTTGATACAGAACTCATTGAAATTTAGTAATTGATGGCAAAAAATTAAAACTTTTAGACAAAAATGTATATATTTGGATTTCTATTTTGTAGACCTATTGGAAAAAAATTTCAAAAAGTCTAGTAACACAACTTTTTTACAGAACTGTGTTCGGAACCGTTGGATGCATGTGGACCCATATTCATTCAACGGTTCCGGATACAGTTGTGTCCAGAACTGTTTCATTTTTTTTTTTTTTACTTCGGAATATGTTTTGTGTTTTCCAATGCAAGTAACTGTAAGGAACGTGTAATAAGACATGGTCTAGTGGGAGGCACCTCGTAACTGTCAGCTGCAACGTGGGGGTTCGTTAGCCTGGAGCATTGGCCTGACAAGTTTGGCTTTGTTTTCACTTTCCAGTCTTACAGGTCGGTCTCCTCTGTCCGAAACCCTTGTGCCTATGTGCCAAGGAGTTTTCTGACGGTTGGATTATGTAATTTTTTTTTTAAACTCTAATGGCTGGAAAACTTCTCGACACAGAAGTTATCTGCACAGAAAATCTTGCCTCCAGTCTTACCCACAGTTACAATGACTGGTATCTCTCTGTTCCACTATAAATAAGTAAATAAATAAACTCTGTTTCACTATTTTCTTGTTATCAGGCCTAAACGCATTTTGAAACATTTAATTTTTCCAAACTGCGGTAGCCAGTAGGGCTGCAAACGAAGACTCAGTGAATTGTTCAAGGCTTAGCTCCGTAAGAGCTTGTTCGAGTTCAATTTGTCTGTTAAACAAATTAAACCCGAGTTTAAGTTGTTCACTCGATCGTAAAAAGACCACATGCCCAAGTAAATTTGAAACCACACAAATCAAATTGTGGGCAAATATCTTCATTTCCAATTTGATTCCAGCCATAGTCATGTGATTTCAATTCAAGTATGTATTTCCTGCTCTTTGTTGTTGTTGTGTGCATGATAATGACCTTTCAACTCCAAGGATGTAACTGAATTAGAATAAGGAAACGTAAGAGATTTCCTTCCATATAATCAAGGAGTGTATAACTTGCCACCATTTTCCATTTCTACTTGATCCAAATACAACCAAGCAATCATTCAAACTTCTACCAAAGAAGTAGTTTACAAGTCCACTTCAAGTTTGATCAAACCACCATAGTTGGTGGATGGAACATTGTGTATTCCCAAAGGAAACCCTCTACACCCCCTATACCTTACTATTCAGTTCCAAAGTCCCATCTTGGAACCACCACCATTAGGCCCATCACATACTTGCATAGTTCCATACTTTACGTACCCGTTAAGGAAATATTGTCATCAGCGCCACACAACCATCTGCGGTGTAAGTCACCACACTCACATTGGAACCAAAGCTTAGATCTCAATGCATAAGAATATGGTTAACCCTATCAAGCGGCTAACAAACTTGAATCAAGCATTAAACAAGAAAGTCTAAGTATTTACCCATCGAACCAATCACCTGTCGTATCACATATGTATATCAACATTCACAGGGCTAAAACTACAGTCACACGCAATATTTAGTTACATAGAATAAAAACCAACCCATTCCAAAAAACTACTTATTTTACATAAAGAACTCTACAAATAAGCATAGGCAACTCCTAATTCCAAAAGCATGTGAATTCGTGGCTATCTGAGCATTGCCTCACCTCAAACTGATCAAATAATAGGGGCATACCGGTTGCTGCAAATTTCTACTTGGAACTGAAATGTGTCAAGAGAGTTCCTAATCTATAAACTCACCTATGTTTAAGGTCACACATTTACAACTTTAACAAAGAAATACGAAATCAGAAGATCAAAAATATGAACGAATGCAGCGGTGTTCGTATGAAGTCACGAATGTGATGACGCGGCATCTGATTTCTGATCAGAGTCTGCACTAGCCTGGACTTGAGCTGCATACTGCAAGTTCCAAAGGACATCCTCAAAAGAGGGACGGGCTGATGATTGAGGAGAGATGCATTTGTTGGTGATGGATATCACAATTGATAAAGACTCCTGTGTGGAGGTAGTTAACACAATCGGATCCACAATACGTCGACGACCATCTTGGCTACCAAAGGATGACTGTCATTTGCACAACCAGAAAACACCATGGTCTTAATAATCTAGCATATAAAGCAAGGTCAGTGTTGAAGAAATCTTAAGACCTTGGTCATTTTGCCTGTTCTCAAGCTCAATTCACTGTCTAGTGTCTACCTCGTTAGGTTTCTTGGCCTAATTTTCGTCCCAAATATAACTGGCTATGTGGTGTAAACTTGGTGATTCTCTTATGCGTGTGCGTGTGCATGTAATGATGGCAGGGATAGAAATGGAAAAATCCTTAACATATAGAAGGTTAAGGAGTAAATGATCAAGAAGAGCATATTAAAAAAGTGCTGAGCAGAATTGAATAGGTTTATATAGGATAAGCATACCATTTCATTTAGCAAGAACGCTTCTCCTTTTCCGCTAACAATTGGCCCCACTAATGATTCGAGTAGTATGAACCCGAATTTGTACACATCGTCCTCTAACCTTGTCATATGCCTGCAACAAAGGAACACCACACAGTCAATCCTAGGCCTTGCAAACTAATGTTGGAAAACAACAACAAAGGAAAGCCTTGTTTTGGAAAAAGGAAACGAGAAGCAATAGTTGTTCAGTCGCATATTCAGAGCTTTGTAATACCATTGCAAACATATTCTATTTTAGCTCCTAGAATGCCATGGTGACTTGTATTGTCAAACAGATACCATTGATAACGAACTGGAGGTTGGACTTTGCCGATCCAGAAAAAAATAGAAAGTAAAGGGTTGGGGCAGTGCCATCAAAAGACAGACCTTTCCATAAGATAGAGGAAAAACGGCATCACTAGAAGCCACAACATCATGAATACAGGCCGAAGAAACATCAATCAGTTGCATTCAACTAGTCGAAGAAGATAAGATTCAATGCCATTCAAAACCTTTGGTTGCAATATTCTATGTTGCTACTCGGTGAATTATTCACAGGAGCAGGTACCAACCCCAGCAAACCAAATCCTTTTTACTTGTATATGAGCAGTAAAAGTAGCGTAAACACTGTTGATGCTACTGAGATTGATGCTACTGAGATCATTCTTCCAAAAATGGAGTTAAAGAAAGATCCTTACCAGGATTTTTGACCATCTCCCTTTCCCTGGAACAATGAAAGTGTAATCATGTCAAAAACACATCATGAAACCAATAAATGTTGTCACCGGATCAAGGAAAGATACCTCAAGTGACTCAAAGCCTTCAGTAATGATGGACATTCCATAATCACTCAGCTTTGCTATCCGATGCTCATCGAGCAGTATATTGTTTGTCTTTAATCTGTTACTGAAAGAAGCAGGCATTGCACCGGTATGCAGGAAGTGCACTGCCTTTGCAACGCCAATCAAAATTACCAATCTATCTGGCCATGTAAGAACCATCTCTGGGCTACTTTCTGCACATAAAATGGTAGTTAGAGCCATTACTATGCCATGAGGATGGACAAAAGCCAATAGATCTCAGCCATGCAACATTTGTTAAGTCTTCTATACCAAAAGTCTATGCAGATGGGATAGTTCAGTACACTACATTGACCGCAAATGGGCACTTCAGAAATCAAGCAATGAAAAGACCAGATCATGTCAACCAGAACAAGAGGATGAAATTACAGCTTGTATACATCCTTCTCAACCATAAGCAGTTCTTTTCCCCATGCCTGACGTAGGCTCTAGAATAAGCAGTTCTTTTCCCCATTTGTAACTTACTTCTTTATCAATGAAAACAAATTCTCTCTTTCTCCTTTATCTTTTCCTTTCTTTCTGCTCCAGCTAAAAGAGAAAGTATGTTCAAAGTTTGCAACTCAAATGTTTACTCAGTGGCCCTGCTCCCTACAACTTGCTGGTACGACTAGTCAACTATTGCAGGATTGGATACATTCTGCTACTTGGCTCTCTCTGCCTTGCATCTACTAGTATAAGACAACTAAAAGTATGCATAACTACCATATGTGACCATCACCTGAGAGATGAGTACGAAAATTTCCGTTGGATACGTATTCATAAATGAGAAAGACTCTGTCAACAGTAGAATCATCCTGTCCACCAGCGTCAATACAATGACCTAAAAGACCAACCAGATGAGGGTGTCGGAGCTTTGAAAGCAAATCCAACCGCAGGTTAAGGTTCCGAACTGAATACTTTTTATGGAGAGCCAAAGATCGAATGGCAACATAAGTGCCGTTCTCCAGTCTTCCTCTATACATCTGAAACAAAACGAAGTTACAATTTAAGAAGGTGCTCGGGCACAAAGTTAAATTTCTTAAGTTCTCCACTCATTCAATTATGTCAGGTATTGCATAGGGGGCTCATTAGAATGTTTATTTTGGCAGTAGGGTTGGACACAATTCTACTCAGAAAGCTTTCTTCTCTCTTGTTTTCATATTCCATATCTCAACTCTTTTCAAGTAGTCAATACCACTCAATTCATAATACAAAAGAATAAACACTTATGCCAATCCAAAAAGAAAATTACCATCCTTGATGCAATTCATATCCAGTAAAAGTCATGTTCAAGAGGGTAATGAAGAGGTACCTCACCCAGAGAACCTCCTCCCAAAAACATTGACTTATTGAAATTGTCTGTGGCTTCTTCTAACTCTTCCAATGCAAACACTTTGTGTACCGGAGCACCCTGTGTTCCTATTTTCGCAGCTTGAGAAATTAACCCTGAAGCAAATAAAATTGCGAAAAGTCAGCTCTTTTGGTAAGTAAAATGAAGTTACGAACTAATTTCTTTACAACACAAAAATATTCACAAATTTCGGAAATTAATCAAAAGAATAAAAGTAGATTCTACAATGTAAAGCTTACTGGCGTTTGCAAGGAGCTCAGAGGAGATCCCTGCGGGTGCAGTTTCTTGCACAACCTTTGGATATGTAGGCCGCTCCGATGTCCTCCGTGTACGATATCTTCTGCACAAAATGACAATCCCTAGAAACAAAAGTGCCATAACAAATGCTCCTCCAATTACAGCGATTAATAACCATAATTCTTTGCCCATAGGACTTTTCCTCTCCTTATAGGCAGCTTTGCAGTATGATTGTGGATGTTGATGTTGAATATCAATGGACAAGCAATTCCCACCAAATTTAACAACTCTATTAGAAGTAGTGCCCAAGCAATAAGGAAGCAAACCAGTCAATCTGTTTGTAGAAATATCGACGAACCCAAGCTTACCCCCACAATTCAGATGATTGGGAAGCTCCCCAGTCAGCATATTTGATGCTAAATTCAGGTAACTAATGTTGGGCAGAGAAAACAAAGCAGAAGGCAGTGTTCCGCGCAAGAGATTGAATGACAGGTCAAGATGTTGAAGCTGATTTAGTTTGCCAAATTGATTAAGAATCTCACCGGTGAACGAGTTATTGTTCAGAAGGACTGTAGACAATCCTTTGGGCATGGGAGGTAGTTCATAATCCAAATGGTTGTCTCTTAAATCCAATAAATGCAGACTAGTTAAGGTACTCAAGTCAGGCAGTCTTCCAAAAAGCTCATTGTGGGAGAAAGCAATACCTGTGAGAGTCCTAATTCTGCATATGGAAGAAGGAAATTGACCCTTCAACCTATTGTTCCTCAAGCTCAAAACTTGTAGTTTTGACAATGAATCCAGCCAATTAGGGGGAGTATCATTAAAGAAATTGCTATCCAACGTCAAACTTTGAAGATTCACCAGTCTAGATAACTGTTGTGGAACAGCACCAAACATGAAATTTGAACTCAGGTCTAAAAGTTCAAGTGAAGACAACCTGTGAATTTTATCAGGAAGTGGGCCCCAGATACCCAAAGAGACTAAACTAAGAACCCTTAAAGTACTCAACCTTGCTAGTGTAACCACAAATGAATCAATAGAGAAACTCTCAGATAATGTCTGATTTTGAATGGCAAATCCATTGAATTCACTACTAACCTTGGAAAGCTTATCTCCCATAATTTTGAGTTCAGTGACAGAATTGTTCTGGCATGTGATGCTCATATGTTGGGTTGGAGCCAAATTACAGAAATTTCCATTGTAGTTGTTCCAGTTTTCCAAAACCAAAGGGTACTCCAAATGCTTCCTTATCTGGAGAAGAATTCCAGTTTGAGAGGATTGTAACTGATGGGTTCTTGAAACAGAGAAAACCCATGAAAGAAATACTACAAGAAACCAGTTTGAATACCCCATTGGACAAATTTCAAGTTCAGGACCTTAGATTGATGGATTTCACCCAATGCTGAAAGAACCCAAGGAAAGATAGCTACCCTATTGAGTTCAGAGAGAGAGAGAGAGAGAGGAAAATAATATCCGAAGTTTTTCAAGAATTAGGACAAACCCAAGAAAGAATTACCATCTGAGACGAAGGAAATCAACGCAAACTTGGAAGTTATACAAACCCACAAAGCATTAAGAACCCGAAACCTGAGGGAAAGCTACGAAAGGGCAGAAACCCACATGGGAAGCTAAACAATGGGGACTAAAACCCAACTCAAGAAATGAGAGGCACGTATATAAACAAACATTGGAGAAGTATTTTCAAAAGAAGAGTTTATACTAGTCTTGTGTGATGAACATTGTGAGAAATAGTAAATGGAACTTGAATGTGGATTAAAAGAAGGGAATCACAGAGGAAGGGAGGTAGTTGAAAAGCAGTGACAGACAAATTAAATGGAGCATTTACAGCTAGTAACATTGAAGAAGAAGAAGAGGATGACGAAGAAGATGATACAGTGAGGTTGCTGACATACTGTATAATTTAAAAAAAAAAAATTGGTTGCTGACATTAATGGGGTCTGTTACTCTGACGAGCGCAGAAAACGACAAGTAGCGTGGAGTGTTTTTGTGACCAACAAGTGAAGGGACGAAGCGACGGACGCGTAGTGTCAAAATTGGGGTGTCACGGACTCACGTGGGTCTATTTTGTTATAATTTCAAAGTTGATTTCAAAGTTTGTCCAGCATCTCCCATCTTTAATCTTTCGCGGAATATAAACGGTCATTTTTGACATCCTCTTTATTCAGCTTTGATGTTAAATCAAGGGACCGGGAGACCCTGTCAAGCAGGGGTGCTTGGCAGGGGTGTCGAGCGTATCTCGGCCGTTCAAAAGTGTTTTGGACGGTCCGGATACAAAGGTACCGAACGGATTTAAAAAAAAAAAAAAAAAGATGTTTCGATCCGGGCCGTTGATTTGGAGATGAACGGTCGGATTGGCCGCTCGGCAGGTGTCAGATTTAACGTGGATGTGGTTTCACTCCGTTTACTTCAAATTCGATTCCTCGTGCCAAATCTATTTTTAGCATTTTGGAATTCAAAATGTATTACTCCGTATTTTATAATATAGATTCTCAAAATTTGACATAAAAGTTGGAAACGAAGGGTTAATATTTTTTTTAGACTTTCATTTTATTTTTTGGCAATCGGTAGTTATTTTAGACATTCAAGAAGTGTTAATTGTTAGTTGTTGTTGTTGCGAGATTTGCGCAGGGAGTATATGGTAGTACCTATCAACTTGGCTACCACCCCATTCATGGAGACAAAGGTTTGTTAATGTCGAATTTGAAAATATCAAAATGCTACGTAAGCCTACAAAAATATTTGGCATCTCCAATTTGAAGCCAAATATTTACAAGAAATTAATTTCCTTCCCATTCCGGTCTAGGGTGTCCGAGTCAGCTTGCAAGCACCTCAACTAATCTCTTTTTCGTTCTGGTCAAAGGCAAGTCATTTACACCGAAACTAGCACAGAATTCACAAAAAATTAATTTCTTACTACCTGATCCATAGTCAATTTTAAGGGTAGCAACCCACCGACCAACCAACCGGAGTAAACTCGGCCTATACACTTCGAGGTTTCATTTGCTTATGAATACCATGCAGAATAGGGCCTACTGCACAGCACAGGCAGTCTACAATATCCACACCCCACGTTGCATAGAAGCATCTCTGGCTTTAGCCGCTAAAGTTTAGCGTCCATGAGATAAATAAGTGGAAGGGTGGAAAACAACTTTAAAATAACTCCGGATATAAGTGCGTCCGGAACAATTCAATGTCTATAAATTTAGATGCATCCAACGATTTTGAATACAGTTCCGTTTATAGACTTTTTGTAAGTGAAAACTATAACCACATAGACGTCTTTCTCGCCGGAGAGATTATTTCTTGCAAAGCCTTTTTCTGCATTTGCATGGTCTTATCTAGGAGACTAGAACCGATAAACAAACTAGTCGCTTGCATTAGCTTGTTAAAAATTTGTTTGTGATCAATTATTTATATAAATGGTTCAAAATTTAATATTTTTTTTAAGCTCATTAAACTTTCAAATAAACCTCGAACAAATTAGTGCTTGATATCCGACGTATGATGTTTGAAAATTTTAAGTTACTCGGAAAAAAAAATGGTTAGACTGATCTTCTTAATTAAACTTGAGATTAAGCTTGAACATATTTGTAAAATTTGTTAAATTTTCAAATCAAACTCTACCAATTTTTAGGAAAAACTGATTTTGGCACTCTAAAAATTGATGGAGACACTCCAAAATCAGTGTAATTCTAAAGCTGAAATTTAACTTCGACACCTCACTTTGAAGTTCAACTTGTTGGCTTTGTTTTCAGTATTTTTGGGGTAGTAATCAGTTATTTCCTGTATAGACTCTTTATAATTTATTTATCTATGAATTTCTTTTTTGATGCCAAAAATATGAGGTGTGAATAACAATTCCCAATTTTCACCATGTCCGTGTGCACATTCTCTTGGTGCTTATTCCCAATAAAGTTAATGCAATAGGAGAGAATAAACTAACATTCTTTTCTATGATTTCCCATTATCTTTTTATTTTTCCACCTGAAAAAGGAATTATGTGTGAGCTTTTATCTTCCTACAAAGAAGTATACATTTGACCAACTGAAACTTTGGCATGATTAGGGTAATCTTATTAATCTTTCAGCTTTGCTAAAGGAATTTATATGACCCACCACAAACATTGCATATATATATATATGACCCCAGGACCAAGGTGTAATATGCAATTCAAGACCGCCAAAAAGTGTTTTTAATGGTCCAAATTTGCTACTAACTAACATGGATTGTATTAAGAAATTCAGATATACTTATTTACGGAACCGCTATAAAACGGCTCTTTACAGAGCTAAGCGATCTCAACCGTTCGTTTCAGCATTGAACGGCCCAGATGAAAAATAATCTATTAACGGTAGATAATAGATTATTTTGGACGACTGAGATTGAGCTCCGTAAACACTTGTTTACAGCTGCTCTAGCTGTAAATAAGAGTTTCTCTAAGAAATTAACTTAAATTGGGCAATGTGATTCAACAAAAGCTGAAGGGACAAACACAATGATCAAAAGTTCAAAGCTGTAATATTCCTTGCCAAGATATGCAAGACAGAGACTAAGTTTTACGGGGAAAGGGTGAAAATGAAGCTTCCCGATCTGATTGAAAATGTCTGCATGTATTTAAGACTCATAGAGAAAGGTATAGCCTGCAGTACTGGACCACCATTGAGAGGCTGAGAGAGCTTATTAAGGGTGCCAAACTTGAACAAAAATGGCCAAAAAAACCTATCGTTTTCCCTATCCAGGTATGCATCAATTGCAACCTACCATCATTAAACAAGCGAGACCAGGAGAGAGGGGTTTGGCCGAACGAGCATGAGAGGGCTAATAATTAATTGTTTGTTCTACATGAGATTGCATGTTTGAATTTTACGGAGGCTGAACATTCCAAACATTGGGGTCATTGGAGAGTTTGCCCCGTCGTTAAATTCGAGGGCCCAAAATCAGTCGAAGTGCACCCAAACTGATCTGGACATCGATCCGGATATCAAAAAAATAAAGACAGGAAGGTGACTCGAGGGAACCATGCCCGTTTGATTAAATTAGAGAATAGGATCGAATTAATTACAAATGGTGCAAGAATTGCATTTATGCAAATGGAACTGCACATCCGTGGAAAACCAAATCGCGGACATAATGGTACTGATAATTAATCGTCGCAATGTTTTTCCTGTTCTATTTTTCAAAAATGATAGGAACACAACATCAAACACAATCTCTTGCATACATGTGGGGCCCACACGCACTAGTGTGTGTGGACCCCACATGTACGTGAGAGGTTGTGTTTGGATTGCTGTTGAAAATGCCTTTGTTTTCAACATCAATTTTTAGAATGTTTCAAGACTCAATTTTTTTAATGTTCATTGGCTAAAACAATAGATTGGTATATGGCTCCTGAAGTTTTCAAGCATAGGGGGAAAAGGTCAAAAAAAATTGGCTTTTTGGCTTAAAATTGGATATTTTAAAAAAATATTTGAGTAAAAATTAAATTTTTTTACTTTTATGTTTCTTCTCGTTGAGACGAATAAAAAAAGTATTTACGTCCAGACAAACGGAGCCTCAATGTTTTTCTTGAAAACGAAGACAGCTCAATGAAGAATGTCTTTATACTTAGATGTCTTAGATTGGAAATTAATTTTTTTTTCTGTAAACTCTTCAGATTTGTTTGATTGTGATGGAAACTGCAGGTGCAAAAGCGCAGGTCGGCCACGAGTAGTTCTTCGCAATCAGGAGTAATTCCTCGCGGTCAAGAGTAATTTTTCGCGGTTGGAAGTAATTCTTTGAGGCCAAGAGTAATTCTATGCGGCCAGGAGCAATTCTATACAGCCAAGTGTAATTCTATGCGGCCAGAAGCAATTCTATGCGGCCAAGTGTAATTCTTTGCGGCCAGGAGCAATTCTTTGCGGCCAAGTGTAATTCTTTGCAGCCATGAGCAATTCTTTGCGGCCAGGAGCAATTTTATGCTACCAAGTGTAATTATTTGCAGCCAAGTGTAATTCTATGCGGCCTAAAGTAATTTTTGGCGGCCAAGAGTAATTCTATGCAACCAAGTATAATTCTTTGCGGCCAAGAGTAATTCTTGACGGCCTAGAGTAATTCTTGGCGGCCATGAGTAATTCTTTGCGGCCAAGATTAATTCTATGTAAAACTCAAGAGCATCGTGCATGTAATTAGGCTTTCAAAACCTTGCAGTTCAAGAGTAATTTTTCGCGGTCAAGCCCAAAAGAAATTAATCGCGGCCAGGAGTAATTATTTGCGGCCAAGTGTAATTCTTCGCGGCCAAAAGTAATTTTTTCGCGACCAAGCCCAAGGGTAATTATTTGCGGCCAAAGCCATTTCTGAGATCGTTCATCTACTAATTTGTTTTCCTAAATGCCACAATTGCTGATACACGAGCTGCATCATGGTTATGTCACAAATGTGTATCGTCGGTGAGAATGAGATTTGACATGTACGATTATTGCACATTCATATGATTAAAAAAGAGACTACATATCAAAAAATCCAAGTGCGAAAATCGCTACCCTTCTGCTTTTATCCTTGCACTCATCTTCTTTGATTGCCGAGGAAAAGACTACATTTAGTATGATTGTTGTTTCTGGTCTTCTCTTTCCAAGCTTCCAAGATGGATTGCCACCACTCATTCGCATCACCGGTAAGTTGGCAAGCGACCATGCGAACCCTCAAATCATCCTCCTTAATCATACGATTGAAAAGGGTGAGAAGGAAACAACCACCAAAAAACAGAAGAAAGTGAAAAGTGAAAAACATCACAATCTTCCAAAGTTGATCAAAGAAGCCCGCACGACCGGTGACAACGAAGTTGTGAGAGAGAAACGATACCATGCATATACGTGATTTATAATAAAGGAGTATAAGAAGTTTGGCAAGTGCTCTGGTGTCTACCCTTATAGTGTCTCCGTTATGCCTCTTGTAGTTTTCGGTTATACCTTTTGTGGTTTCAATTATGCCTCTTGTGATTTTCAGTTATGCCTCTTCTGTTCGGTTCTGCCCTTTGTGGTTCCATTTTATACAAGGAATGTGTATTTCTCATTAATGGAGGGGACACTCTGTGGACAACTATCAAGTGCACATGGCTTCGAGCTAGCTAGAGACCTAGCTGTGAAATCTAACAAAAAGAATACAAATGAATGAATAAGGAAGAGGAGTGGTTCCTGCTGTTGATTTTGCTTATCCTATTGATTGATACAGACAAATGACCTATCCATATTGGGAACTACTCGACAGGAAGATGTATGCCCTGTATTATGATGGCGATGATGAGTGGCTTTGGCCACACTTGTTAAACTAATGGTGATTTTATTGAAAAGGAAATGATCTTCGTATAACGTACTTTGTATGAGGGGAAAGGCCGTTCAGGCTCATATACTAGTTTTCAAGGTGATGATAAAATAGACACGCATCCACCAACTGGTGTTTTTTATCAAACGATAGGAGATAGGAGAGATCATTTACATCATGTATGACCTACGAGATAACCAAACAATAGAGATTACTCACGCATGTGGAGAGATTTGAACTCCTGACCTCATACTCCTAGGGAGATAAAAGAGGCCTGACCAACTGGGCTAGCCGTAGTTGTTTAATCGTCTCAATGTTGACAAGTTGAAATTACTCAAACAATAGAGTCAGGTATTCATTACTATTAATCCGTTCAAACAAATACAAAAAGAAACTCAGTGAAAAGTGATTGAAGTTAACTTAACGAAACGAGCAACAGTAACTCAGAAGAATCTCATACAAGCATCCTACTGATACAACCGGAATTGAAGGTTAGGTCACAACCCAAAGTATCACATCAACAGCTAATTTTTCATATCTGGCTACGCTATTTTGAGTTCTTACAAGTATTAAGCCTCCTAAATATCGGAGCTACCACGAATTATCGATACACAGGAAATCTAAAATATCTGCAATCCAACAAGTCATGCCAGGTATCTGGTAAGCTACTGCACCTTGAATCTCTGCCTCAGCGCAAAATCGATATAAGCTTAATTTCACAGGCAGCAACCTGATCAAGAAAATTTGAACACCCCAAAAGCAGAAGTCAGAAAACAAAAGCCATATTTCAAGAGTAATTGAACCGAGGTTCCATCTGTAAAGAAAAACTTTCCCAGTACGAGAAGCAGATGAGAAAACTATTATCAGTTTCCTCCGAATTTGTGATTTTTAATTTTGATCAGGAGAAATTTCCATTCATAAAATGACCAGCGTCTATTACACATGGATCCATCCGCAATACAATGATAAAAATCTAGAAAACTGATAATAGTTTGACAAGCACACGATAAAAAATACAGCACAACAAGTGATTCTCTCTCTTTCATGTAGACACGAGCCTCCTGCTAACACATACTGCAAAGTGGGTCGAAGCAAAGTTTGACATTAGTGTGAGTCAAAGATAAAGACAATAGACCTCCAAGGGTTGTCTAGACTCAAATCAAAGTAAACAACAAGGCACCGACGGAAACCCACACCAAAAACAACAAAACAGAGAAAAAAACGAAACAAAAACTCCCTGAAATCTCAAAACTCGAAGAAACAACGCTGCAATTGCCGATCTCTGAACTACGATTCGTGATGGCTTGCTCCAAACTCCTAGAACTGAAAGCTTACCTACTCTGTCATCCATGAGGAGAGGCGATGGAAAGAGATTCTATGGTCGGCGGAGGTGGGGAAGGAGAAGATCTTGTGGAAAACAGGTGGTATGAGAGGCGGTGAGAAGTGGAGGGTGGATGACAGATGTTAGATCGTGAGGAGAGGAGAGGAGGGGAGAAAAACAAAAACAAAATCTCACAGACGGAGATAGAAACCCCTCACAAAGGAGGGAGAGAAACAAACGATGGGGAGGGAGGGAGCTTCGAGATCAGACTCCTAAGCTGACTCCCTCCCGGCACCACAAAGGAAAACGCAGAAACCCAAGCTCAAAACGAGAGAGAGAGAGAAATCTTAGAACAAGAATATTTTGAGAGTGAAAACCAAACATTTCTATTTGAAATCCTAGAACAAGAATATGCATGTATTTCGCACTTGTCAACCTCAATTTTCACTGCTTTTCAACGAAAATGAGAATCAAGAAGTAGCATAATCTATGTAGCAAATATACGTCTACCTCTCTTGTGTCTTCAACAAGGTTTCTCATTGGGCATCTTATCATGTGAAGAATAGTCCAGATAAGAGATCACAAGATCAGCTGCTTTGCACCCAGAGGATATGGCCTTTCCGACAGACAATCCTCCTCTATGGTTACCTAACACGTCAATGGTAATTGGTTACATAAGAAAAATAACACACCAGAATTACAACATCGTGTGATTGTATCCTATTTCATTGATGTAGAACTGAAACAATGCCTTTATGCTGCCAATGTTTTGTCACATCATGACTTTATCCCATCTTGAATTAATTCAGTGCAAGGAGGAAATGTTTAGATGAAAATGGTTGCTATTGTTCGAAACCCTGAGAGTTATGGAGCTAAGTGTCTATGGGAGTGAAGGTGGTACGCGGTCATGATGACGGCTATTGTGGTGGCAGCAGTGGTGGTGGAGGGTGGCAGGGTGGTGCTTCTGATTGGTAGTGGTGGTGGTGCGGTAGCAGTGGTGTGGTAGTAGAGTGTTGATCCTGAAGATGTTTCCGACCTTTAAAATGTTAAAAATGTTTTTCACCAAACTCAACTCATTTTCCCCAGACAAGGAAAACATTTTTCATTCGACTTCTGTTATTTCCCGAAAAAGGAAGAAGGAGTAACCTGCATAGAAAAATCCTGGAAGGTTAGCTTCCATCTTCTCAATCGCTCCTAAAACTGCATCATAATTATGCCCATAAAGTGGAAACGCCTTACTCCAGTAGAAGTGACTGCAATTAAGGGTGCAATGTTTAAGAAAATAAAAGGTTTTCATACTTCACGACCAAAAGCATCTAATCATGGAGCATTAAGGGTTTCCATACTTCACGAATGTTGGCTCTCCTTCTGCACCCAACAGCTGTCTAAGGTCAGAAGTTACAATCTGCTTCAACTCGTCCCTACAACCATGGTTATATGAAGGAATGAATTACCTCATAATAAATGAGTACCAAAAAAAAGATGCATTGAAGCTTTTGCCAGTTCTTTGTTCGATCGGTAGCCAATCTAAAGCAAAGGATGTAGAAAGGATATAGTTGGACAAAAGCGAAGAATATAGCTGGACAAAAGCAACAGCATTTCAGATACCATACGTTGAAGCTTTTGCCAGTTCTTTATTCCGACTTCCCCCAACAAAGGTAGTGTAGAGATGTAAGTCACTGGGGGCACGATCTGGAAACATCATCGAAGAGAAGAGAGTACCTGTACTACAGAAAATTGATAGTTGGCTAATGTAAGGAAAACATTATCAACCATGCAAGTACATGCAGTTACAGCCCATCATTACCCAGGGTTTTGAATCCATTTTGTTGCTCTTTTGAAGGAACAAGAACACCAAACCCCTGGAGGGGTCTCCTGACGCTATCCTTTTTGAATGTGGTAATTATAACAGAGAGTGGAAGGTAACTCACCTGCATTATTGAGAATCAAGCTCTATTAATGATATTGCCAAGCTGAAAGGCACAAAACAAGAAATGTTTGTGACCTCTTCAACTATCAAGGGAAAGTATTGCTATGGCTACCCACTTTTGCATAGTAACTTAGTAAACGTCATAGGGAGCAAACGTCTGTTACATAATTGTCAATCTTATTTTAGTTCACAATTATCTATAAGGCTTCAAGCCCCTACATGCTGCTTCTTTTTGTAATGTAGGCAGGCACAGATGCGTGCAATCATAATTCATGTGCATTCCATTATTAAGTAGTACAAGTAAATGACACCAACACTGAAATTTCATGAAACATTAGATGAATCTTCGAACACAGTGGTAAGATGTGCATACCAGGTACGTAGCCAAGCTACACTAACATATACCTCTGGGAGAAAGTTGAGCAGAAATGGACTTCCTTTCATTGTAAACTTCATCTCTTTAACATTACAGAGAGGGGCCTAAAATATAGAGGCTCTTCATTAGTAAATCAATTGCTTCACATGAAGAAGAAAAATAAAAGTTGAGCATGAAAAGGATTGCCTGAACATTTATGCTTCCATATGTGTGTGAACTAGAGAACTATCGTATGCCTATGGGGAGAGAGCATGAAATAGAACCCATTCAACTCATATACAGAGTAAGTTTGCATGTCATCAGGCTGTGCGTTTATGCTTCTCGTGTAGCTAATATTCCAAACATCAGGACACAAAACTGGTAATAACGTTTGAAGTATCCACATAATTGCATTTCTCTGTCCTTCGTAAAAAAAGGTTCAGTAAGGCAGTTGCATACTTGCATGACAGGCGGAAAAAAAGGTCCTTCCATTTGTTCAAACCCAAAACTCCAGTTTCCATATCAGTTCTTACAACACCATTTGTAACATAAGGACAATACTCACCGTCATGATTACCGCATCAAAAGATTGTTTTTCAGACTGCTTGTTAAGCATTCTAGCAGAAGAAACTGACCAATTCTCTGATGGGTTGCAGCTGTAACATAATTCAAGCACCTTTGATTGGAGTTTAAGTTCATCTCTGCCAAGCTCTTTGCACAGTGCATCGGTAAGGGTCTGCAAAGGGGGAAGGAATCGGATCAGATCACAAGACCAGTCGTTCCGTATAGATTGCAATTCATATTGCTGAAACACTGGTAGTGACAAAAGCATTCTGTGATATTGATGTTCCACAATTTAAGAGTTCAACAGCTACAGGTCAAATCGCCTTTCTCTTCACAGAAACAGTCATAAATATCGGGTCCAACTTCATATATAGGACATATTTTGTGAGCCCAAAAACACCTCCCGAGAATAGGCACTGCCCAAAAGATGATCTTGAGACGGGGGAGAAGATATATAAGAATATGGATTAAGAAACTAACGGAATTTGCGCAAACTTTGGGAGTAGCACTAATTGCAATAACAAGAGGTGCGGGTGTGGCTTTCTGCGCTAGTGCACCCATTTCTTGCTCATAAATCAGCTAATGCTTAGCACGAGGAGTGGTCCAATCTAATTGGGCCTTTTGAGAAGACATGACTGCCTTTGAATCGCCAAGTGCCAATATAACCAACTAGAGATAGTGGAACTACAGGGTGACCTCAAATAGTTGGTATCAAAGCTGATTGACCGAGTGTAGCCAACATAGTAACTAAATCGCCAAAAATATCCTTTTGTTTGCCCATTTACACGATGACAAAAATTCAAGAAACCTTGTTTAACTTTTGATTGTTTTGGCAAGTTTGAAACAACAAAATGACAATGGACCCCATGCTTAACATACCATACCACTTTAAGATTGATTGTCAATTTCTTTTTCGAAAGAAAGCAAGTGGAAGGCATTTCCTTAATAGAACAATAGAATGTTGTACGAAGTGCAAAGTACACAATTCTTGAAAGAAGCCGAGAGTATTTTACCTGCATTCCACCTAAAAATGAAAAAGATCCGCGCTGATGCTTTTTACTTGTTGAGGAACTGTTCAGCTTGCTGTTTTTCCCCTTTTTGGAAGACAATTTAGATTGAATAGCCCCAGATATGATTGAACCAAACCTAGAAGTACAGAAAAAGTTTGTCATTAATCTCCCAACATAATCCTGCTTCATGGGTTCTGTTGTTGCTGCTGTTGTTGTTGTACAGACTACAACATGCAAATATTTGAAGAAAAAAAATATCCCCATAAAATCTGCAAATGTTATAAGGAAGGCAGAAATACAGCTATGACAAAGATTTGCTGGTGAAATTAGCTCAACTTTCATCACAACTGAAACCATAATCACAGGCACACAGAGTTTTGGAACACACGAAAATATGCATCCTGAAGTCATGAATAACAGGCTCCAAATAAGTTTCTCACAGATTCTGTTTAAGTAATATAGTATACATTATTCTTTTCCTTTTGGTCCACAAAATCATAATGTAGGTACTATTGCCAGTGTTGGGTTCAGCATGGCAACTCAAGATTTTAGCAGTGCACCTGGTAATGCTTGTTAGCATATCCAAGAGTTATAAGAAACTTGGAATAATTGAGTGGCAAATTAATATGATCTTCCAATGTCTTTGGTCTATTCTTTTTAAACACTTGAAGGATGTACGAAAAGTGCTCGTGCCAGCTTAAAAAGGATCTGGGGGATATTAAGCTAAGTGGGTGATAGTTAGTCATAGTCCTGCAATTTACAAAAAAATCAAGGATAAAAAAACATGCCGATAAGCGAAGAACAATTAAGACTAAAAGAAACTTGAAAAACTAAAAAGGAAGAAGAATTTGTAAGTAGCATACTTTTTCTCTAGGTTCCATAACTCGGGAAACGTATGTCGCATCTGTTTGGACAAGACAAGTAAAATGTTACAGAACAAGTGACATAAAGTGACAGATCAGAAAATGAAGGGATAGCCCATAGAGGAAGCGTAGTAAAACCGTTTTTATTCCCCCCCC
>JAOTQK010000002.1:682923-693408 GCA_025642025.1 Rhododendron ferrugineum
TGTGTAGGTTCGGGAAAATATTTCAGGGTTGGGTTCAAACCGAACCTAAAAAACAGGGGCGGCCTCTAATTTTCTATTTTTGTTTTCCGATATTCATCGTAAGGTGCAGCTCTCCGCGAATCCTAGTATACCCAGGTACGGTTGCCGATTGACATCTCTTCTAATTCGTCGATACGGAAAGAAAATTGTTCCGTGAAGGAATCAATATCTCGTCATGAGCTAGGAAACCCAGGAGGCATAACTTGTGCCGCTTCACTTGGTGTATATAAAACTTAAAATGCGCTATGGCTCCCGAGACTCTTCATTTGAGATGACTACTTTAGCCTAGCATTTTGTTCTAATTTTTCATTTTTTGCAAACTTTTTCAGCCGTTGATCATATAATTTTTGTTTTTTGTTAAAGGAACCTGAATCATGTTGGGCAAAGTACACTGAAATTGTATTTATCATGGATAAGCTAATCACCAATTAAGGGTAAATAAGCTCTATAAATGTGTAAGAATTACATTGAAATGTTTGAACAGTGTATAGAGAATAAAATGAAAAAAGCACATTGAATTGAGTGGTAATGAGTGAAGAAAGATAGATAGAAAAAATTATTGAGAAACATGTAGAGAGAAAAATAAACAAAACAAATATGAGAACCAAACAAAGGCAAATAGTTTTGCATTATTCACATTTCAACCAGCAACCCAAGGAAAGCGATAATTATAGATTTTTTCTAATATTGTATACTGGGTGTATGTCAGTCTACATAGAGTTTAAAAGTTGTTCATAACCCTAAACCCCAAATCACCCCTCGCGGGGCTCGAACCATGCCTCCTCTGAGGGAGGCATACCAACTGAGAGAGCTCATTGGTGGGAGAGCGATAATTAGCAAGACAAAAAAAAAAGTACAAACTTATTTTGGAGAAAATGAACATGTCTATCTTTATTACTCTTTTCCTGCATTCGGTAATAGAGAGAAAAAAAAAAATTAGTGCGTATAGACTTCAGGTACCTAAAAAGAAAAAATAGACAGATAAATTTATTTTTTTTAAAGTAAAAAACCATTAGCAACATGACAAAAGTTAGTATAAAGAGTCTAAATGTTGGTTGAGTTGAGACAACTTTATTTGTTTGGAGCCTATTGATTAAAAATAATCATTTCAAAAAATGAAGAGAACATGTAGTGCAGATACTGAAATGAAATAGAGGAGTTTTTGTTTGATAATGCAGTGTGTCTCTGGTCAATTAGTCTAATCTCTAATATAAGTACTTCTCTTATGGTCGTTTCACATGCTTACACAATTACGCGAGAGGTGAAATAGTCTCGAAACCAAAAGTTGCGACGAGAGCCAATTAAGTCTCAGATCTCGATCACCCGGCCGGCCAACCTCTTCGGTTGAGAATTAAAACAAACTACTTGGTGTATAAAACTTTAAATGCGTTATGGCTCCCGAGACTCTTCATTTGAGATAGACTACTTTAGTCTAGCATTTTTTTTCTAATTTTTCATTTTTTGCAAACTTTTTCAGCCGTTGATCAAATATTTTTTTGTTTTTCTCTTATTGTTTTTTGTTAAAGGAACCTGATATTTAAAAATTATACGAATCATGTTGGGCAAAGTACACTGGAATTGTATTTATCATGTATATGCTAATCACCATTTAAGGGTAGATAAGCTCTATATAAATATGTAAGAATTACATTGAAATGTTTGAACAGTGTATAGATAATGTATCAGGGTGCTCTAGAATAATTGAAAAAGCACATTGAAATGATAAATATTTTTGCATTATTCACATCTCAATTTCCAGCATCCAAGGGAGAGCGATAATTAGGCCCCGTTCCACTAAGGTATAAGTACTTATTTTTCGTTTTACGAGACAGGTCATTCTCTCATAATACATCACCTTTAATTCAAAAAATAAGTATTTATTTTCCGTAATAGGGCCTTAGCAAAACAAAAAAAAAAGTACAAACTTATTTTGGAGATCGAAAATGAACTTTTCTATCTTTATTACTCTTTTACTGCATTCGGTAATAGAGAGAAAAAAAAATTAGTGCGCCGAGACTTCAAATACCTAAAAAGAAAAAATAGACAGATAATTTTTTTATTTTTTTTAAAAAAGCCCATTAGCAACAACACAACAAAAGTTAGTATAAAGAGTCTAAATGTTGGTTGAGTTGCAACCTACTGAGACAACTTTATTTGTTTGGAGCCTATTGATTACAAAAATACAGTAATTTTTTAAAATGAAGAGAACATGTCATGTAGTGCAGACACTGAAATGAAATAGAGGAGTTTTTGTTTGATAATGCAGCGTGTCTCTGGCTAGCTAGACTAATCTATATATAACTCCTCTTATGGTCGTTCCACATGTTTACACAATTACACGAGAAGTAATATAGTCCCAAAAACTAAAAGTCGGCGACGATGACGAGAGCCAAATCTGAGTCCCAGATCTCAATCTCCCGGCCGGCCAACCCCTTTGATTGAGAATTAAAATAGAGGAATTGAACCTACCAGAGAATCTGAAATGGGAAAGAGGAGGAAGAAGATTAATATTTACATATGGCCCCAAGAAGTAAATATAGATATCTAGGTTTAACTACTCAAGAAAAATGGATACTCCTATAAACAAGTAATGAGTCACTTTCGTTTTTCCTTAACAAACTCGAAATCCAAATGAGTTAGCTGCTAATCGATTCTGTAGAGAGGAAAACTTTTTTTACGGCGGAGCTACGAACATACTTTAAGGCGCTCAATTGCGCGTTCAAAAGTGTTTTGGACGGTACAAATTGTAAACTAATTATTCGTTCGAATAGTTTTTTTTTTAAAATTCAAACCATTGATTGGCTAGACAGACGCCGTGAATAAGTTTCCCCCTTCCGTAGATAACCTTGATTCCTTCCAATGTTTCCATCATTTGAGGAGCATATCAATATATAATGCCAAAAGCACTTTTGAAAAGGAAATAGTTTTTCCATTTGCTTCATTGTGACGCTTAAGGGGAAGAGTCCATGTGGCTAGAAAAGGTTGGTTAATGTTTCAAAAAGTTTCCCGCGGTGGGTAATCATATAGGAGTGGCATTCAAATCAGTGAGAATCATATTTGCTTGAGCTTCAGAGATTTCAGAATCAAGCAACTTCATTTGGATGGGGTTAGTTGGAGGAAAACTAATTTCTTTAGGACAGTACTTGAACAAAAAGGACTATAATCAAATTGGGACCACCGCAAGTGGGCGGTGGGATTGGTTCTCCAGAATTAGTTGAGGTGCGCGTAAGCTGGCTCAGACACCTTAATTATTTAAAAAAAAAAAGAGGGACTATAATCAAATCATCACGAGTTTGAATCACGGTATGTCTCTTTTATTCTACTATACAAGTCCTACAGAAAATCTTGAAGTTTTTTTATATTAAAAATAAACATGATTCTATTTTTAATTTTTCATATACGAAAAACTGAAAATGTTACCCAATGGCCCCTTAACGTTCATTCATTCATTCTTTTTTTTAAGAGAGATAGAGAGAGAAGAAATGTGGTTTCGGTGGTTGATATCCAGGAAGCAGACTAACGTGAAAACATAGAGTACAGTCATTTCACTATCCTAATTAATGCTCTGTTTGGAACACTTTTTGAATTTTTTTTTGAAAAAATAGAGGGGTAATAAGTGGAGAGAGATAGAGAAAGAAATAATTGGAAATAGGGGGAATCTTTTGAAAAATACTTTTCAAAAAGTGTTTCAAACAAGACATCGACTTGTGAATTGATTTGTAACTGGCTCATGTCCATGAATAAAGCTGTCTTCGTTTAGTTTTTTTTGGTAAGCTAATTGTCTTTTGTTTAGTTGCAGGAGAATAATGCAATACAAAAATGCTATGGGCAAACCATGCATGTGGATGCTGAGGTGAACGTACACCAACCCATGTGGATGATGTGGTAGATTGATCGATAATGTTAGGGATACAGACCCGCGTACAAATTTTGTACAGATCAATCTCCTACGTGTGCAAACCAATATTGCTACGCGCACAGATCTATAAGTACAAACAACGTACAGATGTGGCTCCATCTATGTAGACATGATAATCAAAGATTTTGTAATGTCTGTACATATGGCCGGGCGGGTTCAATAGACACAAACACAATATTGGACACTTCATCTCGGTCATTGAAATCAATCGCTCACATGTTCGCCTGTCCATTTTACTTTGTATTCCCTCTTTCCCCTATCTTTCTCACTTGTTCTCTCACTCTAGATCTCTACCCACGGCTCACATGTTCGCTCTCCCTCACCTACACACACTTGGTTTGGTTCCCTCCCACTCCGGCTACTCCCCTCCCTGCAACACGTCACTGTGGAGAAAGTGTCACCAACCATTTTACTGGTGTCTTGTGGTTAACTCTTTAATTTCCCCTTTCATTGTATAAAAGTACTGAAGTAGGCCATCAAACTTGAAGAAAAGTTGCATTTCCAAACAAACTAATTAATCTTTCAGTTGAGATGGTCACCTATGTCCCGCCACAAAGAACAATGAAATCCTCATTATGTTATGTACAAGAAAATCATTGCCACTGGCCCTACATAAAATGGGTAATGGCGCCCATGCAGTTTTCAAACTCCGGTGAATGGTCCTTATGGAGCTCCAAGGGTTAGTCCAGTTGGTTGGTTTGTTCTATATACAATTAACCAAGGTTCGATTCTTGGGATCATCCCGCAAGAAAGTATTTTCTTGTAAATCCCTTAGTCTCGGCGTGGACGGTTTGCATTTGATTGCACCGGGAAAGGGATTAGTCGAGGTGTGCGTAAGATGGCCCAGACACCCTGATCGTCGAAAAAAAGAAAAAAAAAAAAAAAAAAACAGAAGAGTGTTCGTTGTGGGTGGGTGGGGATTGTATCCGAAATGATGATAAATAGATAATGCTCTTATCACTTAACCAAAGCCTCATTTGCCTAGGCCCTCCAAATTGTTTTGGTACATGCCTTTTTAAGGACCACTGAGCCAACAAGAAAAGGGGGAGCTGACTGAAGATTGTAAAAAGGTTGCAAAAGGGGTCTCCAATCTCCATTGTCTCAATGAGGAAGACATAAAGGGAAAAGCTCCTAAATGGGTCACCCCCACAAGAAATTCCAAATGTTAGCATTAGGGTTTTTTTTTCAAATGTTAGCATTAGGAGTTGGTTAAACTGATGGTTAAGAACGCGACCAGGGGTGCGGATGGTATGTTTAGTAGTGTACTCCCTTTGTCCCATTTTGATAGTGCCCTACAAAAAGACTTGTAATTTTTTTTAAAAATAAAGTACTTTTGTGCATGATTTTTCATGTTTCTCCGCACCAAATTAAAGATTTTGATTAGTTCTTTAACTTGGAATGAGGAAAATCCAAAAATTACGAACGCAAGTACTTTATTTTTTTCTCTGAAAATTGCACATTTTTTTCATAAGAGACTATCAATTTGGGATGGAGGGAGTAATTAGAAAGAAAAAGTGAGGGATGGAAATTACGGCCATACAACTTTAACAAATTACTAACTTTCCCTAAAAAAGGAAAGCTAACATTTTAATCCCTCCAAAGTGTAAATAATAGGGCAATTCGCAACATTCTTATGGGCTTGTTCGTTTTGGGAATTTGGATTTGTAGGTAATGAATGTAGAGAGAAATAGAGTAATGATTGAAAATAAGGGTAATGATAGGAGAGAGATAGAGAGAAAAATGAGAGTAATGATTGAAAATATGGGTAAAGAGTGGAGAGAAAATCCAAATCCCACAACCGGATGTGTTTAAAATGTTAAGAGGGCATAAATCAGGAGGGTTGGGCAACAGCCAACAAAGTACTCCATAAGAATTTCGTTGAGAATCATAGACTGGTCATCATCAAATCAGGTAAGCACCCTTGAATTTGAAGCTATAAACTGGGCCCTTCAGCTTGCCAGAAAATTATGTGGACCCTTGAGCAGATGAAAGCCAATTTCACTTTCATTGATAATGTGAAAAAACACATAAAAGGAGTTGGCATTGCCACCCATTGTAGGTTAGCCAATTCATTGACAAAAGGAAAATGATACTCCGCCACCCACAGCGTAAGATGAGTGGGCCGTAATCCTCGGGTTGTCGCGGTAGTTCAAAGTAAATTCTCGT
Source organism: Rhododendron ferrugineum (assembly GCA_025642025.1). Classification (NCBI taxonomy): domain Eukaryota; kingdom Viridiplantae; phylum Streptophyta; class Magnoliopsida; order Ericales; family Ericaceae; genus Rhododendron; species Rhododendron ferrugineum. Next base: position 689,048 of record JAOTQK010000002.1, read on the forward strand.
GGAATGAGTCCATATAAGATTTTGTTCTGACTTGAAATAGAACTAAGGATGGCAATGGGGCGGAGCGGAGTCGAATGACTCGAATTTACCATCCCCGTCCCCGCCCTGTTTCTTATTGGGGCGGAGACAAAGCGGGGGAAGTCGGAGAGTTGCCGGGGTCGAAAAATAATCGAATCCCCATTCACCGAGTAATTTTCACGAACTTTGTTCTCTTTAGAGTTTTTTGACAAGAAAATAAGATATTGATGAGTAATGAGAGTTAAAATAAAAAAAGAGAGAGAAAAGAAACAAAGACATAAACTAGTAATATATTGCTGGGTATTTTGCTCTCATTATATCTAAATATTAGAATCTATATAGATATGTATACATAAAAAAATTAACTATAATTAGAGTCGAATCGTGCTATATTGGGGCGGAGGATGCAAATACCAACCCCCACCCCCATTCACTCATCGGATCGAGGAATATAGCTCAGATCAAGCTAGGGGCGGGGACGGGGGCGGAAAAATATGTGCATACAAAAATATTAATAACTATAATCGTAATCGGATCGGGTTATAACAGGGTGGGGGAAGCAAATACCAACCTCCATTCACTCCTCGGATCGGGCAATACCCACTCAGATCAAACCATGGAAGTCGGAGGCGGGGACGAGACAAAGGTAATTGTCATCCCCAAATTATAGACGCCTCCTTAATGGGAGAAGAGAAACGCTAGACTTGCAACAAAATTCTTGCGGAGATGGAGTATACGTATGTATTTATACCCATTACGAAAAAAGAAGTGTGGATAAAGAGTGCATGTTCCGAGTTTGAGTAAGCGACAAAGGGCCATTAAGAAATGCAAGGGTGTGGCACCAAAGTATGCTCCTCTCGTCCTTTGTATTGTAATATAAAAATCCTTAGCCATGTCTCTCTCTCTCTAATAAAGAAAAGGGCTTAGCTTGCCAACAAAAACAGATTCTGTTTGGAGACAAGATTTCAACCTCCCATCATGTGTTTCTCTCGTCTTCTTCGGATCTCCCATCCAGTATACTTAAAAGAAAAGATATTCATAAACTCATCACCAAACTATGTTTTTATTTACCCTAAACATTTCATAGATTGGGAGATTGAAAATGATTCGTAACCACAATTCCAAGTGCAACGAGGTTTTTTTTTTCACATGCGACATTGTTGAACACATGGGTATTGGTTTTACAAGATCATGGCAAATAAGCGGAGAAAACTTAGCACAGGTTCAGGCTCTTAGGGTCGGTCGATTCGTGCCGGGTGCAGTTCTATTCACATCTTTTATGAATTCATCTCGGGTCTTACAAAATTATCAAAGAATTGTTCTTTATGCAACTTGCTTAGAATATCATGCAAAAACGTAGTTTAATCTGAATCTTGATAGTTTCACTTTTTATAATCCCAAAATTAAAGAACTCATCCTCTACAACAGTACCCTGTGAGTCAGTGACGTGGTGCTTAATAAGCTGGTCCCATTGTAGCTTTGCTTTGGTGATCTTGCTCTTTGACCACAGTATTTTTAGTACTTGGACATTTTAATGGGAGTTCTCATTAGTGGAAGGATCTCTTTGTCTTAAAGCAAAAGATTTAGAACCAGAGGGATCTTCCTATTTTTGTCATAGGGACCATAGTAATTTCTCCCTTGGTTGCAGGCTATATACTGCCAGTATCAACAATCACGTGACCCTTGATTATTTTTCCCCGAACATCAAAAGTGTTCGGCCCAATTTATGCGCACTTCATCTAATCATCTTCTCGATCTGACCAAAGTCAGGTCATTTGCGTTTGGACTAGTGAATTCACAAGAAACTACTTTCTTGATTACTGTTAAAGATGGGAATTGATTTTGCCACTTTCTTTTTCTTTAACAGCACTTCCCTTCTTTTACAAAACAAACCACCTAATAGAGATACAAATAAAAGTGCCGTTAGAGAAAAGAGGAATGCGAAAATCACTGGCCTTACATATTCTCTTGTTTAAAGAATCTGATTTGATCCTACGGCTAAAAATAAGGTGATACATGGGTACACCAAAAACATGAGTACAGATAACTTGAGTTTATTACCCACCAACCAAACCTTTGGGGCTCACGTGACCCTTGATTTACCACTTTGGCAGAAAACAAAACCAGAGATTCTTTGATCCTCTGTGTTTCAGTACCACGTGGAAGCGAAGCGCATGACAAGCTTATTCGTGGCAGTGTCCCAAAAATGGACTCGGTCGCTGCGCAGTCTCAGCGATCCACTATTCGCATGCGCACTTGGTACTTGGCAGGGGAAAAAATTGGACCCAGGGTCTGTTTGGGTCAGTTACTTTTTTGTTTGTTTTACTCATGTGTGTGTGTGTGTTTTTTTTTTTTGACAGAGTTTACTAATGTGTTTAAAATACTCCTACTTTGGCAAAGTCTTTTTTATTTTTTTGTAATGCAAGATGTCTCAAGTCAGCTTGCGCGTATCTCGGACTAATCTTTACAGCCTCTCCCACAACAATTTATACGCTTACGCGTGTTGGTGAAGTGATCACAATAATTATTGGCAGGGAGAATCGAACTTGAAACCTTAAGATGAAATAAACACCTAAGTCTCAGACCAAGTGGTCTTGGCCTAATTGGGGGACAAATCATCAAAATCATCTTATTTGCTTGTGTTAACACAAACAACTCAAGGTTATCAAATGCACCTTAACTAAATTTATCCACAAGAGTGACGAGAGAATAAATTTTCATGACCTAATATCATCAATGCTGAAACATTGATCTCTTCCTCATATGGTAAAAAACCTGGGAACTACGGTACGGTGTGTTTCAATTTCTTTGGATAACGAAGCATGCATGTATATATATCTACACACATTTGGACATATACAGAAAAAATGAAAAGTATAGGAAATTAAGAATTGGATGAGAGTAAGGCCCCGTTCCAGAACACCTTCTTAAAAAATAAGTATTTATTTTACATTTTTAAACTCAAAAATAATATAAATGAAAATGATTTTTCAATTTTTTTTATACTGTATAAAAGATCTCAATGAGATCTATCAAACAAGATTCATATTGATAGAAAAATTATTTGCTTAAGCACATAATTTTTTAGTTTAAAATTCCCTTCTTAAAAAATAAGTATTTAACGGGGTCTAAGGACCGACTAGAACCATCTTTGCACATAGCAAGGTGTTGTTCTACGCTTACAAAGAATGTGATTGAAATCGTTTAGTTTAATCGACAGGCCAAGTTTGTCATTCATCACAAACACTACAAGGTCCCCTGGTTCTTCCAAGAGTAGTGCTACAGGTATACATGAAAAATGGGTGCTCGGATCAAGCACCCTAAAAATCTCGGATGTCGATAATTCTCGCGGATTTTTTTTTTATAGAATTTTTGGACGGCTCGGATCGACCGTCCGGTGGCCGAAAACGGCCCGGCGCAGCTGTCCCTACGATTTCGGTACCGACCCAATATCATTTTCGTTCTTCCAAAATGAAAGTAGTGGTCAAAAAGATCGACTGCAAATCTACTTCAGGTACTCGCATTGTATTGTATGTTGACTACAGTACTAGAGTCATAAATCGGGGCAATTCCAGAACAATGGACAAAGGGGCAAATAATGTCCAGGTCATAAAATTTGTCTCTCTCTCTCACTGTCTATAGATCGACAGGTCAAAGTAATAGGAGGAGGAGTAGTAGGTGGTGTTTCACATTTTAAAAAAGAAGATTTTGGCAAAAAGAAGGTAAACAACTCTGCAACATATCTCTGACACAACTACTTGGATACATGATCACTGTGTGTGTTCTTGTAATCTCCCGTTTCGCAACGCGAAATAAACATTTATTTTTTAAGAATGTAATTTCAAGTTTAAAAACGATGGGTTTATTAAAATCTAAAATACAATATGGATCTGGTTTAAAAGATCTCAATGAGATCTTTAATACGGTGCAAAAAAAATTAAAAAATTATTTTTAATTTACATTATTTTTGAGTTTAAAAATGTAAAATAAGTACTAATTTTTTAAGGGCTCTAAATTTGATCCTCGCAAGTGGCATCTCTCTCTCTTTCACGTTCGACGCATAACTCCACGAGTTCATGCTGAGGAATGGACCCTATTGCACAAATTGTTCACCTACGTGGTGCAGCTACGGCTCCAAAAAATAAATGCTATGTTTGGATTGGTGTTTGAATTTTTTTTTGAAACATAATAGGGGTAATAAGTGGAGTGAGATAGAGAGAGAAATATTGAAGGGAAAATGACGGCCAAGCAGGGACGGATGTACATGGGGCATGCGGGGGCACGTGCCCCCACTCGAACGCGTGCCCCCACTCGAAATAAAAATATTTTTAAAAAATATTTAT
>JAOTQK010000002.1:693508-728393 GCA_025642025.1 Rhododendron ferrugineum
ATCTTACTATGGTTGACTAAAAAAAATAAACTTTCGTCATTATAATTAACAGGTGCCCCCACTAGGGAACATTTCTGGATCCGTCCCTGCGGCCAAGGACGTGTTTTGTAAGTAATACCCGTCAAGGACATTTTCAGTATTAACAAATGTTCTTAGTTTGTACTTGGCAGGTATTAATTATCAAAACACGTCATGTGCCGTCATTTTCCCAATATTTGAAAGTATGGAGAATATAGGGGGAATTTTTTGAAAAATTCTTTTTGAATTGTAAAGAGAACAATGCAAATTATTAACCTTGTCATGACTCATACTCCATGTATATACTCCCCGTTCCGAATTGAGAGTCCATTATTCTATTTTGGGTTGTTCCAAAATGATGTCTCTTTTTCAAAAAAATGAAAGGAAAAATTTGTGGATTTTCCAAAAGTGTTCCTCAAAGGTGAATATAAGTGTTATAAAGTAGGTAGAATATTATATGGTTAATGGTAGAAATAATAGGCAATTGACATTGTAGGTGTAATTATTGCATGTCTCTTTAAATAGTTGGAATTCCTAAAAGAGACTCTCAATTTAGAACGGATGGAGCAGTAGTAACATTTAGATGCTATCAGTTTAGAAAACACATAACTAATGTTAGATTTCTTGGAGGGTTCCAACCTAAAATCAATTAGCCATAGGTGGAGTAGCCTCTAGATTCTATTAACCAAGCTTGAGTGGCTTAAATGAGCGATGTGAAATAAGTCTTACACTCCCTCTCACGTGCAGCCCGGATGCACATGGATGTGACAAACCAGAAGATCAGGAGTTGAGCGATTGAGATGAAGAGACTTTTCCACGAGAGGTGAGGTCACCTAAAACCTAGCTAAATTAACAAATTGGTATATTGTTTTTGAAAATGAAACAATATTTATTTTTTTCTTTTCTGACTGGTATTTAATTTCAATTGTTTCTCTAAATTGAAAATTCATCTTTTCTTTAAACAAAACTGGCTTCAGATTGGGTAGTACTTTCCTCCGGTTGCATTGAAATAATTTTTCTATTCATGCATCTAAGGTCTCCTTGAGCATATACAGATTGAAAGATAGAAGCAATAGAAACAAAATAAACAAAAGGAATAATGGACAAATAAAATGGGACGAAGAGAGTACTTTATTTTACAGATACAAAAATAAACCGAAAAAATCAAAAGGGTGAAACTTTGGGCGAACCTTTTTTCATCTTGGGCTCTCCAGCGGCGACGCGTCAAGATGTAGACCCTATGCAGATCCAGTGTCGATTCTCCATGAGCGGAGTGTTGAGTCCAACATCGAAACTGAGCGGCCTTTCCTTTTCGTTTTTGTTCTTGTTGTTTTTGTATTTTTTGTTTTTGTTATGTTGTATTTGTTATTTTTCGGCTTATGGACCGCGCAATTTATATCTGATTTGGATCAATATAACTTGCGTTTTCATTTCCGGTCAAAAAATAATCATCATCCTGTTGCCTGAACTTATCACAGCTGGAGTACTGATAGTAGTCTCAGAACTCAGAAGCCTTGCTGATCATTTCTTACGCCAAAACAGTTCGAATTTCGACTCATCCCCTCACCTCCAACAAAAGTACAAAACCCAATCCCTTTACACTGCTTCAGTTACTCTTGGGCAAATTTCCCCATCTTTTTTTCCCTCTGGCACCCCCTGCACAATTACTCCCTTGAGTTTTCTAACTTCAATTGGTTTAGAAAATTACACTTATATGATTATATCACCTCTCTAAGCCTCGTGTTCTCCATTCACGCCACTGCGCCACCACTTCCAGCTCCCATCGCATCTGTCCACCGCCAAATACCGCCCCTCTCCTATCATCATTGGGCCTCTCCACACCCATGCCACATTGCCACTCGACTTTGCTAGCTGCCCGATCCTTCATTTTTCCATAGCTCCTTGCACTTTACTGTTTTTTCCCACCCCTACCAATCCTTCCCCATCCGTTCTCTACATCCAGTGAGCAAGCGAGAGAAAAAACAGTGAAATATGAGAGAATCAGCGGAGAATGAGAGACAAATGTGTAAAGATCAAATCTAAAGGTATCGTGAAATCATAATATAAAGCATTTTATCAATGTAAACATAATGAATCTTATAAATGCATTAGTTCGACTAAGTAGCTTAAACATAATGCATTTGTTTTAACTAAAGGTTTTCGAACCAATTCATGAGTCTTCGAAATTTTGTGTATACAAAAAAGAGCTTGAGAATAGGGAGAAGGCGATGGTTGCAATTGCTATGAGGAGTAGATTGGTGGTGGTGATATTTGTTCTGTTGGGGTCAGTTCACTCATATATCGTACTATCGTACTCCCTCCGTCCCTAAATAAATGTCCGACGCGCAAACCTAGGCCTTCAAAAAGATGCATTTGTTTCGTTAAAAAAATCAAATTTTTTTCTCAAATCAATAGATAGCAATGAGTTCTATTACATTGTGAAAAAAAATTAAAGTTTTTAATGAAAAACATGCATATTTTGTAAGGCCTAGTTTTGCGCGCCGAACACTTATTTAGGGACGGAGAGAGTAGCTTAACAGATCACGTTTTATGGCATACACTTATCAAATCTATCTCAAGGCAAAAATGGGGGGACCCTGTTGTCTATGGTTGTTGGCCTCATTCGGACCGTTCATACTCGGTAATGAACGGCTCAAATTTTATCTCGATTGAACAGATCTTAGCCGTCCAACTGTGATGAAATCTAAGGAACAACCGGGTCTTCGGGATCACACATAACGAGACGGACAAAGTAAGAAAACAAATTGACAATTGGTAGAATTGTTTAATTCGCTTAACACGCCATAATAACTCTTAAGGTGCGTTTTCACTATTTATTTTTTGTCTTCGGATTAATGACAACAGTCAAATTATTTCCGCTTAATGATATTTTAGTTGATGAATGTGAGGAAAATATCCGTCCTACCTAAAAAAACACCGTGCAAAATATGGACTTTAATCCATTTAATTTAGTTGGAACGCCCCTAAATGAAAATGACAAGTATGTGATGGTACTAGTTAGCAGTTGTGTAAATTAGTGACGGTTGATGGTCAATGCATGTTTTAGTGACTGGCCCATTGAGTTAATTGACTATATCATAAGTCTATTTCATTCGATTAATGCCCATTGACTAGATCATAGGTTAATCTCATTGAGTCATACTGATTCAAGAGCATATCCTCGAAAAGTTCGTTGATTGGTAGCCATTGTGGTAATGGTGGTTAATTTACGGAGACTAGTAAAAATGCTACTGATCGATCTGTATTTGAGTGACGAGTGAATAATTGATCTGTACAATTGGTTTGATCGAATCAGTAAATTTGGATGGTTGAAGGGTGAAGCGAATCAAGGTGACCTCATCTATATATTGGAAGATTGTTCGCGAGTGATCGATCTATACAATTGGATAGATTAAATTGATAAATCTCAATGGTTGAAGGATGAACAAATCCTGGTGATCTCGTATAATTTATGTTTTAACAATATGGCCTTGTTCTGCTAAGTTTTTTTGGAACATTTTCTTGTTTTGTCACTATTCAATTTGTTTTCGTGTTTGTTAGTTTTGTGCCTAATTTTTGTGAATTATTGGGGTTTTTTTTGGGTATATTCTAAAATATTTGAATAAAAGTAGAAATCTTATATTTTTCAATTCCTTTCTTCGAGACGAATCAATAATTTACAAAAGTCAAGTGCAAAATTAACAAATGTAATTTTTTTTTGAATAAAAACAAAATAAAAAAAGCCGCAAGAAACTTGATGGAATAAGACCTAAATATGACCGATAAACGAATAAATTCAACAAACAAGGGTAGTTACCCCACATATGAGGGCGATTATCCTTTTTCTCATTACATTTTTTTTAGGAGATTCAAATTCTTTTTCCACCACACATTACGGATCATGTAGAATTTACAAGCGTGTGATGAGAAAATGGTAATATACCATGTGGCTGTGCACTAGGTATTAATAATTTTTCCCAACACCGAATGAATAGGACCCGGGGATCCTGTAGGGCAGAGCGCCTTACCGGGGTTGCTATGCAACACATATCCGTCGATCTCATTAATCAATAGTCCAGATTAAAAATCAATTTTGACTAGGAAAAATTACTATTTCTTACCGGTCAAAATTTAAAATTATATCTCAACCATTCATTCCCAAGATCGATGGTTCAAGGCGTTTCATTATAGGATTTTCCAATCCTATGAATCATCTCTAACGTCACAGTCCAAATTGAGTATTTTTAGGAAAATGATTTTGCAACTTCCTTTTTGGTTAACGGAACTCTCCTGCAAGTGTATTTTCAAAAATACACTTGCAGAGGAGCGCCGTTAACAAAAAATGGAGTGACAAAATCAGCGGCATATTTTTAACCGTGGTTTAAAAAGGGAAATTGAATTCTACACTCCCTTTTTTGACATCTACATTTTTTTTTTGTCTTCTAGCAAAAAAATTATACAAACTTTCAATACTAAAATCCAAAAAAAAGAATGTAAATGTCAAAAAAGAGAGGGTAAAATTCAATTTCTTTAAAAAGTTACTACTACCACATTCCAATAAATGTACCCAGGGGCATTGAATAATTTCTCCTCACCCAGTCCTTTATTTTTTTTTTTGATCCGCCTCACCCCCAGTCCTTCCCCTCCAGTTGTCCCTGGCGCTCACTTCTTTCAAGTTTCTCTCCCCCCAACTCTCGAGTCTCGTGTCTACTTATATAGGAGTACTAGAAGAGTCAGACACAACGATACAGTATTTTAAAACAGAGAGAGAGAGAGAGATAGAGAGAGAGAGGTTACTACCAACATAAACGCAGAGAGAGATAGAGAGTGACCTACTTGCAGCTACCACTTGCTGCGCCGGAAATGACGGTGTTCGGCCACTCAGGCGGAGGCGGCGGTTTCCTCGCCGGCAAACAAGTCTTCCCCGTAGACTGCCAGGCGGAAGTCTCGCACCGCCTCCTCGAGGCTTCCCACACCGAAGATCTCAGATCGGCTCTCGAGTGCGCCGCCGATCCGTTCGTCGACGTCAACTTCGTCGGCGCCGTGTGGCTCAAGGTCCGCAAGGCCGAGGTCACGTGCCGCGAGGACCTGCCCAACGAGGTCCGGTTCGAGTACGAGGAGTTCAAGACTGACGTCACCGCCTTGTTCCTCGCCGTGCATACCGGGAACGTCACGCTTGTTAGGAAACTCCTGGTAATGCCCTTTTAGATTTATAGTTTCGGTTGATTGATTATTTTTCACCCTCCTCGCCGATCAATGTTGATGTGGTTTTTGTTGTATTGTTTCGTATGGCATACTTTGAATATTTTTTTTTCCGACTGATTATGGAGTGGTTTATGTTTGACTAATGGTGAACTTCACAATCTGTTCGTTCACTAGTATGTTTATCTGCGTCTTTTTTTTTAATCTTCAACTAGCTTGTGTATAGGGTGATAAACAAGTCAAACAGTCGAGTAATAGCCTGGTTTGAAAACTTAACGAGGTTTGCTTGTTTATGAGAGGAACCGATCTCAAATGATCTTTAATCAAAGCAAATACGAGCCGATCTCAAGTAACTTGAATTTTTTAAATATAATAAGTCAAACCAGCCGAGTAATGGCTTGTTCAAGCTTGGTTTGAAATCTTAACGAGCTTCAAAAATTAATGTTCAAGATAAACCAATCTTGAACAAGCTTTTAACAAACAAATACGAGCTCAGACTCGAGTAGCTTGGTTCGTTTAGGAGCCGTACTTTTTTTTTTTTTGGGTAAATAAGGAGCCGTACTTGTTTTACTCTGTTTCAAGTAAATTCAAAATTTGATATCTGGTGCCGTAAATGAGCGTGTAGCTTGAATTTTTTTTAGCTCAAAATAAACACCTGATTTGGTTTTGATACACTGTGTGTCTGTTCTATCGCTGTTGATGATGTGGTTTTTTTTTTCCCCCTGTTTTCGCCATTGCTCTGTTTAGTAAAGTAAATTCAAAATTTGAAACCAGGTGCCATAATGAGTTTGTGTTTTACCGTTCTCGAATACCTTTGAAGGTCAAAATAAACGCCTGATCCTAGTTTCATTTTTAAGACGTGCCGATTCTGTACGTTTTTTTTTATTGGATGCCGATTCAGTACGTGATTAAACTATATTTCGGCTAAATTATTTGTTGGACCATTTTTTTTTCTTTATAGTTTATTCAACATTTTTTTGGTTTTTGTTAAGATTTCTTTTAATTATTTGTTCATACAAACGAGAGGGATATAAAAAGTATTAAATTATTATGACTAAAAACTTATAAAATCTCACTGAAAGGAAAAAATAATAAAACAGACAGATTTTTTTGGATTTTTTAAGCTTTTCCAAATTTTTTTCGTATTTTTATATTACTATCATCTAAAGAAATTTAACGAAAATCTAATAAAAGCAAAACACGTTGAATAAACACAAAAAAGAAAAATCCAATAACTTTTAGCCAAATGAAGCTTAAGAGCCATTTCCAGAAAACCTTCTTAAAAAATAAGTACTTATTTCACATTTTCAAACTCAAAAATAATGTAAATGAAAAATAACTTTTCAATTTTTTTTGCACCGTATTAAATATCTCAATGAGATCTTTCAAACAAGATCCATATTGCATATTTTTATATTTCAATAAGCCCATTGTTTTTTAGCTTGAAATTGCCTTCTTACAAAATAAGGCTATTGATGGTTTTTTTTACCCCGAGCTTTGCTTTAATTAGTTGGAAGAAGATTTTGAAGCTTGAAACTGAATTTTCCTTCTGTAATTACCTTTTAATTGCTGGACCGTTATTTTTGGACATACAGTTATTTGGGTCCCTATCACACAGATTTAGCGAATCAGTACCCGGTTATATCTTAATTGTTGTTTTTTTCTCCAATTAAAACAAAGGGTACTGTCAAATTGGGCAAGCTAGACAGTAGACGGATCGTTTGTTTTCGTCCTTTTCCTTCTTTACGCTATTCTTGACTTTGCATTTTGGCTTTAAATTCTCTCCTTTTTCTCCTTCTACGCTGCTTGCTTGGTGAAAATTCCTGGATCAGAACATAATCGAAAATGATTGGTACACACCACATTTACATAGATTCAACCACACCTCTCTCATATACACGTGGGTCCCATCATGTGGGCCCCACATATGGGACCCGTATGTGGAGCCCACATGTTTGTGAGAGAGATGTGTGTATATTGGAACATAATTAGGCCTTAGACTTGATTAAGTAAAATGGTTTAGCACAATGAGAACTTTTTGAAGCTTGCAACAAGGTCTCCACTCCCATGTATGGCGTATAAGCTTTGGGTAATTCTTCTTACGCACCTTCGAAACAGACCACTTAATAGAGTGAGTTTCACAACATATTTTCAAAATTTGAACCATTTTTTTTTGGTTGTTGACATGCTTGTTGTCCACGCAAAAATTAGGTTGATTGGACATTTGTAGCAAACTTTAGAAATTTACATTTGTCAAAAGAAAAATGGATCGTTAAAGTTCTCCTCGTTAACCAATTGATTTGAGTCGGTCACTTATTGATATTCGATGAATCTGATTTTTTTACATGAATGATTTACACATATGGAGCTAAAAATGAATGGCTTAGATTCTCAAAATAAGTTGTGGGACCCAACGCTAGCTATTGCATGGTGTGTTTGAGAGGTGCATTTGAACTAGTGTATACGTAGCAATGCTCTTGATTTTTTAATTCCTTCGATTTATTTTTTTTAGCGCATATTTTTCATAAAAATCCTTTTAAGGGATTATGTGCCGGTGTTAATTTTTTTGCATGCTCGTGATATGTCTAAAATGCTGTAACATGCATTTTAAGTTATACAGTTAAAATGCTGTAGCAAGCTTTGAGACGTGCTTTGTGGTCATTTTAAGTTATACAGTTATTTCCTTTTTGAATGAGTCTAACCGAAGCATAAATTATTTGTTTGACTTGTCCGTTCATGCCAAAAAAGAAAATTTAAACTTTTTTTTATTATTATTTATGATTTTTTGATAAGTGAAATGCATGACATGCAAAATGTGAGCCGTAATGATGAGAAAAGTAGGTACACCGAAGATAAGCTGGCATGGGACTTCCGGAAGGTTTGAGTGGATATAAGAATGGATGTGTCTCTAGCATTACTCGAAATCTAAATGGCAACAAGACTTAGATCTTATACATTTCATCTTATATGAAGAAAAATATAAAGTAACATTGTCTATAAGATAAGCTTTTTAATTTCCTGGCTTGGGTTACCAGCCCATTTTGGGTTGTCTCTGACTCTCTAACCCTCTTAACATAGTTTGGAGGGACTGAAGTATGGCCCACCTACATGATACATTCCCCCTCTTCTTCGTATTAATGTACTTCCAAGGGCTGCTTGGTAAAATATTTCATGCCCCATTATATATGTGTCATGTCTATCATGTTGACCATTTTGTTTGTGAGTGCCTGAGTGGCCATGAGCACCTGGACTCAATGAACTGTCCAAAAAGCTTACTATGCTGCTGGTTTGGTTTCTTTCTGTAACATTTTGAGGCAAGTAAAAAACAAGATGAATGACTTGCTGAGTCATCTCTGTAATTTGGCATGCTGAGGGTTGGCATTTGTTGAAATGACAGGGTATCGGAGCTGATGTGAACCAGAAACTGTTCAGGGGCTTCGCGACAACAGCGGCAGTGAGGGAGGGCCACCGTGAGATTTTGGAGATCTTACTTAAAGCTGGTGCTTCTCAGCCAGCTTGTGAAGAGGCCTTGTTAGAGGCTAGCTATCATGGGTGTGCAAGGCTTGCAGAACTGCTCATGGGATCTGACCTTATTCGGCCCCACATTGCGGTGCATGCCCTTGTCACTGCATGCTGCAGAGGGTTCACAGACATGGTAGATGCTCTCATTAAGGTAAAACACCCTATTCACTGACACAAATGGAATGTCCAGCAGTAAGTCTCTAACAGAACAAACTGTAAAATTACTTTTACCATCGAACTATTTATTGAAAACTTTGTCCGCAATAGTTTTAACCATCGAACCAGGTTTGCAGAAGTAACAGAACAAAGTAGGTTTACAGAACAAACTGTAAACCTACGTTTACCATCAATGTAGGTTGAGTTTAATACAATAGATGCAGCTTTTCTGCTCTCTTAACTTTTTTATGGACCTGCTTGCCACATTCTCTAGAAAGTTGCTCTGGTTAAAACCCAATGGTTTTCATCAACTGTTGATCATTCTCAACATAAAACTTTGGCTTCTTGTCAAAATTGTCTGGAAAAACATTTTGCTGCTTGTCAGTTTGCTGAAGTTTAAGATTGGATGAATTATACACAAACTCCTGTGGTATGCAAAAATAGAATGTTAATATTGTGGCGAAGTGAACCAAGCTTGGGTGCATATTGGAATTGTTACTCCTAGGTGTTCGATGGGGATAATCTAGGGGCTTCGGATCACTTGATTAATTTCTCTTCGTGCTTTACATTTGTGCTTATTTAGCACAACAATTTAATGCAATAACCCTATGCCTATTGACAGTGTGGAGTAGATGCAAATGCAACTGACCGGGTGCTGCTCCAATCATATAGGCCTTCTCTACACACGAGTGTCGACTGTACTGCACTTGTGGCTGCTGTTGTTAGTAGGCAGATCTCTTGTGTCCGTCTGTTGCTAAAGGTAAGGTTCTAATCTTGATTGGGATAGTTTTTTTTTTTTGGTTAAATATGTTGATTGAGATAGTTGTTTGAAAAGAAATCTTACTCTGGGTCAAAAGTAGCAGGATTTAGAACATGTGGTGCAAGCCTATATGCATCCATCTCTCAGCCTCATGCCTTGGAGTTGAAACCGTTGTTTTTTATCTCCGTCGGACCATCAAGAGGCTTTTGCAAATTTCTAATCTACTGGATTATGTATTAAACCATCAAGACTACTGGTGGGGGGATTAGCAATAACACATCCTTCAAGGTTATATAATCCTATGTTTGAAGCATCCGAGATACCGAGGGGAGTGTATCTTGTGCTTTTGGGGGATTTAGTGTCCAACACATATGTAATACTGTTACATTTAAACATTTGAAATAGCCTCCACAAGATTTGTAATTGAATCCCATTTCATATTCATTAGGCTCTAAATATATCTTGGACAGCAGTTCTTTCATGATTCTCAGGAAAGGGATTTGGTATTTCATCTATGGGTAATGGGTGGTCCCTCTCTAAAAGTTGTCAGGGTAACAACTGGAAATAGCTGGATTTGTCCTCGAATCTTGACAACATTTCCATTTCCATTTTCATAATTGTACGTGCTACATCACAAATTTAGAATCTCAACAGAAACCTACCGTATCTCCATGGTACATTGAATTGTACTACGGAATAAAACAGAAAATGACAATTTGCAATAGTCCACTTTTTTCTCTTCACTCTGTTAGGAAATGACTAACTTGCTTTTGCCAATTGTAAAACAGGCTGGCGTTAGAACAGACATCAAAGTGCAACTAGGGGCATGGTCATGGGACGCTGCTTCGGGTGAAGAGTTCAGAGTAGGCGCTGGATTAGCAGAGCCCTACGCCATCACTTGGTGCGCGGTGGAATATTTCGAACAAAGTGGCGCTATCTTGCGCATGCTCCTCCAAGCAGTCTCCCCCGACACCCCACACCATGGAAGAACCCTCCTTCACCATGCCATTCTCTGTGGCAGTACAGGAGCCGTCAATGTGCTCTTAAGCTGCGGTTCACATGTTGAAGCCCCTGTTAGAACCCAAAAAGCTGAATTTCGTCCAATACACATGGCTGCCCGTCTTGGATGTTCAGAAATACTTCAATCCCTAGTTGATAATGGCTGTGATATGAACTCAAAGACAGACAATGCTGAGACAGCTCTAATGATATGTGCAAAATATAACAGGGAAGGGTGTCTAAAAGTTTTGGCCTCAGCTGGTGCTGATTTCGGCTTGGTCAATATAGCCGGTCAGTCTGTATTGTCAATCGCGGAATCAAACCGGTGGTCCCTTGGTTTTCAGCAAGCTGTGATGGATGTTATTAGGTCTGGAAAAGTTCCCAGATCCAGCAATACGTCTGTTTTTTCTCCTCTTATGTTTGTTGCTCGATCGGGTGATATTGAAGCCTTGAAAGCTCTAATTGGACGGCCCGAAATTGATCTCGACTATCAAGATGATAAGGGTTTCTCCGCTGTCATGGTTACTGCAATGGAAGGTTACGTTGAAGCTTTCCGGTTACTTGTATATGCCGGGGCTGATGTGAAGCTGTGCAACAAATCTGGCGAGACTGCCCTTACCCTATCTGAACTAAATCAAAAGCGTGATCTATTTGAGAAGGTAATGCTAGAATTTGCTCTTGAAAATGGAAATCGCAATGGGGGAGGGTTTTATGCCCTACATTGTGCAGCTCGGCGTGGAGACGTGGATGCAGTGAGACTGTTGATGAATAGGGGATATGACGTAAATGTTTCTGATGGAGATGGATACACGCCACTCATGTTGGCGGCCAGAGAAGGCCATGCACGCATGTGCGAGCTATTGATTTCCTTTGGAGCCCGTTGCGACTTGAAAAATGTGAAGGGTGAAACTGCACTATTACTCGCGAGGAAGGCTAGGGCGCAGAACGATGCAGTAAGGGTGATACTTGATGAGCTTGCTCGGAAACTGGTTTTAAGTGGTGCTATTGTGTCAAAGCATACCAAGGGAGGAAAAGGATCGCCGCATAGCAAGGTTGTTAAAATGGTGGAGGCCACGGGGGTTTTGAGGTGGGGGAATTCGAGCACAAGGAATGTCCTGTGTCAAGAGGTCGAGGTGGGACCCAGCTCGAGGTTTAAGAGGTTTAGACAGAGGAAGGGTGATGCCGGTGAGCCTGGGGTGTTTCGGGTGGTGACAACGAAGAACAAGGAAGTGCATTTTGTGTCTTCGGGTGGATTGGAGGCGGCGGAGCTGTGGGTGAGGGGGATAAAGCTTGTGACAAAGGAGGCTGTATTTGGTAGAAAGCAACTGGAAACATGATGCAGGGTTTTACTTGCAAGTCTTATGAGTAGGAAGTCTGTATAGATGTTTGGGTATTGGAAGTACTTTGTCTCGAAGTACTGAACTATGTGTCCGCTGTAAAAATTTTGATGTAGTTGTAAAAGCAAATACTATATTCTTCAGAGCAGAATCTCAGGATTTGTTTATCAATCTATATGGTCTTTGGGTTCAGTCATATTGCCCTAAATTTATTGGGACATCTACATTTCCAAAGTTACGGATCGAAACTTTCTGTTTTCCGTCATTGGGATGATCCAGCTATTCGGTATAAGCCCAAAAGTGCAGTACGAAAACTGGCAAATTTTCCTGTCACTGTATTTCGGAGGTGTGATTCTTCTTTTACGCCCATGACAACGCTCTTTAAGGAAACACAAAACAGATTTCATTCGTTATCTTCTAGTCTTGATGGTCCAGGACTATTCAACGAATGCGAAGGAAAAAATTCCAAGTCTCGTTAGAATCAAGATCTTCTCGGCTGACCATTTCTCATGTGATGCATTATGAAATTGAAGTCTTGTATGACATTTTGAGTTGTTCATTTTGTAGGTCTTAATGGACTTCAACATTGTGAACAATAACACTATTGGATCTCAATGGAAAATCAGCTCACTCAGTAATGTAAAAAGTTAATAACTCCAAAACTTCACACGTTAAAAAGGGAACAAAACGTATCAATACGAGGAAAATTTCTGAACTGCAAATCAGCTAATTTGAGATTCATAACCACATCATTTCACACCACATAACCTTAGTTAACAGATGAATAGACATACAACATCTCTACCAAAGCGCAACATGAATTTTAGAGTTTTTTTTACGGAGAAAACCCACAAAAGAAAATAAAAAGTAGCTCCCCGGAAAATGATACCTTGAAGACCCTAATCACTTGAAGATCCAGCATCATCATCTTCATGGTCTCTAACAACCTTCTCTATGAGCCTCTGCCGAACGCCATCAAGGACTGCTTTTCTTGATTGCTCGCTTCCACTTTGCCCGTCAACAAGAACAGGATTGGATTGGCAGAGGACCAAGGCAACACCTACCAATATGGAAATGTATAACGAGGGGAAAAGTAACAACAAATCAGAATGCACACAAAGGAATACTGGGAGTATCGGTGGTTAAAATAGGTCCAAGACCAATTTACATTTGGAGGGGAAATCGGAGAGTTAAATAAGGAGTGGAGCAGAATATTTGATTCAGATATATCTTACTTGTATCATTTTTCATACTCACCAGTATTAGTATGATTTTATAGAATCCATTGGGAAAACCAATGAAGACCTTATTGGACTCATCAAATAACGGTGGTATTCGTTGAGGAATTAGTCAAAGCAAAAACGTCGGTTCATTTGACTGTAGTTCCAAAACGAGACAAGCACACAAGATAGAGGCTAAAAATATAAATCATGCTGCAAATGAGAAGATGTTCATGGCTGATATCGTAGAAGCATTGCATGTGGACATAACACATAAATACACAGTGAAAACAACTGGTCACTGGTGCCATTATGTGCATGCAGGAACCTTACATTTCCAGGTTTAACTTCCATCCTCAAAGAAGATGCAAAAATAAACTGTAAAATTCCTAATCCCATGCTCCACCATATAGGAGAGAAACAGTGCAACTGTGATGGCTAACTATTACTCACACCTCTTCTCACAGAAACCATCGACAAGAAAACATATTAGAGCAAGTTTATCAGCTTCTCTACTTGAAGCTGTTAAGGTAAAATAGACAACTTGAGCAAGAAAATCCCCTTGCAGCAGAAAAGCAAAACCTGAAGCCACACTACATTTTGCTACAGTTCATAGGTAAATTTACCTATCAACTGTTCACAAGCTTTCTATTTTTTTATTATTACTTTCTCTCTCTCACACACTCCACAAATCAAATCTAGAAGTAGGGAAAGAAAAAAATAGTATTATTTTATGAAGTGATAGTTAAAATAGATAAGGTTGGTGTAGTGTTGAAAGAGATATGAGTAGGTAAAATATAAAATTTACACTGTTCATTAGCATTTTTACCTATTAGTTGGTGTACTTGCTCTAAGAAAGCTGATATGTACATAAACTGATGCAAAGATCTGAAATAGGAGTTCTTGATGGTTTTAAAGCACACACGTCATTGGTGCATAACCTCTAGTTTTAGGAGAAGCAACAACTCAATGCGACATTTCAAGGGGCCAAAAGTTATAAATTAAAAAAAAAACGATAAAGCAAATTTGAGATATACCTTCTGGAGTACACCTGCGACCAAAACTATGCAATCCTACATAATTCCCCTTGACAGCACCATTATTGTAGACCAAAAGAGTGGGAAGATTTCGATCGGGATAGTTAGGTATGCAGTCAGTAGATATGATCTTCACAAATTTTGTTCCTGGATATTTCGTTGCCAGGTCTTCCAAACATTGCAGAAGAAGCCCACATTCTGGGTATCTATAGAAAATCAAAACAGAGATCAAAACACGCATGAATAATCACATAGGGGTACCCATGAAAGCTAAAGACAGAGATCAAGACACACATGCATGATCAAATAGAAATGCATACACATCCAAAGACATCTGTAGTGGACAGAATGCTGCTAAGAACCTAACAAATAATGACAATAAGTTCCACAAGTAGCACAAGTGCACAACAATCAATTCCATAAGTAGCAGATCAACAGGAAGTATCAAATTTTGAAACATAGTTAGGACTGCAGCCGATAGACATCATCTTAACAAGAAGTAGCACAATCAATAGTTTCTCGTTTGAAGTACGGATCGTATTTCCAATAAGTAGTAAAACAGTTGAAGTATCAGATTTTCAAAAATTAGTTATTACCCATCTTTGTATAAAATCACCACGACCCAAACATCTTCTGGAGCTTGAGAAACCTCACGTACAAAATCGGATCCAGAAATTGGAACCACTGATCCATACCTCCGAACCTTAGCTACTTCTCTCATCTCTGCCAACCTCTTCTTCCTAAACCAATCAAATTGCAAAAGAATTAGGGCTCCAAATCATGTAGAGTGGAACATCACACTAGTTTCACTACAGATTCTCACAAGTGTTCATCTTTCTTCATGGATTTTCACTTATTCGAGATAAAATATCTAACAACAACTAGATTTTACCTCTTTCCTGGAATAATTACCTGGCAATTTATAAATCAACACAGAAATACTTTATTAATGGAGCTGCCAATCACAGGTACTCTTGGATGGACATACCACCAGCTTCACAACAAATTATCATAGGTGTTCATTTTTCTTCACGGGAGTTCATTTTAAACCTCTATCTTTCCAGGAAATAAGTTACCTGGATATGTCTATCTAAAAATACCTAAACACGGATTCTTTTTAATTAAACCTCCAAATTTACCTATTTCCTGGAAATAAGTTACCAAGAAACTTTCTTGTCGAACAAAACAAACAGAAACTGAGCTAAAAATTACCGGTACTCTTCAAGGAAGCGATCGTCGTCGAGATCAGGGTCGTCTTCGAGATCTTCAAGCTGATCCTCGGTCTTGTCATCGATCCACGATTTGTCTTTGGGTTTGGAGTCTTGGCCTTCGGATGGGGTAAAAGGAGGAGGCTTGAACGGAGGGGGTTTAGGAGGGAGGTTTCCTAGTTTTCTCTGGATGTCGTCCCATTGCGTCGACGCTCCTTCCACATCTTTGTACACATAATGGTAATCCATCTCTCACAACTAGCTAAATCACCAAGGAACAATACACATTTTTCATTTAGCTAGCCACCTTTCTTGTCCACACTCCAACAATTCAAGCCATTTCACCGATCATCTATTAAAAAAAAAATACAATTCCTTTTTTCTTGAGTTCTTCTAACCTATTCTTTAAACTCACAAAGAAATCAATAAATTTTCTGTGATAAGAAAAAATTTGCACTTAGAATCAGACTAGCTACTCAAACGTTACTACTTACTAGATGTCTCCATTTGGGAATTCCAAATTAACAACCAAAGGCTCGTGATAACAAAAATCAAGAACGACTCCCTTTGATGAAGCAAATTCGTTAGATTAGGCATGCCGATCAAAAGCTAATATTTTTGTACAAAAGATATGATTCAGACTCAAAATCGCAGCAACGGATATTCGAGCCCTAACTTTGGTTATCAAAATCCCACTAGAAATTTGGAAGAGCAGAGAATTCATACCTGTTATTGGATGAAAGATGATGGGGGAGGGGACAGATCGCCGGACTCACTGCACTTGCTTCTCACTCCTCAATCTCTCTCTCTCTCTCTCTCTCGCTTTTCGGTTCAGATGACTAGAACTCACTACTAGCCACTAGGAACTCCCCCCTCCGACCCCTTTTTTTTTTTTTAAATTTAATATTCGTACCAATTTTCAATTTTTTATATATTTTAAAAAAATATGAAATATGGTGTAATATGAATTTTGTTTGATAGTTCTTAATTATTTCTATAATATAAAGTTTTTAAAATTATGAAAAATATTATAGATTGAGAGATATAAATATTTAAAAAACGATATCAATAATGAAAATGAACAACCAAAGTGGGACGGACAGAGTACTACTATAAACTTTGCATTTTGGACTCGGAAATGGGCCGTGTACATGGTTTGTGTGGGTTGGCCCATTAGATGGGCCGATCCTAGTGAGACCAGCCCAAAATCTTCCCGAACATTGGATGGGCTGTTCCCTAAACCCAACAAGAAGGACACACGACACGAGACTGGACGATACCTGACTCATGGTGTGTTTCACTAAATAAAATAAGTACTATTTATTTTTTGAACAAAAAGTTATGTATTTTGAAAAAATGACCTGTCAGTCTTGTCTCGTAAAACAAAAAATAAATATTTAAAAAATAGTAACCTTTTAGTAGAACGAGACCTGAGTGAGGTCATAAGGGTTATCTAGCTTGTTTTATTCACTTTCTTTTTAGCTCACCCTTGTTGAGAGAGTGTAAAACAAAACCCTCGCCTTCACTGGTTTTAGGGGTGGATTCAAAATACAAGGGAAAAAAAAATCATCATTACATTTTCTATCAAATTCGAATAAGAACAAACTTATTATGACAAAAAAAAGAGCTGATTGACCAACAAATGGGACAATGCTACGTACACTCCTCCCGATCACTCATCTCTCATATATGTGATGCTACGTACACATATATAAGAGATGAGTGATCGAGAGGAGTGTACGTAGCATTGTTCCATTAGGGCTTCATTTTTGGGCCGGAAAGAGTCACGGGCCTGGAGAACAGGCTTTTTATCACTCAGCCATTATTTCTCATCGTCGAGTCTATGACTCAGACTAAACGAGTTAACTCCGGAGTTTCCCCTCTCCTACGCATATATAACACTCATCAGACGGCTCACTCCGTTCCTTTCCAAAGCTGTGAAATCGACTGGTTTCGATAAAAAAACCGATCGATTTCTAACCCTAGGAATCAGACGAAAACAGGAAAACGATGAATCTGAACATGAACATGAACTACGCGGAGTCTCTGGTGCTTCAGACCAAGAGGCTATCGGGCACCACTGCTGAAGACCTCAATTGCCTTCACAGCCTCCTCAAGCAATCCGAGGAGACTCTCCGGACCGAGTCTGCTCGTTTCGCTTCTTCTCTTGCCGACCTCGACCCGTTCAAGCACTCTCTCGGTTACCTCTACATCCTGTAAGCATCCGTTTTCTCTTCGACTGTGCGCATACAGTCCGTACGTATGCATAATGTGTAAGCAATTCGTATTCGTTTGTGTCTGCAAGCGCGCGGGTTTGGTTTTGGGAGGTAGATTGCGTGGGGTGTTGTGTTAGGTTAGGGTTAGGGTTTGAGTGCATATCCATTTGTGTACTGCCTACTTGGTGTTGTTTTGTGTTCATGTTGATGAATTGGAAAGTATATTTGTAATTCGTATGCGTCTTTGTGCTTCTATGTGTGCCTTTTTAGCTGTTGGAGTTCTGAAATTTTTGCTAAGGTGTTGGGCGTCGTTTTAGTGTTGTTCCATGTTGATGTATATGTACTGGAGAAAATATTTGTGATTCATTGCGGGGGGAGTTTTGTTAGGGTTAGGATTTGAGTGCATATCCATTTGTGTACTGCCTACTTGGTGTTGTTCTGTGTTCATGTTGAAGTATTGGAAAGTATATTTGTAATTAGTATGCGTATTTGTGCTTATCACTGTCTGCATGCTTGTTTAGTTGTTGGGGTTCTGATATTTTTCTGAAGGTGTGGGGCGTCGTTTTAGCGTTGTTGTTTGTTTATGTATATGTACTGGAGAATTTGTTTGTGAATTGTATGCATACTCATGCATTTGTGTATATGCCTGATTAGTTGTTGGAGTTCTGAAATCCACGGGATTGATATCTCCGAAGGTGGGCGTAGATTTAGGGCTAGGCTTTGGTTGCATAAAAATTTTGGGTATTAAATATTTCTGATCTATGGGAGTGTTTATGGATGCAGTGTTATTTGATAACTATGCACGAGATAGCATATTGGAGTATGGAGTATGGAGTATGTACGTGTATTGTTTTCTTTGTCTTTATTCTTGTACTATTTGCTAGGCAGTGCGTGTAAGTGTGTGTTAACTTACAAAATTAGTGAACTGTCGAGGTGGGTTGCAGACTCGCAGTCCAGGATAGGTACTTATAAAGGGGGTGATGAAGTGATTTCTGTTGTATTAGCCGATAGATTAAATAAGCATCTGTGTACAGTTCATATTTTAGTAGAAATTGGAAGTAAGAGAAATGTGTTGAGTCCTTGATTTGTAACTTACATCAACTGCGAGGGAGATCAGTTATCCATATGTTAGTGCCTTTTTTCAAAGGAAAATGAAGAGGCACAAGTTGATAAGGTTTTCATAGCGTCAGACTTATCATGATACGCGGTCGGTGTCGGTTGTTATAGTTAAAAATAAACTTTACAAGACTTGATATCATGTCTTCATTGGGTAATATACAAAAATTTTCTTCATAATTGCAGTAACTCAATCACCAAGGAGCAGAAGTTTGCATACTGTTGAAACTCATTTTAAAAGTGAGAGAAAAGAAGAAATATTATAGTTGAAATCCATGACATTGCAAATTTCTGCTGCAGATTGATAGAGTTCATTCTGATTCCTGCATTTGTTTAAAACCACAGTCTATGAACACAATGCCCGCTTTATAGAGTCAGTCGAATGGCATACATAGTAAGACAAACAACCTGCTATGGGTTCCAAACTAAGGTTGATATTCTATGGCTCATGACTGCAGGGAGGCATGCACGGCTGGAACGATATCAAAAGAGCTAGCTAATGAATTGGTTCTGTCTATTGCCAGATTTATCAGTGAATGTGATGCAGAACAGATCCGTTTGGCACCTGAAAAATGTATTGATCTCTGTATTTGACAAGTGTGATATTACCTACGTACCTTTTATCACTTTTTGTTGATATGTTGAATTTGCAGTCATAGCGCTTTGTAAGAGGTTCAAGGACCAAGTCATGCAGCTTGAAGCTCCTATACGGGGGGTAGCTCCTCTTCTAACAGCTATTAGAAAACTTCAATCCTCATCTGAACAGTTGACTACTTTGCATCCGGATTTTCTTCTCCTTTGTGTACTGGCAAAATGCTATAAAACTGGTTTATGCGTTTTGGAGGATGATATATTTGAGGTGGATCAGCCAAAGGATTTTTTCCTTTATTGTTATTATGGGTGAGTTGCTTTTGCTTTAAGTGTTTTCTTCATTTATTTTTATGCTTGGTTTTGACTAGGAGCGGAGTGTTAGTTTCTTGGAGCTTTTTTTTATTGGTACTTTCTTCCTCTCTCTGAAGGCTTGTTGTCAAGCTAGTAAACACGACTCGTTTATTGTGTCGCCATTTAGGAGAAGTGAAGCGAGCGACCTACATGATGGTGTGAATATAGAATTTACCAGCAAATAGAGCTGTTGAGCTTAGGTTTCTGAGGGAAAAAATGCATAACCATAGTCTCAAGTATCTTTTATGTATTAATTTGTGATTCGGTTTAATTAGAGAATTATATTTAGAAAGTACTTGGGTTGTGTAATCTGAGTTTTATTCGTTTAGATGTTGGTGTTGATAAGCTGGTAGATTCTATATGTTGAATTTACTCTGGGCCTCGAGGAGTGGTGTCCAGGGTAATGTTACTCGTGTAGCTTTCAGCTTTGCTCATACTGCTTCCTCGGACAAAAGATTAAAGCTTTGGTTTTCTAAGAGCCTGAACTCACTAAGTTCCACTAGAAAAGAGCATTAGAAAAAGAGCTCTTTAGAGTTCACACATCAAATGGCATTCAGGTGTTCAAGCGCCTTAGTTCCCTTAATTGAACACGTTCCACTGTAGGCTATTGAGTCGTTACGTCTGGACTCCTTACTAGCTTGATATAATGTAGATTTATTTGCTTAATAATTGATTTATGATTTCAGTAACTATTTGCCCGGGTGCCTTATGATATGTTTATATGTGCTTTGGGATCAACAAGAACATCTGACAGATAACTATTTACTTTTGGCATCTTGACAGGGGAATGATATGCATCGGACAGAAGTGCTACCGCAAAGCATTGGAGCTTCTGCACAATGTAGGTGAACTTTCTTTAGTTCAGCCATGTTTTATTTTATTTTATAATTGTTAAGTTTGCCATTGATTACTTGTTAATTGTGACACTATCTTTGTTGCTTGCTGCCATCAGGTTGTAACTGCTCCAATGTCTTCTATAAATGCCATAGCCGTTGAGGCGTACAAGAAATACATACTTGTCTCACTCATTCACCTTGGGCAGGTTGGCTTTAATTTTCTCCTTAATGCTTTGTATTCGATAATTATGGGTCTTGTAGGGTACAAGGAACTGAAGGGGAAGGTTTACAAAGAAGTGGCTCAATAGTTAGCCTTGATTGTTGTGTTTTGTCGTTACTGGTGAATTTCGTCCAGTAGAATTGTGCTTTTTCCCAAGAAGAAAAGATTGTTAGTGTGCTGGATCTGTTTGGTAAAAGGGAGTTGCTAACTATTTTGACCTTTTGTTGTATCACTTTTTAAGTGTTTAATTTTCACATCACTTCATTCCACGTAGTTGTTGTCAGTTGTCACTGTTTCAAAAACTCATTTTTCTCCCATCTGAAAAGAATTCATTGGTGTCACCCTGTGTGCTTACACTCCCTATTTTTACTTGGCAAATGTCTATCTGAACCACCCCTCTTTTGGAAATGTTGTTTAGAACCTTATATTGTAGCTTTTTGTTCCTTTTTTTTGTTCTTCTTTTTTTTGACATTTTCTTTGACCTGTTTCTTTTCTGATGGTAGTTCTCAACCAGTTTCCCTAAATACACGTCCTCAGTGGCTCAAAGGAATTTGAAGATCTTCTCTCAGGTAATACTTGTAATCTGTAACTTTCATTTGTTCGATGCCTTTCCTAACCACTAAAACTTGTGCCTTTAAGGACAAGTGATAGAACCAGCAGCTTCTTTACTGGAATGGGCCCAATTTGTATTTTCCTTGAAGTTGCAAGCTAAAAGAAGTGATGCATGGAGAGAAATTTGTTATTCAGGCCCATCCAAGTTTAGGGTTGGTCAGAATTTCAGGAACCAAGTCACTTGACAATTTAACATCTTCAGCATATGCTCGATAGTGGCACAGTGATTCGGATCGCATCCCCAAAAAATGCATGCCAGTCTAATGAAAGGAAGTAATAGAACTGCAGAACAAATAGGAAAGCATATATTCGCTGGCCCAACTTTCATGCTTTGAACTGGCTTCTAAGTTAATGACTTGTCTCTTCAGTTATGATAGAGTATGGGGCCATTTATGTTTTTAGAAACTGTATATTTAGGTTGGTTGCCCTATACAGTCATCTCAATTCTTGTGTCCTATTCATCTATTGTGCAGGCTAGACTTTATATTTCTTCTCTGATGTCTTTTTATTCCCTGACAGTTCATTATGCAACACAAATAAATAAATCCTTCTCCCATTAAATTTGGCTTCCCTTAAGAATGTTGTGTACTTGTTTTTCTTGCATTTTAGTAGTGTGCAAATGGCATGTTTATTTTCTTTTTAAACTCTGTGATCTTCTAGTTAAACCACTATGTGTCTTGTTCTCTTTTGGGCAGCCTTATATTGACCTAGTGACTTGTTATGGCAACGGAAAAATTTCAGAACTTGAAGCATATGTCGAGGAGAACAGGGATAAGTTTGAAAATGTGAGTTCTCTATGGTTCACTTCAGTTTACTCTTAAAAGAATTTTGGGAAAGAATCCTCGGGCAAGGATGTGCGGTTTGATGCTATTTCATTCAGTGGGTATTGTGAAGCTTTTTGCAAATCATTTGTCATCTGAATTGTTTTCCTTTTGTATCCTTTCTTTTCCAAGGACCACAATCTTGGATTGGTAAAGCAGGTTGTATCATCCATGTACAAGCGGAACATCCAGAGATTGACTCAGACATACTTGACTCTCTCCCTCCAAGACATAGCCAACACAGTGCAGCTGAATAGCCCTAAGGAGGCAGAAATGCATGTACTTCAAATGGTAATTCTTGACTGTCTTGCTTTTTAATACTGCTCTTTCAGTTTGTGCCTTGGCTATTCTAATAATTTTTAATCTGTATTTTAGATTCAAGACGGTGAGATATATGCAACAATAAATCAGAAGGATGGAATGGTTAGATTCCTAGAGGATCCTGAGCAATACAAAACCTGCGAGATGATTGAGCGAATTGACTCATCCATCCAGAGGTATGCTATTGAGAGAACTTGGAAATTCAGTTTTTTACAAAGAGAGAAAAGCTCATGCTATCCGTAACAAGCTCGATAACCTAATATGGCGGCCAATTGGAATATGAACTATGAAAGATGACCAAGTATATTTCACTTTTGATACTTCTTTTTGGGTCAAGCGGAAAATCATGCATTAACTTAGACGATCAAAGTCAACAAGCCAGATAACCGGCATACATAAACAGATTATCAAAGAATCGAACTTTCTGAGAATAGTTGATGAGTTTTAGCTAATGTTTAGGATGGTTTTTTTCCTTCGGATGCACTTGCCGATAACTTATGATAACGGTTGGACACTGCAAAATACTGGTTGTGACCTGCCTTCCTATACTAGAACAAAGCCAATGAACATCTAAAGGCCTTTCTCCGTGACTTATTGTTTATACTGCAACAGAAAGCAGTGGAACTTAAGTTGCCCTTTATTTTTGTTTCAGGATAATGACTCTATCAAAGAAGCTGACTGCTATTGATGAACACATCTCCTGTGACCCTCAGTACTTGGCAAAGGTGAGCCTGCCTTAAACATTTTACAAAGAGATCTTTGTTAACTAATAGTACGCACTTGTAACTAAATGATGGGTATGCTGTTTAACTTGTTTTGTCGTACATGTAGGCTGGGAGAGAGCGCCAAAGATTGGACTTTGACGACTTGGATTCCGTACCTCAGAAGTTCAATATATGAAAACACACAGGACCTAACTTGATACCTGCAAGAGATGGTAACTGATTATGGGATTGTTTTGGTCGACCTACTTTCATTTATCAAAGGCGAAATGTTCTGGCGTTTTGATCCCAAGAGGGAACATGAGTGATATATGCTGTCAAAATCTCGTTTAGTTGTGAAGTAGTTATGAATATGATCCATGCAAGTAATCTATCCTTTTTTCCCCTTGCAAGTTGTAGTTTCTAATTCTGTTTCCTGCAAGCCGGGTCTCTTCTCCCTCCCCCTTCCCCTTTTGTTGGTTTACAAGCCCAGAAAGGTTGTGATTGATATAGAAGTTGGTTGCTTCAAAGAAATATGCAATGGTTGGATATACCGATTTCATTGATGGAGATTGTTCTGATTTCTCAAGCCAGGGATGGAGATTACTGTTTGCGCCTTGTGTGCTCCTTAGCACGTTCTTCTTTGGTAATGTAATCCTAGCACATTCAATTCATGTACATATAAAAAAGCAGCAGAACCCTGTAAGTGATTTTCACAATTCACACTTTGCCATCCGTTTTTTTATTTTGTGTGTGGACCGATTTGGAGAATTCAATGATTTAAAAGAGACATAATGGTTGCATTTCGAAAGTTGTCACTTTCCAAGTGCATCTTGTCAGTTGTGATTTAGAAATTAGAATTTTTAAAATGTAAAAGAGAAGGGTTTAAGGAAATTGATTTTGACACTCCAGTTTTAGTCCTATTTTGTTTTAATTATGTGAGATTACAAAATAAAAAGTGGAGTTAAAAGTGGAATGTTAAATTCACATCCCAGGGTTTAAATAGGAATCGTGTCAAGATTTATTTGTTAACTGTAAATATAATAAAATGTCAAAACTGAATGATGAATTAAAATTATCGGATGAGTATAGTATTCTTTTTTACTCCATAAGAGGATATTTGTTTTGGTCGGCAAAGAAAATATTATTACTATTATGATGAAAAATGAAATGAGAACAATGAAAATGAAAGTGACAGAGTTTCAAACATAGAATAGAATGTCATTGGAATGTGTCTTAGTCAGACGTGAACACTTAACTCCTATTTTTAAATTTTTACCATTAGTTAGAAATCTCATTTCTGGTCATTTTTTAAAAAGTTAATGGATTGCTTATTTCTTAGCTCCCAAGTTCCAAATTTTCGAATGTTTAAAGTTCTAAATTTTCGAATATTTTACTTAAAACACTAGTAGAGTGCAATTGTCATTTCCCCTAAAAATGGGGTGTTGTTTTCTACTCATAATTTTATCGTGGTATTTTCGATTAAGGCTCTGTTTGAAATTTTAGAAGAAGAAAAGAAAGAAAAATAAAATAAAAGGAAAATTAGAGAAAAAATTACTATTTACAAAACTTAAAATTGTTATTTTCTTCTCTCTATCTCTTTCATCCAAACAACAGGAGGGAAATTTTTTTAGTTTACCTTTCATTTTCTTAGTTTCTTAGGCCCCGTTTCAGAATACCTTCTTAAAAAATAAGTACTTATTTCACATTTTCAAACTCAAAAATAGTGTAAATGAAAAATATATATTTGATTTTTTTTTTGCACCGTATAAAAGATCTCATCGAGATCTTTGAAACAAGATCTATAGTGCATATTTTTAGATTTCAATAAGTCCATTATTTTGAACTTGAAATTGCCTTTTTAAAAAATAAGAGTTTTTTTTTACGTTCCGGATTCTTATTTTGGTCAATCGATCTCTCAAGCGGCCAAGCCAAACACCCCCCCCACCTTCCACCTTTCGAAGTCCAAACTACTCGCATTGCCTTCCCTTATCCCCTCTCTCTCTCTCTCTCTCTCTCTCGTGTTTACATCACCCAGAAAACGTAATTACCAGAAAAAATATCTCCCACATCCAACCCACCCTCATTCAAATTCAAGAACCTCAAACAGAACACAAATCCAACAAAACCCTAACCTAAAAATCTCACCCTCGCCATGGACGTATCTTCTTCTTACCTTCACCAAACCAAACCCATTCCCTCTCCAATACTCCGCCCTCCCCTTCACCCTCCTCCTCTTTCCGTCCTCGCCAGGGTTTCATTTTCACTCCGCCCTAGAAGAAGAACAACTTCCTACTCGTTTCGGCCCAGTAGAAAAACAAACACTTGCTCGGCTTCTTCAGGCTCTGATACATTAGTCGCTTCGAATCGAAAAGAGGATTCTTCCAAGTCAGTTGCGAGCAACAAGGAAGAAGAAGATCAGTTTGACTTGAAATCTTGGATGCATAAGAATGGACTACCTCCTTGTAAGGTTGTGCTAAAGGAAAAGCCTTCCTACGATAAGAATCATCGCCCTATACATTACGTTGCTGCCAGTGAGGATCTTCAGGTATATTTACTTTTGATAAGCCTGTCATGTTTTCATTTTCTCTTTTTACCCTTCAAGCTTTTTAGGGATATCATATTTTCTTGTTGCTAGTAATTAAGAGCAATGCTACCAACGCAAGCCGTTCGATGCACATGGGTCCTCATGCATCGACAACTCCGGATGTTGTTGCGTCTGGAGTTGTGTTTTAAAGTTGACATCGTAGACTTTTTGAGTAAGTAATTCTAAAAGAAAAAGATAGAAGAGTAAACTCGGTGGTTTTTGCCCATTACTTCAGGACCCAGACAATCTTTTTGGGACAATAAGAAGTGCTGAAAGGGACTGACAAATGGGGACGGAGGGAATATATTTTTGCTAAATGGGGACGGAGGGACTATGTAGTACATTATTCCCCTAGCATTTAGTTGTTCAAGCTTGGAAGCTTAGTTTGTTTATGAGACGAGACGATCTATTAGGTCCCCACTGAAAGCTCTGGGAACGCCTTGATGTTCTTCCATTTTGCCATGTCTTCTTCCACGAACAAGTTTTAACCGAGCTGAAGCTTGATTTTTGTAGACATCATAACCCGAACGAGCTGAGTAGTAGCTTGTTCAAGCTTGGTTTAGAAGCTCAATGAGCTTAAAATAATGTTCAAGCTTGGTTTGTTTATATGCCAGAACCGGTCTTGAAAACGAATGAACATGAGGTCGAACTCGAATAGCTTGATAGCCTTGATTCGTTTCCCACCCTACTTTTGCTATTATTTTTGCTCTTGCTTTGTCTGTTAAAGGATTTGTTACTTATAATTGTTGCCAATTGGTGTTTGTCTCTTGTTTTTTGCATTATTTGTAGGCTGGAGATGTTGCATTTTCTGTCCCTAATTCGTTGGTCGTAACACTGGAGAGGGTTTTGGGGAACGAGAATATTGGTAAGGTGCAGTGCAAACTTTGCAGTCTCTTATTTATCATTTGTCGTAGAGTAGATTATGTAGTCACACTTTGGCCCAAATTTAGGCTGTGTTTAGTTTGCTGGAATGGAACAAATTGGTCTTTCCCTTGGAATTCTCATTTCGACATTTGGTTCACTAAAAGTACAAGGGGTTTTGCAAATGGAATCATCATTCACCAACATAGGTGAACGGCTGTTGCCGCGGAATCCATTTCTTCTCAAATTTGTTCCAGTGAACACCAAACGCTACCATGGTTTAAATGCAGGGGCGGTGTCATTTTATTGGTAATGCAGTTAAATGAATGCCAGAAGTAGTTATCCACTCAAATTGGATCCGTATAGTTGGGCCTTAGGCACTAGTCAGTCAAGAAGCTCTAACCCCAACCCAAACTTTACACCAGGGGGTTCTAGCCATTTTCTTCTATTGACCCTAATAGGAATTGCTATCACTTCAGAATATGTAAACAAAGACAAAACATTCAGTATATGATTGCTGTATTATGTTATCTTATAATCTGATTTTAGTATCTGCCT
The DNA here is from genome assembly GCA_025642025.1 of Rhododendron ferrugineum. Taxonomy (NCBI): domain Eukaryota; kingdom Viridiplantae; phylum Streptophyta; class Magnoliopsida; order Ericales; family Ericaceae; genus Rhododendron; species Rhododendron ferrugineum. The sequence goes on from JAOTQK010000002.1 coordinate 720,759, forward strand.
TCATCTATCATGTGGGCATGCAAGTTACCTTCTAATTCCTGGGGGCTAAATGCCACTTATGATATGAGTATATTCTTTGTTCTCTTTTGGCTGTTATTCAAGCTCTTTGGAATTGATGAAATGCAGGCTTTTTACTTGTATTATTGTCTGGGTCTTCATGCAGCGGAACTCTTAACAACAAACAAATTGTCAGAATTAGCCTGCTTGGCTCTCTATCTAATGTATGAAAAGAAGCAAGGGAAGTCGTCTTTCTGGTATCCATACATCAGGGAGCTTGATCGTCAAAGAGGAAGGGGTCAGCTAGCAGTGGAATCACCTCTTCTATGGACCGAAACAGAACTTGCTTACCTGACAGGCAGCCCCACTAAGGTTTTTAATGCAGTTCCCTCTCTTAGCTATTGTAAATAGCATGCATGGTACTCATGCCTACATCACAGATCTCAAGTTAACGAAACGCTTGTTTGTTTATAAGCACTAACCCCACATTGTCCTGGTAATCATTTAGCATGAAGTTATGGAGAGAGCTGAAGGGATCAAGAGAGAGTATAATGAGCTGGACACTGTTTGGTTTATGGCCGGGTCTCTGTTTCAGGTCACTTGTCTTCTGTATTATAGCCACCTCTTTTGTATAAGATGAGCTTTTGTAAACTCTAATTGGCTACGACTCCTCCATATGACATTGAATGATTGTGCTTTAGGCCTTGGGATTATTGCATCCTGTCACTGAAATTGTTTTTTCTGTTGCTTTATTGCAGCAATACCCATATGACATACCGACAGAGGCCTTTCCTTTCGAGATTTTCAAGCAAGCTTTTGTTGCGGTTCAATCCTGTGTTGTCCATTTGCAGGTAAATCCTTTTGATAATTTGATATTCATTAGCCTTTGTGAACTGTTTTTCTTTTTTTAATCTCGTGTTAGAAGGCTTATATTATCCCAATTCCCCGCTTTCACTGACTAAGAACTTGTGCAAATTCTGTGTACTAAGTGTCATGTCTTTTGGTGTTAACTTCCGCGTGCTCTCAGCACACTAGGTTTGATATGATAAATCTGTCTTTGGTAGCATATGCATATGCATTACACGTATACAAGCACCCCATACGCTTTAGGTCATTGTAAATCCTGATGATATGCATCACACAAGTAGCATTTATCTTTACATTTGTCTATGGAATCCGTGAAGGTATGGCCAGTTCTTAGGAGTAAGATTTCTGGTCTTACATGGGCTTGGTGGTAGTTTGTCCTAGCATGCACTCTGTTTAAAGTCACATTTGTGGATGTTCATTATCATCACTGGTGCTTCATTATTGCAGCTGCTGCTGCGGATGGCCTATTAAATGAAAGAAGTAATTACCATTAATAACAACAAACATAATTGTGTAGGTAGATCTTGTTGTGCATATGTATGAGATGTTTTATGTTTACTTCCTTTTTCATTGCTCTCTTTTATTTAGATGCTTTCCTAAAATTTGTGAACAACCTTGTAATTCAGAAAGTCAGTTTGGCTCGTAGATTTGCATTAGTTCCACTTGGTCCCCCATTGTTAGCCTATAGAAGCAATTGCAAGGCAATGTTAACTGCTGTCGATGGTGCTGTTCAATTGGTTGTGGATCGCCCGTACAAGGCCGGGGAACCTATTGTTGTCTGGTACTACATTTACTTTCCTTGATGTTGTCCAACTTAATGTAATGTTTCAGTTGCCCTTGTTATTCCTATGCAATGAGGATCTCACCTTGTCCATTCCTGCTTATTCGTATGATTTAGATCTATAGATTGTTGTTGATAAACTGATAAATATTGTAGGTGTGGGCCACAACCAAATTCGAAATTGCTTCTGAACTATGGTTTTGTTGATGATGATAATGCATTCGACCGTTTAGTGGTGGTGGTGAGATTTTAATTAGCTTATCGTTTAGCAGCAATCTTTTTTGGTTCTAGCTGTATCTCTCTGGTTTGATATGTTTTACTGCAGTTTATTGTATTTACATTCCGCAACTTTATTCAGGGAGCGTTGAATACTGAGGATCCCCAGTATCAGGACAAGAGAATGGTTGCTCAGAGGAATGGAAAGCTTTCTGTACAAACTTTCCACGTATGAGTCATCTACTTGCGAACCATACTTCAACTATACAGTTATACCACTGCCCCTATTCATCCAAAATATTCCTATCTCAGGTGTCTGTTGGAAAGGAGAAAGAAACTGTCTCAGATATGCTTCCTTACCTACGGTTGGGATATGTTTCAGATCCTTCAGAGATGCAATCAGTCATTTCTTCTCAAGGTCCAATTTGTCCGGTAAAGCTTTTTCTGGTTCAATCACTTTTATGATGCATTGAATAGAAGTTTAGATAAGGACTGGGGATCTAAGTTGTTATGCCATTTGTGGAGATTGAATTTTTTAAATTGTTCTCGGTTGTTCTTCTGCTTTATTTTTTTGCCTTGCCGTATTTTGGGGTGGGTGTGGTTTTCTTAGCTTGTGCTTGATTCAGTGCTAAGGCCCTCACCATTGAATTCCATAAAGAAAAAAAAAAAAAGAGCACCTTCTCTCTGATTGAACTACTATTAGGTATGAAATTGGTTCGGTTCGGTCGGTTTTTTCCCACTTTTTGCATGGATATCTCACACCGACACCGACCGATTCTTAGGAATAACCGTTAGGTTCGGTTGGTGGTTGGAACGGTTCGATTCAGTCGGTTTTAAAGAGAAAAAAATTGTAGCAGATGGGGGAGAAAATGAGACCATCATAACAGCTTTGAGCAAGAAATGAGTAACGCAAAAAAGGGCCATAAATGACACAAACCAAACAAAAAATGAAATCGATAGAAGGAAAAAACAGAAAGATTCAGGGTAATGTTGAAAACCGCCAATTTTTTAGGGAAATGATTTTGCCACTCCCTTTTTTGTTAACGGCACTTCCCTGCAAGTGTGTTTTTGCACCAAAAATACACTTGTAGGGGAGTGCCGTTAACAAAAAAGGGAGTGGCAAAATCAGCAGCCATTTTTTAACAAGAATGATTTCAAACCTCTTGAAACATAAATATGGTTGAGAACTTGAGATCTTGGCTTCTAGAATGAGATGAGCAGCCAGCAGGTGAGATTCGTATGGATTTGTGGACAGAATAAAGTGGGTCACCGTCTAGGCGTCTACGGGCGGAGAGATAGATAGAGGCGTTGTGAGATTTGGAAGGAGAAGACGACAGTGAACAGATTAGATTAAGGGTTACTTTTCATCTTGCTTGTCAGTTGAATGATATGAACGGCAAGGATTAGTTTTTGGCCAAGTGGATGAACGGATAAGATCTGACTTATGGCATGTGGGTACATCAATAATCGGTTCGGTGCAAACAGTTCGTTTTTCCTCTAAAACCGAACCGAACCGAACCAAACCTTGGTAACAGTAAAACCCACCGAATTTCACAAAATGGTTTGGTTCGGTTTTTCGGTTAAAACTTTCATCCCTAACTACTATGATAGTGCCATTGAGGTTTTCTTATTGCTGGGCAACATTTCATGTATTAGGTGAGCCCTTGTATGGAACGAGCAGTTTTGGGTCAACTTGCTGATTATTTTGAAGCAAGGCTAGCTGGTTACCCTACGACTTTGAGTGAAGACGACTCTATGGTAATTTTGGGCTTAAATTCAATTTTCTGACTGTTGGATCTTATTCATACTTGAGGTTTAAACGATATACTTGTGGCTACTAATAGTTGGCAGATTTCAATTTGGACCCAAAGAAACGAGTTGCTACTCAGCTTGTCAGGTTGGAAAAGAAAATGCTAAATGCATGTTTGAAGGCAACTGTTGACTTGATAAACCAGTTACCTGATAACACCGTATCTCCATGCCCAGCTCCTTATGCCCCAATATTAAGATGAAAGGTTTCTCTCTGTGTGTGTGTGTGTGTTGTATCCAAGCGCAGTTGTTGCATCCATAGTTGATCATCGCATTGATTCTAAACTTGATGGAGTATGCAGAAATTGTCAATCTCGTTGATGAACCTTCAAGCAATCTTCTTTGCCGTAGTTGGATATGTCCAGTTCAAGTGGAGGAACATATAGGAGGTCAGTCAATTGAATTCTTTTGCGACAAATTCATAACCTTCTTCCGGATTTCTTCAATACTTATAAAGCATGTTTGAATAATCCTCGTTTAAATACGACCATTAGTTGTCACTAGATGCAAAACTTTGCATGCCTCCTAAACAAGATGTGAAAGAACGAGAACAGCATCCGCTAGCTAAATAGTCCTTTTGCTCCTGCCCTCGTTTGATTATGTTGAAAACTTTGTGCGTAAATGTTGAATTTTCTCTATTGTGCTTGGAAGTCCTGTGGAAAATTTAGTCATCCCTTAGCATAGGTGCAATTAGAAAGATGGACATTGGGAATGAAAAAGATAAGCGCCATCTTCTAGATTTATCATGAAAGTGCAGATGATGTGGTTTTCCTGCTAGTGTAAAAACAGTCCTGCACAACGTGAAAGAATACTGATCCAGCTTACCAGTTGATTTGATTTGACTTATTTCATGCTGCTTGCAATAGAGAATCAGAGTACAGTGATTGTTAAGATGTCCAACGGGTCACAAGAATTATTGCTGAATCAGATGTATGATTTATCTATATTATTATTGGTTGAATTGCTTGGGAGATTGATGTTGTTGGACACCTATGGTGCAACCTTGCTTTTCTACTATGGCTCCAGATTTCATGTGATCGACAAGAATTTTTATCTATAGTTTGTTTTCTTGCATTAGATCATTATCCAATATGATTGCACCACATATGACATGGTAGCCCCAAACCCTGGCTTTATTACTCGTAAGGACCTTTCGTATTGGTTAATGGTTGGACGCGCATGTGCTTGGGGACTACCTGGTAGTGTATTTGTGTCATTCTGTATGCAAGCGTGAATATAGGCTTTTTGGAAAACCTGAAGTAACGTAAGTGGAAAGTCTGGATCTTAGGTCTGTTGCATTTAGCCCAAGTGCAAACACAGAACTTGCCCATTTGTACTGATCAAGCTACTTCTTGTACAGTGAAATGTATTTGCGTGCCTAAATATATATAGCCTGGTCAAGTAGAACTTCGAACACTTGTTTTAACGTATTAGATGTACTGCAGATCAATCTAGCAAGACAGACTATTTAGGTGACCAAAGAAATGGAGTTTTTATAAGCTACCGGTATGGTAGCCATCTACAAGATTGATGTATCTTTGGCTGAAGTTTGGAGTTCGAGATTGAGAGAACATGTTATTTCACTATTGTATCTCCGCATATACTCCCCGTCATCAGAGAACTTCGTGCATTTCCCATCTTCCGGTTCATTTTGTATTCTTCCAGCTTTACTGTCATGGCCCGATGTGATATACTAGCTTTGAAGGGTTGTAGATGGTTTTCTTCCCGTCTTTGTATTTACGTGAACTCCTTGCCCTTTGTAAATGCTTTACATGTATCACCATTTTGAATTCATTCTGTTTTGAACATGTATTGGGTTGATTTTCCAACGATTATTACATAGCTTTATTCATAATTGGATGCAGTAATTCCATGAAATGAAGATACATATCTTCATAATCTTATTGCAAGATACAAATACAAGGTGGTATACATACCACTGTTGTAGTCTAATTACATTTACCATATCTAATCATACAAAGTCTGGTCCAAATATTATCCAGGAATGGAAAATATGCATGTCTCCAGGACTTGATGAAGAATATAGGACCACAAACACCCCAAAAACCTGTAGCAAATCCAATAGCCATCAACACGTAGAACCAATCCACTCCAGATCCATCACTTGTATCATCTCCTTCGTTTTCTGCACCCGGTGTAGTTTTGCCATGATTGACGCTACAATTCTTTGTAAGTGGAAGCCCACAAAGCTTGTTGCCGACGAATCTGGAAGCATTGAAACCCTGAAGTTGGGTGCTTGATGGAATTCGACCTGACAAGTTATTAAAAGACAGATCCAAGTAACTTAAAAAAGTCAGGTTTGACATGCTTGGAGGAATTTCACCATAGAGTTGGTTTCTTGATAAATCAAGAGCCCCAAGCTGCCCCATGCTACCAATCTTCTTTGGAATCACACCACTCAAATGATTTCTGGACATATTCAGCGAAATCAATCCCACAAGACTTGTTAGTTCCTCGGGAATCCTTCCAGTAAAGTTGTTGTCGGAAAGGTCCATGATTGCTACAAGTGCCAGAATCTTGTCATATCGATACATGTTTCCTTTCATCATCAAAAATTCATTCTCCATGTAACCACAAACAGTGACGTCACGACTACTGTAAGTAATCTGGATAGGACCGCTGGAATTCAGTTTCACTGCCATGGCAGTGAAATTATTGATACACCGTGGTATTGCTCAGAAGAAATTGTTTTGTGCAAGATCCAAGATTTGAAGAGAGGCGAGACGACAAAGCTCTGGAGGTATCACGCCCTTCATCTTATTCGAGCGAAGGGTGAGAACCCTCAAACTTGAAAGCCTTTCCCCAACCCATGTTGGTATGCTTCCAGTGAACTCATTCTCACTGAGGTCAAGCACCACTAAATCCGTGCAGTTCTGCAAAGACCAAGTAATTTCTCCCGAGAGATGGTTATTGCGCAAGTGCAACGAATCCAACAAACCCATTTGCCCCATGGAGCTTGGGATATTCCCTGTGAAGAAGTTGTTTCCCAGATCTAGGACGAATAGTGATGGCCAACTCATCCAACAGTCAGGAATTTCACCTGAGAGTAGGTTTTCTCCCAGATGAAGAACCGTGAAAAATGTTGTGACGTTAACACATAGGAAGTCCGAGATACCCCCAGAAAATGAATTGTTCGAAAGATCCAGCTCAATAATGGGGGATGGGGAGGAGAGACGGGGTAATGAACCATTAAAATGGTTGGAATTCAAGTAAATATATGCAATCTTGAGCATACCAATATATGCAATCTCGCCATAGATTTGGTTGTGAGAGACATTTAGGAAATACAAAGACATGTTCCATAACCAACTTGGAATTCTGTCTGATATTCCAGTATTGGATATGTCAAGGGTATCAAGACTCTTTTGTGATTTAAGCCATGCGGGAAACTTAGGGCCCAAATGCCATGATGCAAGTTCTAGGTTTTCAAGTTGAAATGGAGGGATCCAATCGGGACTCACATTTAGAGTCAACCGGTTTCCAGTGGCACTGAAATCTGTGAGATTTACTAGATTGGTGAAATGAACTTCAGACACCATGCCTACTAACAAATTATCGCGCATGCCAAGAACACGCAACATTGAAAGGTGTCCAAGACTTTCGGGAAGAGTTCCATTTAATTGATTTCCAGCAAGACTCAGTGTTTCCAAGTATTTCAATCTTCCTATAGTCCCTGGAATAGGACCACCAACAAGATTATTCTCTAGCTGAAGCTTTCGTACATTTTCAAATTGCCCAAGTTCGTCAGGTATTTCACCAGAAAGTTGATTATCCAGCAAGAACAATGTCTCCAAGGCATACGAGGAGCAGTTTGATGAGCTTTTAAACAATTCTCCCCCAATTTTGTTGTGTGATATATCAAAATACCTCAAATTGCAAAGATTTCCTATTGAGTTAGGTAGCCTTCCCCCAAGTTTGTTATTTGAGAGGTCTAGAGTGACAAC
>JAOTQK010000002.1:764968-775768 GCA_025642025.1 Rhododendron ferrugineum
GGAAATGGTTTTAGAGGAATGGGAAATGCTGTAGTGCGTTTGTGTGTAGTGCAGCATCGTAGCTATTCAAAAGTGTTTTCAACGGTTCAGATAAAAAACAAACTCTTCCCTGAAAAAATTTACTTTTAATCTGAACCATTAGTTGATGAGATCGACGTCTGTAAGCCGCCCTACAGGCGCACTACACTGGGCACACTACAGCACCCCGGATCCGGTCTTAGATAGAGGAATTTTGGTGGGAAAAGAGAAGAGAAAGGAATCTCATTTGGATTACAAATATGTTACCGACACATACTCTAATATCCATAGATTGTACTACAGTCTACATAGATGGCATATGGGGGACCACCTTATAATCTCACACAAATAGTTATAAATCTATTAACTAAATAGTACATATAGATGCCCCCTAACCTCCCTGTTGAGCTTTGCTCTTTGATTCGTGTGGATCTCTAATAAAAGACTTGCCTATATATAACTAAGTAGATCACATATCCGGTATAGGTTCTGACTAAACATCAATTGGACATAATCCACAAAGTCTTAGACATAAAATACCATGAACAATACTCCATACCATACATCTCATTTTATTTGCTTCCTACGGAAAACCGTACTATTTTGAACTCCCAAAATAAAATTACTTCCAGAGATAATTTCTTAATTCTTTTTGGCACCATTCAAAAGATCTCAATGAACACTTATGAACGGTATCAAAAACTTTGGGGAAAAAAATATTCTCAGAAGCACCTCATTTTGAATGTCAAATTAGAATGACTTTAGTACACACGTGAACAAAATGAGACGAATGGAGTAGTATCACATTGCTATTTTAATCTGACCAAACAAATGGGCTGAAACTGAAAGGGTTGAAGTTTTCGGGCCACAAGAGCAGCCCAAATACAATTCCAAAAGCCCAAAAAAGCTCTTTCTGACGAATTCGAAGGTTCTCTCAGACCCGTCGTGTGGCGACCTCATTTCCCACATCCTTTGCTCCATTTTCGTCCATTCCTTTTCGCTCCTACCTGCTCTCGGAGTCGGGTCCAAATTCGCCGGCGATCTACCTCCGCCACCATCATCGTAAGTCTTCTCTCTCTCCTCGCTTCACGGCCGTCTCTTCTTACGCATCATAGTAGGGTTGTTTGTAGAAGGATGCGTTTACGAGCTCACCTAGTGTATCTACTGACTATTTCTCGTAACCTTGTGCGTTCAGAAACTGAGTTGAGAGATTACAGACCATAGCTGAAATCGGCCAGGATTTTAAAATAGCATCAGTACGTCGATATGGTGATTTGAGAAACTGTGGTGGACCCGGGATTTGTTCCTAGCGGGGGCCGAAGCCAATGTATTTCTGTATTTAGAACAAAAATTTGTATTCTGTAGGTGTATATTGCTACTTGCTAGGTCCGAGAAAGAGACTAGATTGAGTGTATACCTTTAGTCGCCATTCAATTCTATACTTGAGCCCAATCACTGGTTGATAGTTTAGAATTTTACACATTTATAAGAATTTTAAGATTTTTTCTCATTCAAGGAACTTGGAAGGGCCAATCACATAGAATTTTCTCAAACTATCCTGAAAAACGGCCAAAATTTTATTTAATGTGTGAAAGTATTTAGAAATGTTCAGGGGCCTGAACACACCCTGGCACTCCATTGTATTCGCCCCTAGATTTTGAGGTTCTGAAGTCTGAATGTAGTTTATAGTGATGTAAAGTGGGGTTTTGTGCTGCTAAGGCATTTCTGGAGTGACTTACGAACAATTTGCGTTATCAATGTTTTTTGTTTTGAGGTTTCTTGAGGTAGATATTTCCTTGTCTATTAGAGGTGTGAAAGCTCTGATTCGTTGCTGAAACTGATGTAACTGCAAAATATCAGCATTGGTTTTAGGATCCATTGAAGTGCTGCTTTTTCATAATAAGTTTTGTTACCGGGTTCCTATTGTACTTATCAGCTCTGATTTTGATGGGTATTTCAGTTTTTAGTTGGAGGTTGACATATAAGTACCAGGTCGATTTTTAATCAAGATTTTCCATTTGAGTTTATGGATAAGTTTTTACTTAATTTGGTTGTTGGTAATAACTACAGCCCAAGTAGAAATGTTTTAGAAGGAAGAAAGTTCCGACGTGAGACTTTTTCTGAAACTTTCCCTTTTTATGGCTTATGGAGTTGTCTCCAATCTTTCTGGGTGCCACCTTCAGTGTTGTGATAGAGTCAAAATTAAGCTCTTCCAGGTCCTATCATTTTTTTATATGTGAAATTGTTTTTCTTTTAATGAACAGGTCGACTAAAATGGCTGGTAGAGCAGTCCACCAATTACTGACACGGAGACTTCAGTCTCAATCTGTAAGAATCTTTTTCCCTCTTTGCCTTATCTATAAGCGAATCTTAGTTACAAAATCTTGTAGCTTTTGAACTTGATTGGATTTTCTGTATTAAGGGTATAGAGTGTGACACTGAGATGCTTCTTTGTGCTGGTTTGGTGCATCTGAGCTTCTATTAAAAGTAGCTTTGTTATTTTGTTGTAGAAAATGTCTCAGTTGAAGATGGTAATTCGGAATCAATACAAATAAAATATCTGAAATCTTCACATTCTGAAAACTGAAATTTGAATTCCTATGGAGCCCACATTTCACGGACGGACGGATGAATATGGTACTTAGTTCCTTCTTTTCAAACCAGTGGAAAGGAAATTCATATTCACACTGTGGAGTACCCGAGAAGGATTTCGTTTAAAATATTTGCAGAAGATGACAGGATATGAGTTGTACTATTACACTGCCAGTTTTTTTTTTTTTTTGAAATGGCAAAAAGACAGATTCATTAACTTATAACACAGAGTACAAAGCTAATAGGGTCAAGGATACACCGGCCTGACCATCCAAAACCCTCCTCCTAACCACATGGAGGAAACTGATTTAGGCCCAACATGCTGAGCCCAAACCAGGGGAAAACACCTAAAAGCCCAAGGTTGGTAAGGAACCAACACAAAGCCTAAAAAAAAACACCAAAATGGGCAAAGCCCAACACCTAAAGCCCAAACCAATGCCAAACCCTAACCCTAGAAGCCCAACAACAGCACCTCCGACCAAGGCCGCCGCCACCCACGCCGCACCTGCAATAGACCGCCACCACTCGCCACCTCAGATCAACCATGACACACAGCCACCCAAAATCAGCCACCAACCACCACCTACGACCATCTGCCGCCACCGCCATCGCCTGGAGGATCTCAGAAATGATTTCGCACGCACGCTCCAAACCACCACAACAAACCAAGGCCAAGGCGAAACAAAACAGATCCGAAGCAAAGAGGAGGACCGAAGTCGGAAGCAACGCCGGAAGCCCACACCGTTAGGCAAAGACAATCGACCCAAGATGATACCGATCGTCGAGCTTCCACCGCCCAAAACCCCCAGACTGCACGCCAGGCTCCACCACGCCGTTAGGCCCAAAAATCGGAGCCACCCAAGAGAGGCTCCAACGGGAGACGAAGGCGGAACAGAGAAGGAGAGGAGCACGGACGAGATGGGCACGCCAGCGAAGGAGGAGGGGAAATCGGAGCAGCCAAGGGAGGGAAAGAGAGAGGAGAGGGAGGGTAGAGCCCGGGGGAAGGAGGGGAGAGGGATGCCCCCCCCAGTTCTTGTTCGGTGGGGTATGTCGTGGGTTTTCCGTGCGATGGTGGTGGAGCTTATATAAGAATGGTATGGTGTTATTTTGGATAGAAGAAGACGGAAACTTTGGAGGTTGATTCCGTTGTGCTTGATGTGACTCATTTGACAGGGACGAGATGTTGTTGCTTAAATTTAATATTCTTCTCTTTCTAGTTTGTTTAGTTTGGAGTCGAGCGAGTGTAAACCAACCCTTGATCAATTTCTTGGCATGTTAGATATTATCGGCATTTAGAGAGGTGTACAGGCTCTATTGATTGTTCAGTCTCTTCTGGTATTGTCCTTTTTTTTGCCTTTTGATCTTCGCTTTCAATTGTACATGGGTGGCATCACCTTGATGCATTTCCAATAAATGTATTAGCTATCAAAAAATTATAACACTGCTAGTATCAATTTACACTCATAAAAAAAAAAGTATCAATTTACACTTAAATTGCAGAAAACAAGTGGTAATTTACACGTGTCATTATTACTATTTGCTACTAATGGTTACTTCTGTTGATAACTTGATAGTGTGTTCGTTCTGCATAGTGCCAATAATGTTGCTAGTGGCACTCTCGTTTATATTTTAATCATGGAAACTAAAGATTGGGTTTCATGTTTCATGTGTCATGTGTATGTGTACTCGTTATCTGCTCAAGGTTCCCCATAATTAGCAATAGAAACTTACCACCATTGGGCTATTATTAAGAAGATGAGGAAAAGGCCAATATAGGTAGCTTTCTGTGACATTTCCACAAATTCTAGCACTACTTTCCAAATATTTTAGAGCGCTACTTTCCACAAATTTTAGAGCACTTCATATGTTTTGCTAACAATTTGACTCATCTCTGAGCGCTTTTCTTGCATCCATCAAGGGCTATTGACCTACTCTTGGGCTGTCATTAACATTTTCCTACAACTAGAATAACTAGTGAAACTTTATTCTTACTTCTTGTTCGTGAAGTGTCTAACTATGTAGCTTTCTCAAGTTTCTGCAAGAGCTTAATAGTTAGGAGTGTTTTCCATCCACGCGAGGCAGACTTAAGAAAGGTTACATTTTTTGAACGAGTGGCTATGCTTGCAACTGTTTATATGGAGTAAAAGATTTGGTGCTGACTGCTGAACTATTGGTATCTTGGTTCGGTGTTACTGGATGAAATGAGTCATAAAGGGTTTATACTAGCATTGATTATTTTGCTTTTCCTGGTCGTCCTGCTAACTGTTGACACTCTAGGATCAACACTAACCACCGCTAAATTGGCAGTGTATAATAGCAACAATGCCACACAGGCACACACATTAGAATCCCAGTACATTCACAGATAGCAAAACACAGTGGCGGATTTGTATACATGAGATGCGGATATTTATGGACTTTTTGCACAGTAATCATTGCTCTAAGGGTGAGCGTTAGAATTTTCCTTTCATAATCCGTAATTGAATTGGTTGTGTTAACCGCTGATGGCTAATGGCTTCTTCATGACACTCGGCAGGCTCCAGTTTTGTCATCCCTTGTCTCAAAGAAAGATCAAGAGGGAGTTGGATCTACTGGAATGAAGACCCTAAGAGCATTTGCGCTACTTGGAGCAGGTGTGACAGGGCTTTTGAGTTTTGCAACAATAGCATCATGCGCTGATGAAGCTGAGCATGGTTTACCATGTCCAAACTATCCTTGGCCTCACAGTGGCATTCTCAGTTCATATGATCATGCTTCGTGAGTACCTATTGAACCCATGAAGTGGTTATCAAATGTGCTTTCTTAGTTGCACATGAGTAGCATAATCTCGTGATTCACTTGCTTATAATTATTTGACTGTTTTATATTCCACTAAATCCAATGTTACATGAGCAGGATTCGTCGTGGTCACCAGGTTTACCAGCAAGTCTGTGCTTCCTGTCATTCGATGGGCCTGCTTTCGTATCGTGACCTGGTGGGTGTGGCATATACAGAGGAGGAAACAAAGGCTATGGCTGCTGAGATTGAGGTGGTTGATGGGCCAAATGATGAGGGTGAAATGTTTAGTCGCCCTGGTAAACTGAGTGATCGGTTTCCTCAGCCATATGCTAATGAACAAGCTGCTAGGTTTGCCAATGGAGGGGCATATCCTCCAGATTTAAGTCTTGTCACTAAGGCAATACCCATCTTCTGTCTCTAATTTTGTTTCAAAGGACTTTGTGTATCTTTTTTTTTTTTTTTAATTATCAAAGAGACTTTGTTTATCTATTCCCACGATTTCACACTGTTTGGCGTTTCAGGCTCGTCACAATGGCCAGAACTATGTATTTGCCCTTCTAACTGGTTACCGCGATCCTCCTGCTGGTGTTACGGTAAGTTCTACTTAGACAGTCTTTGGGAACTGTTTTCTGAACTTGTGGTATTATGGTTTTGGGTATTCAAAAGTGTGGATGATATCTTCCCCAAACAGATGTAGATCTTCCACAATGACATTGAATTTGGTTAGTTGTACCAAAAAGGAAAGAAAGAATAGGTATGAAATGATTGGAAGAAAAAAATACTCAAGCTATTTTCCGCTGCACCAGTGGCTGATATGGTTGGCATCTATTTGGTCAGCAATGTATAAGCTTAGTGTAATGCCCTCATTCTTTGCTTAATCAACATAGTTGTAATGTTATCGTAGATCCGAGAAGGGTTGCATTACAATCCATACTTTACTGGCGGAGCTATTGCAATGCCTAAAATGCTTATTGATGGTGCTGTTGAGTATGAAGATGGTATCCCTGCAACAGAAGCTCAGGTCTGTTTCCCTTTATAATTCTATACTATTTGATGTGCTTGTTTCTTGGATCCTTTTAGTGCTCATATTTTCTGGATGCCATTGGTGCAGATGGGGAAAGATGTTGTGACATTTCTGTCATGGGCTGCAGAACCCGAAATGGAAGAAAGGAAACTGGTATGCTGGCTTCAAAATCATTGCTCCCTATTATTGTAGGATATAAATCAAATCTCTCACTTGATGTGCTTTTGCTTAATGCAGATGGGATTCAAGTGGATTTTCGTACTGTCATTGGCATTGCTTCAAGCTGGTTATTACAGGCGCATGAAGTGGTCTGTTCTCAAGTCTCGTAAGCTGGTGCTTGATGTCATCAACTAAATCACCTTTAGTTCCTCTTAATACAGTGTTGTGGTAGGACTAGAATTGGCAATAATTATTTGTCAATCGAACTATTGTTTCTTTGTTGCGATTAGTTGTTTCGACGCGTTTGTGGTGTTGGTGCTGTGGGCGACCTGAGAGTGAAATATACAATCTAGAGGAGAAATAAAGAGACTTTGTACACACTATTTCTTTTTCTGTATGTCCATGAACTTGTTGGTATTTTTGAGGAATGCGAAATTTTCTGGATGGTTTCCAGTCTTTAGGATTGGCAGATCTTTCATTTTCAAAGGGCCTTTATTTACTTATATCAAAAAAAAAAATCAGAGGGCCACCATTAGAATTCAAGTGATCAATAGGTTTCTTGGTTTTGACATAGAATTCAATGAAAACAACGGATTCATGTAACTGGTCTTTAAATTCATACTCGTGATAGTTTGATTGGATCGTATTTGGTAACATACGTTTCATGCAACTTTTGGTGATTAACACCATCCTCAGTGATCGACCAATAAAATACTCCGTATTTCAGTAGAAGTAGGTGTTGGCCATATTATATCATCATATAACCAATAATATCCACCAAGTGATTTCCATCCTCCTGGTTTGGACTTCAATTATTGATGAAAATTAAGACTACGTATATGTATCCATAATCTTTGATAGGAATAAGAACTTTCGGACCTGGCGGTACCCAGAGTGCATCCGAGTCGTCCAAACGTATTTTGGATGGTTCAGATCTGAACACTCACTCTCTCTCAACTGACTGCTCTCTCTCCTCTTTCTCTCTTCCTAAAATCCTAGCCGTCCAAAGCAAGTTTGGACGGCTCGGATGCGCGCTCAGGTACCACGTGGATTATACCTTATTTATTTGCACCCAAAAACTAACAAATTGGGTACCACGTGACAATATCCAACGCGTATCTGAGCCGTCCAAACGTATTTTGGACGGCCCAAATCCGAACACTTTCTCTCCCCCACTTGCGAGGGCAGTGATTCACTAGGAAAAAGAAGTTCCACTCGCTGGGTAAGAGAGTGGGATTGGTTCCTTCTGTCTATCCATGTGAATTGTGAAGTAAATAATACACTATCTCATGAGGTCCAAAGATTGGTTTCGTCATTGGTTGAAAATGATTTCCTTCAATTTATGGGTAAAAAAAGGAGAGAATTGGTTCATGTCCCAAAGAGGTTTACTAATAATGGTTTCCACCTATATATGATAGACCCATAAACAGGTTTCGACGTGTACCATAACCTCAACCATCATTGATAGTGAGATGTTTTGTAGGGAATTGGAGGGGCTGTAGTGCATCCGTCGCACTACACTATGTAGTGCGGTCGATCCGACCGTCCATCTCTGCGCGGACAGCTTGAATTTAATCTGAACTCCTACTAATCATAGTTTTCCATTGTTCGGATGAAAATCCGAGCCGTCCATTGCCGAGATGGACGGCCGGATTGGACACACTACACATGTAGTGCGAGAGTGCACTACATCACCCCGGGTCCGTTTTTCATGGCCACCACATTTTTTTATTAACTTTTATTATATGTTGATCAGACAGATTTTCATACCATTGGTTATTTATATAATTGTTAGTACATGATTGACAATGAAGCTGTATTTGATTCGTTACATGCTAATGACTCATTTATGTATTCGTTCGTCAAAATGTTATTCGTGCCACGATTCTATTTCTCTTATTTTCATCTTTGAACACAATTGGTTAATCTAGTCCCAAAGTTCCATCTACACTGACGTCGTTCCTGAATTGAATTTTGAAACCCGCTTTTTCGTGTCGTGGTTCAATTTCTCTCTGTTTCGTATTTTGACTGAATTGTTGATATATGCACAAAGGTTCACCCATTGCGTCGTTTCGGATCGAATTTCAAAGCCGAAAAAACGAGTTTTGGGTCTTACAAAATAGCCGTAACCATCAATTGGAGATGCTCTTGCGTACTTTCTAGTCCTCTTTGTTTTATTTCTCGATCTCTCTCAAGTACTTGTGGTCCATTGATGTTCATATAATTCTCTGTGATAAAAAACCCTTTGGTGTCAAACCACGTGGTGAAGGAATTTATGCCACGCAATGGATCCAATCACAGGAGATCAAAAAAGGAAAAAAATAAATAAATAAGGGCCTCCCATAATAAATAACTTAATAATTTTCATTTAATCCTAGGTAGTTGTACTTGCATTTTATTTGTTTAATTTCTCAATAGTCATTGTTAAGACATAGACAGTATTCATGTTGCCTTCTTCCCCTCTAGGTTTGTTTTTCAATGAAATAATTTATATGAGTTAAGTACTTTATACTCTCTCACATGAGTTTTAGAAAATTATTTTATTTTACCTTTTTACCTAATTAAAGTAAATCTTGCAATCATCTAGGTATCTCTTTTAAGTTTTGGTATTTTCGATCAATATGGCTCCACAATCCAATAATTTCCACTTACTCCTGGATCTCGAGACACCTGAGTCAGAAATTCTGATTTTGCCCCTGCTATAAGTTGATTGAGTTTGATGATCGGAATATTCCTATATAAGATGAGCTGATGGTAAACAATCCAGATCGTTAAAGCTTTGATCGCTCCCTTCCCTTAACCTTTGTCGTCTTCTTGTCAAAAAGAAAATACCATAGCATCATGAATCCAAATACACATTAAAGATCATTACAAATGCCAAAAAGAGTACGTTCAATTTGATCCTCATTATATGCATATGCACATAGATCTATATATATACGTATACAATTACAAACACATATATATATGCAAGTACCATCAACGAGCTAGATGAACATGAATTACACACTAGCTAGCCAGATCACTTAAGAACTGACTGATCTCTCGCCTTAATTTGCTCATAACCAAGGTTTTAAATACCAATAGATTTTTGTGAAACGACAAAAACTTTACGATCGTTGACCCTAGATTATCGCAATGTATCATTCGATACTCTTGCCACCGTTACGGCTGTTTGAAACTTGATTAGAACATACTCCTAATTACCTGTTCGATCAGGATTTTCTGTTGCCCTTTGCATTGATTTGCTTTAATCAACGTCCCAAAGTAAGAGCTGTTTGAACATCCAGTCTCCATGCAAACCCTCCATAATCCATCTTCCAGACATCACACGGCATCGTTCTTGACCTCTTTGATTTCCTCAATGTGTAATACTCCACCGTCACTCGACATGCAAACGCCGGATACTCGGCCGGCAACCCCTCCTTCACCACCAACTTCACCGCCGTCTCCGGCTGCAACGACCGCCGTTCGCCGCCTTTCTCCTCATCCTCCTCCTCCACCGCAACCACCATTTCTCTATACGCTTGATTAATCCACCGCACACTGTAAGTACCGTCCGATACAAAGGCGGGACACGTGTCAAGCTCCAGATTCTTCATCCTCTCCACGTCAGTTTTCCCCAACCACGCTCCTCCTCCTCCGTGACGGTGGAACGCATCCGTCACGCATTCCACCGTCACCCACGACTCTGCCGCTTTCATCGGCGGCGGAACCACAGCCGTCAGATCGGTCAGATCTAACCGATCTGACGCGGCGTGATCCATCGTGTTGCTCTTCTGATCTAACTTACCGTCGAAGTTCAACCATACCGGAAATTTCCTTACCATCGCAAGATCATGACTGCTATTAGATCCGGCGGCTGAAGTACACACCGGCGGCTCCAAAACCGTTCGATCAAACGCCGCATTTCCGTTTTCCGGTTTCTTCGTTTTGCACCTATTATCCCTTTTACCTCTCACGTACTTTCTCTTTCTTCTTCCATTAGTATCAGAGCCGCTCTTCTCCGGCTGTGCCTCGCCGGATCCCGAAGTTCCGGCCACCGGTTTCGGTGCAATCGGCCGGAATCTTAGCATTATGGGGTTGACTATCGTTTTGTTGGCACCACCTCCGGCAGCTTGCATAGCGTAAAAACCTCTTCTGCCATACATATCACTCTTTCTCTCTCTCTCTAGAGAGACAGATGTTTTTATTACTCCTTGGTGTCTTCTGTGAATGATTTCCGGGGG
>JAOTQK010000002.1:794880-808849 GCA_025642025.1 Rhododendron ferrugineum
CTTTTATTTTCTTCTCTTTTTTCCTTCCAACCAAACAATGGAAAGGAAATTTTTTTAAT
Source organism: Rhododendron ferrugineum (assembly GCA_025642025.1). Taxonomy (NCBI): domain Eukaryota; kingdom Viridiplantae; phylum Streptophyta; class Magnoliopsida; order Ericales; family Ericaceae; genus Rhododendron; species Rhododendron ferrugineum. Next base: position 794,940 of record JAOTQK010000002.1, read on the forward strand.
TTTCTTTTCTTTTCCTTTTCTTCCATAAGTTCCAAACAGAGCCTTAATGTATTTAACTGATAGGATTACAAAAAATAGAATGTTAGGAGTATTAATTGATTGAACTTTGTATTGTCTGTGAGGAATGTTCGATTAAACGGTGCCTAGTTATACTCTAGCAGTAAGGGGACTGCATAATTCGATTGATCAACTGGGCAAGACTTGGGATGTGCTTGATATCCGACCCCGCCAACCAACGTATTTGGAAGATCAATCTCGCCATCTATCAGCGGGCCCATTTAAGAAGTTGTGGTAAAGTCTTGACACTGAAATTGATAGCACGTAGGTTTTGGAGTCGAACTCCAGATAGACTAAAAGCTTGTGAGGTCCATGATTGCTAGCTGACTATCATTGTGTGGGATTGTTGATTACATGTTTAACGGATTTGGGGTGCGGCATCACAGCCGTCCAAAAGTGTTTTCAATGGTCCAGATTTAACACATTTTCGTGGATGTTATAATTCTCCAATCCAGCAACTACCACTTCCCTTGGTTTTCCATCCGAGCTGAGAGGAAGCCGGTTATCCAAATGTTAAACCAATCACGATCATCCAACTAAGCGGTAAAATAACAAAAATGGGAAAAATTGTCACAAAGGATTTTTCATTTTAACATTGTAACGAGCAATTCTAAAACTTGGTTTGAACTGTAAATAGGAGTGTAATGTAAGTATCTTATCAAGACAAGTCAAGAACAATGAGATTTATTTGTCAAAGTAAGCGCAACAAAACTTGAAAGAAATTGCATCAGGTAAACCGTTTATAGGAGGCAAAAGACATGACGACCCAAAAAAATCTAGTAATTCAACAGTGTGGCTCTGGATAGATGTGAATGGTGGAGCAGAATGCCTCAACTAGTCGGTTTAAACATAGAGCCGGCTTAGAGGGGAAGCCGAGGAAGCCGTTGGTTCCGGCTCCCAATTCTTTTAGCCTGAAGAGGGCTCCAAAATATACAGTTTATAGTTTTAAATACTAAGGAGTTTCAATTGCCTTTAAGTAACATCTTCTTGGTGGTGTGACAACTTAGGTTCTTTGGATATTTTAGGATTTGAGTTCGACTCTCCATCCCTTACGTTTTCCTCAATTTTTTTGCAAAATTTCATTCAAAGATGCGTGTGTGGAGATAGATGGTCCCATATTAAGACTTCCTCTTTGGGTCCCAAATATCTTTGAGCCGGCACTGTTTTAACAAGACCGCTAGCCCTCTAGTGGGTTTGAAGAAGGCCAAATGAATTTTTACACTTCTTGTTTTTCCTTCACTGAGTTTTTTTTCTTTCAATATTGTATACATCAGCGGAGATGAGTAAGGTGTTAGTATATTAGTCAACAAAGGATTACATGTAAATTTCAAAAGTTTGTCTGTCAACAACAATAACAACTAATTAGAACTGCCAGTAAAGCATGATAACCATGCATGGAGATGTGACACCCCGACCTAATTTTGGATATGTTTATCACGAAAAATACAATTTCCTTGGGTCTAATGTAGTTTTTTTTAATGATACATGACACTTAGGTGGAGTTCCACCACACCAAAAGGACTTTTTGAAGTTTTTGTCCTTATTCAAAAAAAAATCACATTAATTAGTTTTTCACCAAACTTTTGTGGATTATTGATTTGTCTCGACGAAAATAATTGGAATACTTTTCCCCAAATATTTTGAAAAATATTCACTTTCCAGCCAAAAACAGTTGGCTTTTTTGGCTTAAAATTTAATATTTTCGAAAATATTTGGGTAAAAATAATTTTTTGTTACTTTTCTCATTCATCTCATCGAAACAAATCAATAATCTACAAAATTTTGGCTTAATACTAACAAATGCGATTTTTTTTAATACGTAAGGACAAAACCTCCAAAAAGTGCTAAAATTAAGCGGAATTTAGCCATGGAGATACTAATATTTGACTTTAGCTAAACTGGGATGTTAACAAAATTTAATTGTACGTCAGGAGTTATATATGCAAATGAGAAATGATTAATACATTTTGAATCCAAATGCAGTAAGCCCAACCCTACACACATCTCTATGAAGTAGAAATGAGTTTTAATTCCATATTTATAGAAGTAGAACACTGCACCCGTAGTTTTATCAATTGTTTCTCCCCAGCCCTAAACAAATCTCTATGTCTGTCTATGAATGTGGAATATTTAAAACTCAAAGCAACAAGGTGGATATATCTCAGAAGGTCCTTGGAAGCACAGAACGGGTTGATGAAGTGGATCGACTCGATCTCAAGTGGAAAGGCTAGCTGATCGAGGCAAGAAAATCATGAGAGTGGTTTGAATGCAAGCACACAGAACGGGTTGATGAAATGCGTAATTATAAGGTGGCCAAGAAGATTTTTGGAGTGAAGAGTGTTCATTTGGGTGGTGATCTAGGATGAGTGGAAGGCTGTCAAGATGATTATCTATCGGAGACTTTGAGTTTTTTAGGCCTAACCTCGTTCGAGTGGCCGGGAAGAGATTGACAAGTTTGCTGCTGAAGTTGGCATTGCTTGTTTGGATGCAAGCTGGCCTACATCGTCTCATCCAGAACGAAATGAAGTACCATCATATATACTACACATTCCTGAAAAGATGAGCGAAAATACACTTCAAATTTCTATCACAAAATCAGCAAATATCGAGTAGTCATGAAAATTGAAAACTCAAAACTAGTTAAATTATATTATCCAAAATTATACTTCTTTCGTCCCAAATTTGTTATCCATTTTTGGATATCCGTGTCATTTTTAAATTTCTTATTATGAAGTACTATATACTACAACAATTGAGAAAAGAACAAAAATACACTCCAAATTGTTACTACAAAATCCGAGAATCGAGCAGTCACGAAAATTGAAAACTCTAAGGCGTTGTTTGGAACCTATGAAAAAGAAAGGAAAGAAAAATTTAAAAAAAAATATCCCTCATCTTGTTTTGAAAATACAAAACAAGATGAGGGAGAAAAATTAGGAAATCAAGGTTTGAGCACAGTACATTTTTCTTTACATTTTCCTCACTTTTTTTCTTTACCATTTTCCTTTCCACCAAACGTACCCTAATGCTCTGTTTGGAACTTATAGAGAAAAGAAAAGAAAAGAAAGGAAAGGAAAGGAAAGGAAAGGAAAGTGGGGAGAAAAATTCTTTTTTGTTTTGTTATTTACTCCATTCGTCTCATAATATTTGTCCAGTCCGCAAAACGAGAACAAAAAATAATTCAATTTTTGAAAGAAAAACTCCAATTTTTTTCAACAGTTCACTAGATATCGATGAGTTCTTTAAATTTATGAAAAAAAATTGAAATTTTTCTTAGAAGAAATACATTATTTTTTAGTCCTCATTTTACAGACCGGACAAACATTTTGGGACGGAGGGAGTACTTTTTTATCTCCTATCATACTAAAGAAGGAAAAATTATTTTCCCTTCTTTTCCTAACTTTTTCATATTAGTAGTAACTTTTCTCCAGAAGGCGCGCACATACTGGTGCAGTGGTACACATGCAAGAGCTCTCTCTCTCTCTCTCTCTCTCTCTCTCCCACCTCTCACTCACTCTTTCTCTGTCTCTCTCTACATGAAGATTACTCTGGGAAAGATGGTACGGAGATTCACCGGTAAAAACCCTAACCTCAAAAACCTCCCTTTCGTTCTTTTTCAGCTACATTTACATGTCGCCGCCTCTACGTTTTTCCATAACCCTTCCGTCTGTGGCGATTTCCATTATTAATAACGTATGAACATGCAATGATTTCCGTTGGTTCAGTATTTCATTACCTCTACTTTTCTTCCTTATGTTTTTCTTTTGTGTTTCCGTTATATTTATGAACTCAGAAATCCTTTGAAAAACCGGCGAGAGCCCTAACGTCTTCCCAAAATGGAAACTGGTACAACGAAAACCCTAGCTGATGAAAATGGGAGGAACCCAAGTGAGAAACCTGAGGAAAATGTAGGTAAGGAGTCTAGATTAGGTGAAGATGGGGAGCAAACAGGGGAGGGGGGGAGAAACCTCGAAGGGAATCGCGATGGAAACGAGAACGAGGATGGTGGAGAAGAGGAAGGGGATGGTGATGAAGAACACGAATATTTTGTGGGTGACTTGGTGTGGGGAAAAATCAGGGGTTACCCTTGGTGGCCTGGACAAATTTACCATCCGTCAGATGCTTCCGAGCGTGCGAGAAAGTATAGTCAGAGGGAGCGACTGCTAGTTGCGTACTTTGACGGGTCGTTCTCGTGGTGCCGCCGGTCACAGTTGAAGCCTTTTGCCGAGGATTTCGAGGAAATGTCGATGCAAAGTGATTCCAAGAGCTTCTTGAATGCTTTACAGAAGGCTGGGGAGGGGATTGGTAGGCTCGTGGAATCGAAAATGAGTTGCCCTTGCGTATCCGGTGAGAATCGGTTTGGGCTGGATAGACCATGGGCAGAGAATGCTGGAATCAGGCAAGGTGTTCTTGTGCCCGAGGGCGGTCCACGTAGAATCTCAATTCCTCGGCATGGACCAGCAAGATTAATTGCAACTGTTAAGTATATTGCTGAAGTTGGTTGTACTACCGGTATGCTTGAGCTCACAATGTTAAAGAGTTTCTTGTCGGCATTTTATCGAGCAAGAGAAGGGCACAAACTAGCTGTGTACCAAGAACCCCTGGAGATCGAAGAAATAGAAGACGAGAATAGGAATGGGGTATTGGATGCGTTTGATTTCAGCAGTCCAGGGGAAGAAGTTAAGGGAGGTCCAGTACCGGAGGACCTTGGATTTGGCCAGACCGATCAGCCGTTGTTGCAGAAGTGCCAGAGAAGGAAGAAGAAAAGTGTGGCTTACGGTAAGAGAAAAAGGACGCGCAGTCGTTTCGCACCTCCATTAGGAAGGAAGAGGGGAAGAAAGGAGGTGGCCCAGCTTTCAGGGTCTCCTAAATCTGCAGCGAACAAAGTATTGAGTGCTAAACATGGCAGTGGTGGCGGTGAAGAAGAAGAAGAAGAAGAAACTAAGCAGGACAACTTATCTAGCATTGAGAATGGTGATAAAATTGCCGAAGAAGGAACTGAGAATGCTTGTGTGGCGAGGGAAAGGAAGCGGAGCACACATTTATCCCCTCCCTTCACCAGTCTGAAGTGGGTGTTGAGAAGCTCGAGGTCTACGAGGGGGTTGGAAGCAGAATCCGAGAAAATTGCTGAATCATTAGGGGAGCGGATGATCAGGGTTGCTGATCAACTCATTGGATCACCTCCCATTGCGAAGTGTCGTGGTGAAACATTTCAGGAAAAACTGCCTAATGAATTTGATAACCCAAGAAGTCCTCATCCACCAGAAGATTGGAAGAAGGTAATCGACTCTATGGAAATCAACGCCTCTACAAAGGAAGTAGTATCTGAACAACGATCTGCAGCTCAGAATCCGGTATATTTCAGGGAGAAGGATTCGGTTGATAGGGTCGGGGGATTCATTTCTGCATTCAGAAGTGTGCTGTTCTTAAACGGTTCCAACTACAAAATGTACCACCGCAAATGTCGATCTTGTGGAAAGAGGAAGTCTTCTGGCATTGATAAAGCGTCCCCCGGACTTCTCTCTATGAAGCAGAAAGTAGAGATGATGACACAAATGCTGGTAAAGGCCGATGGGAATATGTTGCCTGAGATGAAGTCCGATTTAGGGAGTGTGATGAAAGGCCTGTTGGAGAAGGTGAGCACAGTGGCCGACTTGGATTTGTCTCCTGACTCTTTTACATGGGAAATAGATAGGTTTTAATGTGCATTTCTAATGAATATGGCTGTATGAGTGTAGGTGAAGTTGAGAATTTGGCTAGGATATACTTAAATCTGTTAAAGGCTTGTTCCTGCAACAACGAACTGTTTTCTTTTTAATCGTAGCGACCTTCAACAAACTGAATCTCTCAATGTAACAAAAAAATACTGCTGCTACTGAGCCGTTTTTCTCTCCTAGTTTCCTTGGAGTTGAATCTCTCTTTGGAAACTAACTTTCAACTATATCAGCTGCCAAGTTTTCTATTGTGTTTTAATTTGAACTTATTGCAGTTTGATATGAGTAGTCTCATCTTTGCCATCTCCCATTCCCTTGGAGCTATATTTCGAGATCGCGGCAAAAATGAACGAGTTATTGTCCCCTCTGTTTTATGCATTTTACTCTGTTGTGAGGGGTTTGGCTGGACCATTTTTTTTTTTTTATGTATATGATGATTGTGTTTTACTTGAGTGGGGCTGCGGATGATGTGATTCCTAGGTTGGCTTGGGTTTCTTGGGTTGTTGTAGTCATATTGGCGATTTCTGTTAGTTTGTTGTGGATTTCAAATCTTTGGATCGAGTTGTATAGAGAAAGAACTAGAAAAATTGAGAAGAAAACCACGTAGATGAAATAAGGGTGGTAATTCTGCCTGTTGTATGTTTATTGAAGGAATAAATGTAAGATGAACCACACAATTTAATTCTGATTTTTCCTTCTGTATGCATCACATGTGACTTATCTCTGCGTGCCTTGTGTTTCAGAACCAAGCAGCAGCAGCAGCAGCAACAGCTCCACCAGGTCCAGCTTCAGCTTCACAACCACCACCACCACCAGCAGCTCCAGCTTCACAACCACCACGAGCTGCACCATATAAGGGCATCCGGAGGGGTCGTAAAGTGACCACAGTGGGAGGATCAAAGCCAAGTTGGTCCCAATACTGACTGCCTAGAGAATTTTTGCTTTGTTGGAACTTTTTTCGCATTTTGATTCCTTGCCATTAGATATGACAGACTTGGGTCATTGTGCCATTTGGTTTATTTTGTTTGGCAAGTAGGTGTTTGGTGTATGTATTGACTGATGTTGAATGGTTGTATCGAATGATGTTATTTTGGCAAGTACCAGTTTTTGGTTACTTGAATTAGTTGAATATTATAGTTACTGCAAGTGTCTTTTTCGTCAATGCTCTGTCTTTTTCATCAATTGTCATTTGCTTTGGCAATTAGGTGTATTATTGAACTGCCTTCTGTCTATTATAATGGGAGAAACACAGGTTCCCAATGCCACAAAAGGTGATTCATTTCATTAAGTTGGGATTGCATTACATTTATTTGAGTAGGATATAACAAAAAAACACAAGACAATGGCGATAAGGCACATGACCATCATCATCTACATTGTTCCTAGTTGCCCTTCGAGCACTTGCATCCTAGCTGCCATTGCATTGTCAACCCCACGTCTTGCATTTTCATCCCCAGGCCTTGCATTTCCAGTCTTACCTCTTCATAATAGAACCTCCTCTGGGTTGCCACACTATGGACTGTGTTAATTATGAAGCTGTCAAAGATTGAAGCTGCAGGTATTGATGAAAGGATACATGCCTTATCTGTGATGCGAATTTTGATCCAGTTTTTGCCACTGTTGTAGGACCTCTTGTCTTGGCTCTAATTATGCTGGTTTTTGTTTCTATCCAACATCCAATGCTCTATTGGAGGGGTTTTTTTCCTATCCCATGTATCAATATCATGGTGATAGGTTTCTTTATTTTCCTTGTACCCCTATCAAGTTCTAATAAAATTGATTTTTGCCGATCAAAAAAAAAAAACATTCCATTTGCTCAAAGCTTACAATTCCCATAGAAGAATAGGGCTTAAAGATTGATTGCTTTGACTTACTACATAACAGTAGCACAGAACATGGTTTTCTGTTAAAACTGGTTATGTCATTTTACTTGGTCCGTTTGAGCATTTGAACTGACGAAGCGTGTGCAAAGCTGATAAGTTCGTTCGTGAGAGGGACTCTGTCATCCCTCCAATGCTCCTTATGCTATATGATATGAAATAGCTCGTTCATGAGGCACTTCGTCAGAAGTTGTGATCTTGTTAGCAGAGTTGGAGCAACCTATAACCACCACGTTAAGTATGAGATACTCTGCCTATACTAGTATGGGATCGGGTAGGTTGTGGTTTTGCAATTCGAGCTGCAGAGTGTGTGACCTCAAGGCTGGATTAAGATACAATAAGGCCACGAACGTCATCTGCAGAGCTTAGTGGTTTGTTACGATCCTAATATCCCACATTGCTTAAGTAGATAGGTTTGGTCGTGTGGCAATAAGCTCTTGGGATCTTCTTCGCCTTGCAAGTTCGAATTTTTTTTTTTTTTTTTGGCGGTTGAGATAAATCCAAGGGTGTGTCAAAAAGTACAATGATACCAGTCCGATACTTTGAGTGGTTAAAAAGATTAAATTTTCTGGAATACTGCTACTACCAAATAGGAGTATAAGTTGTTCCATATTTCCAGTAAACATAGTTGTTTAGCATTCCTCTAATATTCAATGCACATACTAGAATGTAGTCGTTTTCTTGAGTATCTGATTGAACTAAAGTGTTGTCACATTCTCAACCACTTGACTACTACCTACTAATTATGGGATCTTGAAGCTAACGACCGGGCAAACCTCCATGGGACCCAAGGTTTGGAATGTAGTGTCAAATCTAGGCAAGCACGGCTCGAGCTCAGCTTGTCAAATTTTTAATGAGCTCGAGCTTGGCCTGAGTTCGTTTAAAAACTTAACCAACAAACCTAAACACTCTAAAGTTCAGGTCGATTCAGCGAGTTTGCAGCCCTAGGTATGACCTGTGCCTAGCCTGAGAGTTTCTGCTTTGAGATGGTTATCACATGCCATGAGTTGAATTAACATTTTCTTCAACAAAAGTTTTTCCCCAGCTTATCTCAAGTGATATTAATTAGAGGTGTCAATATGGGTCAAGTAACATAGTTTCACCCAGACCCACCCATATTTAAATATGGGTTCTAATTTTATGGGTTTAGATGGGTTGGTAAACGGTAATGGGTCCAACTTAAAAAAAACCCATCCATTCTTCTACCAAGGCTTTTCATCTACGAATGACGAATTCAGTTAAGGTAAAAATTCAGTTTCTCGCCTCCAGACAAAACCATTCTGGGTCTTCATTTATTCGATCAGATTCTCTCTCTCTCTCCCCTCGTAAAATTCAAGCTCACCGCTTTCTCCATCTCCAGAGTGAAAATCCATCATCTACCCACTCACAGCCCACCCAACCCTGCAAATCTTGCTTTTGGAGAGAGAATGACAGTGGTGGATCAGTGTAATAGTTCTGAAATTTTGGATGGGACATGCGTGTCTCCTACACCCTGTATTCACCGGCTATGGTATCGAACTAGCAAAGGTTTTGTTGGACAAAATCAGAACTTTATTTTTACGAAAACAGAGGAAACACACTCGACACAAAATGGGATAATTGGATCGCCGATCGTGTACTTCACTCATCTGATTCATCGCCTCAAATAAGTTCACCACGACATGGCGGAATTTTTCAATGGAGGACAGATCTCAGAAAAGAGAGAGAGAGAGAGAGGTGTTACGTCAGAAAGAGGATCTGAGCATTTGCATCCAAAATATATTCTCCTGTAATATCAAAACACAAAAAAGATAATTTTAATCCAAGAGTATGAATAAATAAATAATTTTAAAAAAAGTAAAACTGGTCAGGTCGGGTGGATTTGGGCATGGTTTGACCCATATTCAACCCGACCCGTTTTAACCCGTCTACTATCAACCCGTATTCGGCCCATCCATATTCAACCCACAACCGGTTTCAACCCGCCCGTTTGGCACCTCTAATATTAATCAACAAACCTTTACGAAATAAACGGAGTATTTACGATATTCGAAGAGAGTTCAGAAATAGAAGGATGGCTGTTATGAAAGAGAGTATTATCACTACACGAAAAATGGTCATTCCCGGCATTTTAATTAATGCCGGAGAAGCCACTATTCCTGGCATTTCAAGAAATGCCGGAAAAAAATAATTATTACCAGCATTTGTTTAAAAAAATGCCGGCAAAAGTCGATTTGTCCGCCAAAATAATACTGCCAAACTATTACCGGCATTTGTTGAAAAAATGCCGGGAAAAATCTCCGTATGATATAAATATTTTTCATTGTGCATGGTGACCCAATATGGTGGCTAGCCCAGTTGGTAGTCTCAAGCGCGCGCGAGGCAAAGGTCACGAGTTCAAAACTTGGGGCAAGCAATTTCTCCACAAATTTGGCGCACACGTGGCATTTTGTTTTATATGGTACAATTTTTTCCGGCATTTGTACAAATGCTGCAAATGAGTCCAACTATTCTTGGCATTTATGGAGACCTTTTCCTGCATTTGTATCTTTACCGACACATTCCTAGACGGCATTTGTAATAAACTAGGGTTTGCCCGTGTCTGAAGGCACGGCGCAACGTGTTCTAAACACAGTCTAAATGAAGTATCAAACCCACTTTTATAAAAAAAATTTGGATACAACGATTGTTTTTAACTCCATCTCACATGGGGCGAGTTTCGTGTTTGTGTATATCCCACGCCATGTGAGAGGACGTTACAAATAACCGTTGAATGAAAAAATTTCTATCCTCCCAACAAAATGTACTTCTCGAACCTTTATGTTTTAAGAATAAGTTTCAAACATGATCCACCTAACCAAGTTCATAGAATAGTCTAACACAACGTATGTTATCAAACCTGTGTAATTTCATTAGTTGCATTCAGGCATAGCAAATAAGAACCTTAGCGGAATGGAACCTAACATAAGAGATTTCCTAAGCTAACATAAACCAAGAATTCTTGCTTAACATAAGAGTTTCCTGTGGTTGGATTCAGCCTGAGCTCATTTGGTAAGTAGCTCAAATCTGCGTCACTCTACTCAATCAGACTAAAAATGAGCTCAAGCTAAATTGACCAGAGGTTAAACATCGTGCCTATTTCAAACACTAAGAACCACTCCAATCCAGTCATCAATTAATTGATGGGTTCAAAATGCTATATTCCAGTCACCCATTCAGTATTTTGCCCCTGAAAAAGATTAGGAGTGTTGCATCGGTTAGTCATAATCGATTAATTTTAGGTCAATTTAGCACATCTAGGTCATGTTTGATGGAGCGCTAATCCTTTGTACTGAATGAGATAAAAAGAAAAATCAGACTAATAGGTCAATTTAGCACATAAAAAAAAGAGAAGAAAAGGTAATGTTTGATGGAACACTAATCCTTTCTACTGAATGAGATAAAAAGAAAAATCAGACTAATTAAAAATGAGATGCCCATAGAGTACCAATAAACTTGATGTAGAATACCAATAAAATATGAAAACCACATTTTTGCCGATACTTAGGGAGACATGCATGCTAAGAAACAGACTGAAATCTAAGAAACATGAAATGGAAAACCGTGGCCAGAAAATAAAAGATGGTAGAAATTTTTTTAACAGTTTTTATTCTCCCACAGCATGTTAGTAGTAAAACAATGATAGACTCGAAGTCATCTAGCTTTTCGTATAAGTGAACAGTATCCACCTAACTACATAAGTCAATTTCTTTTTTGGATTTGTGACGCCGGTCAATATTTTTTGGTCTGGACCCAATTGACTACTTAACTGCACCCATATAGAAAGAATATAATTAATTATATTGCTTTAACTTGCCGTTTAAATACCCAATTTCCATATATATTGCTTTGCCGATTCAATACCCATAAGGAATATATATTGGTTTGCCGTTCCCATATACGGAGGCTTTCCAAAATTCCGTTTGCTTTGCCGTTTCGATTAATTGTTGGAGTCTTAGAATGGAAATGAATAAATGGTAGAGATTTATGCAGAAAAATGTGTGTTAAATCAAACGGTGAAGATTTATGCAGAGAAAATGTGTGGGCCACCACACCGTCGCGATTTGTATTATAGATGCCGGTAATACCTGACAAATGCCGGTAATATTTTTTATCGGCATTTTTTTAACTTTTAACGGCATTTATGAAGTGCCAGGAAAAACAAAATTTCTTGTAGTGTATTTGATATAAATCACCAGAAATAGAAGTCACAAACAACCTTTAGTCATCACAAATTCATACAGATTTAGAGTCCAATCCTTAGTTTAAGCAAATTGCATGAAGAAACATAAATTCAAACACAGAGTGATGACTTGTATGCACACCAAGTAACGATAATAAGCTGTAATTTATGACGAAAAAAGGGTCCCCTGGAAGCTTTCTTCTAAGGTCCCATTAGTTCCAACTTGGCCATTTCAAAAGCTTTGGTTCTCCATCTAGGAATTATGAACAGCCACTTCCTAGTTGGTGCGACAAGAGTTGCTTAAGAGTAGAATGTATATGTCTTGGCATCTTGTATGATTTGCCTCAGCCCTCCAATGCATGAGAAAATCATCAAAAGAAGACCCAGGATAATGCAGATCTACAATTCGAATTAATTGATCCGCATTAAACTTCAAAACATAAAGGAAAAATATAGTAGTATGACAAAATCAAAGTCAAGTTTCAAGCCGTTCATACCCAGTTAGCGAACCAAGACAAACCAAACCTCTTCGGTTTATAGATGGCAAGCCAAATGATGCAAGGCAACTGCAGAAAGGAGCCAAAAAAATATATGGAAGAGGTAAAATAATGACAGTATGATATTTGTATGATTTTGGTTGCGAGAACCATTTTCTGAAATTTCAGTAAAGAAAAGAACCGTATGTATAGTTGCTTACGAAGAATGTTGTTGGTGCAAATGCAAACCCTCCGAAGAAACCAAGAAGAGCACCAAAGAAAGGGAGGGTCATGCCAATGAACATTGTGAAAGCTGCAATAGAAGGGCGAAAAATGATGTTAACATCAGAAGAATGTAACTTCTTCTTCAATATAACGAAGATATTTGTAATGCAGCAGTTTGGATTAAGAGTAGAGTTCCTGACTTACCCACGTATATATTTCGTGAAACAAAGCGAAGCATCCAACTCGGCTTGAAGTTCAATTTCTTTACTAGAAGAGTTTCTATCATGTCAAACACCGGCATTGCGTAGATCTAATTGATCAACAGAAACAAAGAAAGATTAGACAAAATGCCCCAAAACCCATCAATATGTCAAATTCATTTGAACAACTTGCTCAAAAGAAATTGGTTGTCCTGCACCTGATAGCTTCCGAGAACGTGAACAACGACAAACAAGTTAGCCATTGCAATGAGCCAAGTGGGTTTCTCTAATGAGAGGAGGATGTTGTCTTCGACTTGGTTCCCAAACATCCAAAAACCAAATATAGCGACAGGGAAGTAGCAGAAGGCCACAACTATATAGGCAACCATGACTCCCCTCCACATGGGGACCTTGGATGGCTTCTCAGGGGTAGAAGGGATTGTTGCTTGAATCTCTAAGACCACATTGTGCCCAGCATAAGCAAAAGCAACATCACCCAAGGCATTGAAGAAACCGAAGACCTTTCCAGGCGTGGTCGTATTAGGGTTGCCATATGTCGCACCCTTTTGCACCCCCTTGTGAACAGAAGCAGTCCAAGCAATGGTAGAGTAGCTGCAAGATAAATAAAATGAGGAAAAATCAAACCGTAGCTACAAGGAAATTCATTTGAATAAGGAACCTCCCTCTCTCAGAAATGCTATGTTAAATGGAATCGGTTAAGCAGACGGATCTTAATTAAACATTTAAATATATGGCCTATGATGAACTATTACGGCATAAGATGTCGCAATTGGGAAAAATACGGAATCTGTCACAATTATCTTCGTCTTCTTTCAAAATCGAAGAGAATTGAGGTTCAGTTGTCCTATTCTGGTGTAGATGCTCAAAATTTTCACATCTTACTATAACGGCTATAATTAGGATCAACTAGCAGTGCTCTTCTTGTTTTCAGCCTAACATAAAAAAAGTTCCAAGAAAATCTAATGTATTGGCCGAGAACAAAAAGGGATTTACCTCAAGGACATAACTGCAGCTGCTAAAGACAAACCAGAGATGGAGTTGAAGTTGGGAAGATGGGATAGCACGAAATGGGCCGAGGCAAAGATCATGATGAAGAAGGTAAGCTTGATATCTTTGCAATCTGGGCACACCAAATT
>JAOTQK010000002.1:830722-852499 GCA_025642025.1 Rhododendron ferrugineum
TGAACACTAGGAAAGTTATGGGAAAATTGATTTTTCCATACTTTCCTGTTCTTTCCTGACAACTGAACGGGGCCTTAGAGATTGAGAGAAAGTCTGCGCGCTTGTTCTTTGGGCCTTTGGGAGTTTTGGGAGGGGCTGCTGCAGAAACACCTCCGTGTAGTTCTTTTGAGCATTAATTCTCGTTTTGCATTTGATTTAGTGGAACCCATTGGTCAACTTCCAGTGGAGTAGGTTTGCACCCAACCTAAGGCGAACCACGCAAAATTTTGTCTCTCTTTGTTAGATTTGCTTCGCACATTTGTCGTGTTTCTTCAATTCAATACCCATCTCCATCAATCGTTCTTGGCGCGTATCTCTTTGGTGGCTCTCAGTCTCCCCACCATGCTGATGACCGGTATCAAATGCGTGCAAAGCACGTGCCCAGTAAAGGGACAGAAGCCTGCTGTCTTGGCCAAGGGGCCGTGCTCCGATCTCGCTCCAATGATCGAAAACGTTCACTTTGTAGAGCTCGTCGATTTGAATAAGTATGAAAAAAACCAGCTCGAACGGAAATCATTAAGTGCCTAATCGAAACCTTTTTGTCTTGAAAATAATGGATCCGAAACACTGGATCAAATCTACTAAAACCCATTATTGGCAAGTTATATGTGTTCCGATCAGGCACTTGTGTTCCGATCAGGCACTTAATGGTATCCGATCAAACTGATTTTTTGCATACTTGTTCAACTCGATAAGCTCTACGAGATGAACGTTTTCAATTATCGAAGTAAGACCGGAGCAGAACCCTATCTGCCGGGACAGCACGCTACTGTCCCTTCAAGGGACAACTCCCCCAGTCCCAGTATTAGATAGAAAAATGGTGACAGCTACCAATTCGAAGTTAACTATAGAAACATCTGTACTTACTTGAAATCTATTGAATCAAATCCAGGGAAGGTTTTGTTTGGATTCATCCAGTTGTATTTCTTTTTCTAACATATCCAGTTGAGTTGACGTTGACTTGGGAGATGTTCATTACCTAGGCTAGGGCTGTTATTTCTGCTATCAATGTCAACGACGTTACTTGAAATAGTGTATTGAAAGCTTAAGCCTGAAAGCTTTGCTCTTATCGTTTGCTTCGAAATGGACGTTCCTGATACAGCTATTTGAGGACACTTTTGGTGCACTTTGATGATCGAAAAACGTACATTTGTCTAAACTTGTTTAGAACTTTAACCATATATGTCAAAAGTTATTTTGATAAGATCGTGATGCATTTAATGTATCTTGAAGAAACATATGTTGACGCAATGGATCATAAGAACACGTGTGTACTAAAGACAAACACATGTTGTCATCGATTGATATCTGATCAAACGTAATTTTTAATATGATTGATGTTTTGACGATCCAAAAAAATCAACGGGCTGCAACAACAGGACGTTCGGGATTCGGGTGAGAAATCCTCCTCCTATTCAAACCATGCCAAGGTAATGAATTGGATTGCTGATAAAAACATGGAGTTTTGTCCAGAAAATAACTGAAGAAAGTAAATCTGGTGATCAGACAAATCAAAAGCCTTTTTCATTTTTTGTTTTGTTTTTGTGACAAGTCTTTTTCATTTTCTTTGTAGCATTGTGTTTTCACTCTCTTTCATAGTTCCTCTATAGATACACGATCCCTGCTCCGAACAAGCTTTCACTGTTGAATATGGTAATAAGACTACCCCACCATTAAGTTCCACCGCTCCACCCACTACTCATCTACGTGGTGGTGGGTCTCACCTTTTTTTTTTTTTTAAAAGGCAAAAAAGTGATCGCTTCTTCTGGTTCGAAGAGAGAGAGAGTGAGAGAGAGACGAGGAGGACCCGATACGCGTGCCACCCCATCACCACCAGCGACCAAACGCGTACCGGGTCTCCCTCCTCCTCCTCCTCCCCCCTCTCTCTCTCTCTGAACTAGAAAAAAGCGATCCCTTTTCTACCTCTATTTTTCTTCTAAATAGGTGGGACCCACTGCCACGTAGGCAAGCGGTGGGGTAGACTTATTGTGAATATTGTGGAAGGGTTACAAAACAAATATAAAGTTCCTTAGTCTCACAATGCTTAGAAACAAAATATTTTCCTCAGTTAAGTATATGTAGGTACTGAGTGTAGATGAGTATGGACTAGGAGGGAAGTCTCGCACCCACATGGAAACGGGCCAAGGCCCAAGACACTCCAGAGAACTCGGTTCGTTGCAGGGTTGATCAAACAAAAGGGTTCTTGCAAGGGGGAGAGGAGTTCAATAAAATTTACCGGGCCATTTACCGGCCGGTCCAATTTTGATAGCCATCTTCCACAAATGGGTGGATTCCAAATCTCTGTCTATCTACTATTCTCTTTCCCAAATGCTTCATTACCACCACCGTACTTGTAACCTGCAAGTACGGCGGTTGTACAAAACAGGGTCATTGTAACTCCGCGTTCTTTTGATTGAAGACATTAGCTGTATGACCTGTTGTGCTTAAAAGGTTGCCTCTTTCAGATTTGATAGCGTGTGATGCGTATTTTTGCCCCTTTCTGGATTGAGTTTTCCGGCTTCACCGTGGGAAAATAGGGGAACCTGATTTTGACCAAAAGTTCAGCTTAGAGATGGAAAACACTCAGTTCTGCTAGTTTTTTAGTCTTTGGACCAAAAGTTCTTCAATTATGCTCGTTTTCAAGTGTTCACCCAGGAAACAAAATGAGATAGTGGTAGGTTGGTCATTGTCACGCCCACATAAAACATGGCTCGATCAAACCAAGATTTGTGTCCCAATCATTGTGGTTCGGCTACAACAAGTATTTTTTGTCGTCGTTCTGCTATGCTTTATGTTTACCTCTTCAATTATGGTACTATTGCGACAATCAGGAAAGAGAGATAATGAACAAACAAGTATCATGCAAGAACACAAGGATTTACGTGATTCCTCCTGAGCTTAATTGTACATCCACGGGCAAAAAGCGATAAATATTGATTCACTATGAACGATAAGAGAATACAAAGAGCTGACTACATATGTAACTCTCCAAGAGGCAACAATATCAAGGAACAAACCTTAGAACTCACAATACAACTTCATACATAAAATCCCTAAAAACCGAATCAAGCCAACTTAAAACGCGTCCGTTCTGTGTCTGCATCAGCCATCAAGCCCGTCGATTTTGCTTTGCGTGCTTGGCCGTCCGGACGGGAGTCTCTCCGGAAGTAGGACGCACAAGTACATTCAAGGCAAACTCAGGAATAACATCTCTTAGAATTCCATCCCCTTGACATATCCATAAGGAGGATTTTTATTGCTCTTCTTTTCTGCTAAAACATCAAAACCACAGATCATAACAGGAGACAAGGGAAACCTTGGCCATAGGCTTAATTTTGCAGCTCAAATACTAAAGGTTCAGACAGATAGTTATGTAACTTAGCAACTACAGTTAACAAGCAACCATCTAGTTATCAGAAGTTCAGAAAACAGCTCGTATAAAACTCACTGACCCGCGGAACTGGAGGGATCAAATCAGTCTCTTCTTTTTGTTCTGATCAAGCCACTGATACAACATAAAGATCTTGCTCGCCAACGGGGTCTTTTGCAGATAGACTCGACCCACCGAAGCAAATGTTTATCAAACTCCTATTAACTGACCGCTGCTTGTGAACCGAAGTCGGTGTTCCTTCATCGGACATCTGGTTCGACCAAGAAGGTCCTACAATATCAGCACTCTCAACACTAACACTTTTTCGTTTTTCCAAGGAATTGGATGAGGACGCGGATGTCTTCGAAAACGAACTCGATCTTGATCGTCGTGGAACAGCGTGCTGTGGCATGGCCTGCATTACACCGTGCACTAATCCCGACGCGAGTTTCTTCTTTGCGGTTGGACTTGGAAGGTTACTTCTTACTGAAAGTGTCCGTTTGTTGTTAGGAAGCGAAGAGGGCTTTGAGAATCGTTGGCGAAGTGGAATTGGTGTTTCGTCCAACGTACTAACTGAAGTTCTTTCTTCAGCTTTTACCCTCTCATTTTTCCTTCCTTTTGTTCTCGGCCAACGAAAGAAGCCTTTCCAACGTTTTGCTGCATAATCTACAGAAGCTGGTTTCTTCTGAGTTGAATTTGATACATTGGGGGTTTCTGTAGTTGTGTCATGTTGAGTCACTTCAGTTGATGTGGCATCCAAGGCATTTTCGATGCCCGTGTGCAAAAATATTTCTGTGTCTGAGATTCTGAAGGAAGTCCCCGGGCTTCCGATACTTCTCATTCTTAAATGGGAAGCAATCGTTTTTCTCGCTGAATAATCCTGAGAACTGAAAATCCCCCCTGCTGAAATCAAATGTCTTGTTAGTATATCAGATGAGGCACATGGTGGCCGTTGCTTGAGCAGATCAAGGGGGGTCATGCCATTTGAATCGCAGATGTTCACGTTAATTGATCTGACGGTCATCAGTTGCTCCACTAAATCAGAATGAATATTTCCGATGACTGCCACGTGAAGAGCGGTTCTACCATCGTTGTTTTTGGCGTTTATGAAGTCTTCTGTGTTAAACAATTTTCCTGATGCTAATTGCTTCACAAGCTCAATCTGTCGATCCAATCTGTGGAAACTGGGAGTTTTGAAACCGGACATGACCATATGAAGGAAAGTTTCTCCTGCGTTGTTTCTTAGATAGATGGAAGAGGGAGATGCCTGAATTAGGGCCTCAACCACAGGTAATTGGCCTCTGTGAGCAGCTACATGTAGTGCTGAGTTTCCTTGATTGTCTGTGGCATTGATGATATCAAAGGATGCTATAAGCTCTTTCACTACCTGCATATGTAAAGAAAGAATGTTTCAGTAAATCCTAACTACCACACTATGAAAGTTAGATTTTGATGTAGTAAATTTCTTCCTGCCGGAAAATAACCAGGTAGGGCCTTGTGTGGCTCTTTTTCGCAATTCACTTAGACAAGTATTAGGATTTCTCACTAAAAATTCCTTGGTTATACAAATATGAAATGATCTATACATCGGAAGCTCCACTTTACAAACCTGTTATGGATGTTGGTATCTTTGTATATATAAAGCAAGATTATGACCGTCTTTCAGATTTGATCTTGACCCAAGATATGCCCCTCAAAGGCAACCTGAGATTAGTTCCTTTGATGAAGCCTAATGTAGCTGTCCCATGGGCTAAACCGGTTTTCTGTTCCGTGCCATTGGGGCAATAGAAACTCTTGAGTCATTAGCACCTCTTCTCAGATGTGGGCATATTTCCTCAGGAGAAATGGTTCAACTTAAGTTCCTACTGGGTTTGCTGAAGAACTTGCATGGGCCACCCAGTATAGGAATGGGAAGTCCATCCCTAACGGTCACAGCATCTTTAAGCTCTCTATGGCTGCTGCAGAGTATCATCTTTAAGGTGAGAGAAACCTAAGGATTTTCCAACACAAGACCTCTGTCTTAAATCTGTGGTGGTAATAAGTTGATTTGCATGGAATGGAGTACATCTCCTAGGAATTTTTGGTCCTTAGAACTCTCTTTTGCTGGTTTTGGCTCTATGCTTTAGATAGCATAGAGGCTTCGGTACTACAGAACTGTGTTGTATGGGGGGTTCCCTTCCTTGCCTTTGTTTGGTTTGTTTAAGTACCCCCCAAAACATATAGGGGAATCAGTGTTCTAATAGCACAACAGAAACAGAGCTTAAACTTGTGTATAGATGTCTACCTTAGAGGTTGAGGTAAGAAAACTGCATAGTAATTGACTCGGCAAGAGAAGAAACTACAGCTAGAAGCAAAGAGATGGACAAACCAAATCTTCCCAGCAGGTAATACTGGAAGCTCTTAATAAAATGAGATTAGACAATGTGAATTCGATATTTCCAGGATCACGTCATATTTACCAACTCCACTGACAAGGATATGGATGATTATTAGTGTGGCATGGATGCAAATATGAAACAAGAAACTCTATATTGCCATCTTGCCCTAATAAAATTAGCTGGAAGGACTTTGGAAGTTTATTCTTTTTCAGTAAATGACAACAATTGGGTCAGTGTACGAGCATCTCGACTAATTTTGGGTTCTGAAGTTAAAGAGCCGGACAAACTTTGATGCTCGACTAATTCTGGGTTTTGAAGTTAAGAGCCAGACAAACTTCTAGTGGCCCCAAGGATTTTTAGCTGGCGATGGGAGTCAAAGTTACAAGCTTGGGAGATTAAACCCTTTACTTATTATCATACTCCTACTCGACCAACCCCTTGGGTATTTGGAAGTATATATTCTTCTGACCCAGAGAAACACACCTAGATAGGAGTTAAGAGCCAGACAAACTTCTAGTGGCCCCAAGGATTTTTAGCTGGCGATGGGAGTCAAAGATACAAGCTTGGGAGATTAAACCCCTTACTTATTGTCATACTCCTACTCGACCAACCCCTTGGGTATTTGGAAGTATATTCTTCTGACCCAGAGAAACACACCTAGATAGCTTGATTTGGCTAGCATAAGTTTCTTGAACTAATACTGAGAATAGAAAGTCATCTAACATGGAAAAAATCAAATCTTTATCCTAACAATACATGACTAAATTTAGACATATTGTCTCTGTCCAATTATGGCCCGTTTGGTTACGTTGCTTATCGTCTTATTTGGTTGTTTTATATCTGTATCTAGATAGTAGTGTCAAGATTCAGAAACGAAATAAGCAAATAGACAGTAAGCAACTATAACCAAATCAGCTCTCAATACTATTTCACTCAGAACAATCAAGAAAACCAATTAACATAAGAGTCTCACCTCAGCCTGACCTCTTCCAGCAGCCGCATGCAAGATAGTAGATCCCTGCATATCTCTAAAAGCCAAAACATCAGAGCCATTATCACCAACAAGTTCCATCAAAATCTTCACATTCCCCCCTCTTGCAGCAGCATGAACAGCTCTATTCATCATCTCCCACTTATAAGCTGCGGGAATCTCCCCAATACTCTCCTCCACCTCTCTCCCCTCGCCCGCCACAAACCGCGGCGAGGCTGCATAGTCATGAACAAGCCTGAAAACCCCACAATTCCTACTCCTCGCCGCGGCATACAGTATATCGGTCACCCCATATTCTCCTTCCCCGAAAACAAGCAAAGGGTCTATTTCGAGGAGTTCTTGAACAAAACCCAAGTCCCCAGCCGAGGCTGCGGTGTATAGAAGCCAACCCCCGTACCCGGACCGGATTAGCGAATTCTTCTCCCTCTCCCTCCTGGTTTCGCACTCGGAAAAGAGCTTCCGGGCGACTTGGGAGCGGCACTTGGCCACATCATCAAACTGTGCCTCATCATCCCACACGGTCTCGAGGCGGCGGATTCGCCTTAGAGAGGTGAGTTTGATGAGGTTATTGCCGTCTAAACGGATGAGCTCCCTTACTAAGTCATAGTGGCCATTGGCAGCTGCCCAGTCTATCGGGGAAGCGTACCACCACTGGTCTCCGGTGCTTTCCCACCGGAGAGGAAAGTATGAAGGAGGAGGCATTAGTTGGCAATTGAAAAAACTAACTCTAAACCCCTTTGAGATGCTATAATCAAGTTGGTTCCGGAATCAAATAAATACTCTTCTAGATTCTCTTACAAGAAACAATGATCCAATAAGGTAATTTTGGCAATTTCAACATCAAACTATTCAACTGAGAAAGGTAAAGCATAAGTTCTTCTCAAGTATAATTACAAACCTGCGAAATTTACTGGGAAAAGGGTGGTTGTAACGAGGGAAAAAAAGAACACCCAGATGGGGGAAAATCTTGAACAACTGTCAAAACCTACAAAAGTTTGAAAAGTGCACTAAATACAATAATTATGAGCAGTTGAACAACCTGTAGTAATACCCATTAGGATTGAAATCTGACAAATGTTGATGAAGATGTACAGGAGAATCACATGGGAAAGTAAAGAGGAACCACTAGAGACGATGCCAATTAACGGAGGAATGATTTTCGGGATTAGTCGAGATGCGCGCAAGAAGGCCCGAATACCTGATTATAAAGGAAGGAATAAGTAATAGTATCAACTATGAACTACAAGATTCGAGAGAAAGAGAAAGAAACAAGGAGATGAAGACATCATTAGCAACAGAAAGGAAAACTCAAAAGGGAAAGATGCTCCTACAAGGGAAAGATGCTTCTACAAGGGAAAAATGAGCGAGGCAAACAGTTTTTTTGGGAACAAAACAGGACAGAAAAGAAGAATAGGTTGATAAACTTGTATACCTATATGTACAGGTAGTGTGTATAGAAAGGAGAGATTCCCATTATTGAACTGAGAAAATGCTGTAAAAGATGTTATGATGTGGGTATCAAGGAGCATGCACGATGAGAGAGAGTTTTACGATGGAGTAGTTGTAGTAATTATAGCGGTGGAGAACAGACTGCTTTTTCTGTTGAAATTTGATTACTTTAGTAGTAACAGATTGTACTCTTCCATTAGAAGAAAAACAACTATTTTATACTCCTAGTTAATTGAGACAGGATCATTTCAAGAAAGGGTAGTTAAATCATGTCGAGTTTTGAAGTGTTTGAGCTCGGCTCATTCAAATTTGGATGAGCTCAAGACCAAATCATTGAACTTGAGCTCAGTCAAACAAATATAAACGTGCCGATGCCAAGCTCAAATCCAAGTAGGTCCAACCTTCTAAACTAGTATATGGAGTGTATTAGTAGAAAAGAATTTCTTTTATCATTACAGAAAAGGACTTTATAAACATATTTTTGAGCTTTGGCCAACTCAATTTCTGTTA
This sequence comes from Rhododendron ferrugineum, assembly GCA_025642025.1. Classification (NCBI taxonomy): domain Eukaryota; kingdom Viridiplantae; phylum Streptophyta; class Magnoliopsida; order Ericales; family Ericaceae; genus Rhododendron; species Rhododendron ferrugineum. The sequence continues at coordinate 839,460 of JAOTQK010000002.1, forward strand.
GTCACAAAAACAAGCTGGACTCAAATGAGCTATTAGCAAGTCGAGTCTCGAACTCCTCACGACCAGCTCGGTTGCCGTAAAATCTCAGAAAGCAACTTACCGATTAAAAAAAAATCCCTCAGTAAGCAAAACAAGATAGAGAAATGATTTTATCTCTCGGCCTCCCGTAACTATCATAAGGCTTCTTTCCAGGACTTCGAAAAGTTCAGTCTAACACGTAACAGGTCAGTGGCTTTATTTCGCCGACCGTAAACTAATTTTACTTAGGACTAGGTTGGCAACCAACAAGTGGCAAACAGCCATCCGAATTGGCCAAGAGACTTTTGGTCCAACGGCATCAGTGATGCACGTAAATATTAGGAGAAAAGAGGTCGGGAGCTCAACACCTACTCCAAGCTAATAACACTAACTTTTGCTGACAAAAAAAAAATTCTAACAGAAATTGATGTAGCAGTACATATAATATTGGTTTTGCTCTTTACCAAAAAAAAATATTGGTTTTGCTTCCTCATTAAAGAGTCACAGAGTGTTAGGTCACCAGTATGATAATGACCAACAAGAGAAGTTTGGTTCAATGAAAATATTGATGACCTTTAATTCAGGTAGAAGTTTTATGAGGCAGGAGTGGGACTTTCTAAACCTTGAAAAAAGGAACTTGTGAGAGGAAGGATGAGGCTGCAATTAACCAACATGCTTGCCTTTAATTAGTCCAAGTAAAATTGTTTATCAAGGACGGCTCTAGTTTAATTTAGCATTGACCCTTCTGGTTTTCTCAAAATTTTATCCCCAAGTTTGTGCCATTTCGTCAAACATGGTTTTCTCTTTTCCAACCGTACAATGAAATATCAGTGAATCAAGAAGAGCTTGAAAGACGAAGAGAATTTGGGAAAAATGACAGCTCAGAACGTGTTTTAATAATTAATACCCGCCAAGGACAAGCTAAGAACATTTGTTAATGCTGAAAATGTCCTTGGCGGATATTAATTATCAAAACACGTCATTGGCCGTCATTTTCCCTTTTTTTTAATAGAATGTTCAAACCAGCTTATGTGCACTTTGATAAATATTGAAAACTTGAAGTTACCAACCATGGAAAACTCCAGCGGCACGAAAAGTTTCGGTTGGTGGTAAAAACCCACTTGATGTCGCTCGACCAATTCCTTGAGACTCAAATGGAGACCTAGTTGGGGGCTACTCTTCTGATTCTAATTAAATGGAGGCATAGATGGGGGCTACTATGTTTTTGTAATCACATTTGGGGGCTCATCTATGCTTTTAAATGCCTGAATATTTTGGTGATCAGGTGGTGCTAGTTAGCCCTAGGGTTGAGATCACTAGACAAGACAAGGATCACCCATATACAGTCGTAATTATTAGCACTCCGAGAGTACCACGTAGCGTTGCCTACGTAACAATACTCCGAACGATTTACGCAGCAACAAATTTTGCGTTTGGACATTATCATTCATTTTTGTTGGGTACGTAGTTGAGAGTCAAGAAACGACCCACATTGTGTGGTGGCAATCTTTTTTTAGAGAGTATTACATGGCAATACCACGTGGTGCTAACTGGCCCATACACACCAACTGTCCTATTAAGAGGGGGGGAGGCCATGTGATAAAGCACTTTAACTTTTAGGCCCTCAATTAGAAAGACCATCTATCCGAGAGAGAGGTTGGGTTGCATTCATGGCCTGCTTTTAGCAACAATAATGCCATGTGTTCTTGTCATGTTGCAGTGTGCCTTTGCTGGTTGCCTTTTTCCTCTTACAGCCTTTCCCTCCACTGCTGTTTCTTTCTCACTTTAATTGGGGGTTGATAAAGGGAACATTTTCTTTTTGGGGCAAGGGACTTGGTTCACATGGGCACATAGAAAAGCATAATATGACAATGTCTACCACACCACAACCCTATGTAGGGACTCACTTCAAACTTCAAAGGACCTGGCCAGGTTCAGAATCCTGCATTCGCCCTTGATCACATTCTATTTCTCAGGACTGTCAAGCGAACTAAATAGCTCGAGCCAGGACTACATTAAAACTTGGCACATTTTGAAGCTCATAAGTGATCTGCCCGAATAAAATTCCCACTTGTTTGAATGGTAAATCAGCTAAGCTTAAACATTTTCCGAAGCTTACACGTTTTGCATGTCAAAGGTGAACAACCCAAAACTAAGAATCCAGTTGGTAGCCTTACCGACGTATGGGTTGGAGAGATGCGAATTTGAAACTATGATCCTCCTAGAAGATGCATGCTCTAATCACATTACAATGGGTGATAGCAGCATATTCCTGGGTTGAAAGGCCTGTGAAAATGGTGGAGCCAATGAATGAAAGAGATGACCAACAGATAAAACCTAATTTGATGCCTTGAAAAGGAGAAGACCTAATTTGATGCCATCGCTGTATACGTTGGGTAGGGGCAATACAAAGTGATTTTCGACCAAACTGAACAATCCAATGAGCTGTTTGTTATCTGATATGATACAAAGAACATGCCTAATATCATCGTTCAAGTGTTATATTCAACCCAAGCAAGTGATGAGGGATTTAATTTCTCAACCACAGGATCTCAAATTATTTCCAAACCTAGATTGCACTATGGAAAGACAAAAAAAACAGGAAAAAAGGAATTCAGCAAGTTTTCTAATAAGTTGAAGTCGTGAAAACAACTTGAAAGTCATGTTATTTTAAAAATCAGGTGGCTTTGGACTGAAAATCATCTGTCTTGTGAAAAAGTTTGCAATCCCTTCCAAATAAGTTGTAAACCATCTGTGTCGTGTGAATAAGTATGCGAACCCTTCAAGTCTGGCGAATCCCTTGCCATCGTATTCATTACAGCAATACCAAATGGTAACAATGATTTTCTCACAAACAAATGATAATAATAATGATATAGGCTATGGAATCAAGTTTAAATATGCACATAAGAACTGAAACATGTTTCTCAAAAAATTTAACCCTTGGTCAGCCAACCTAGGAATTCCAATCCCTTCTGTTGCCACTTGCTAGTGTTTTTCTTCAAGTATATGCTGAACAAAGTAGAACTACTTTACAAAGGGCGACAAAGAACCATTTCCAAACCGTTAAATAGAAGGCATCATTTTACCATCCAAGCATGACAAAAGTTACCAAGTCTGATCATGGCTACAATAATAACTCAAAAGAATTCCACAAACGACAGAAACACCAAAGTTTACAAAGGAAGTTTGACCTTGGGAAAATGACTTACAAAACTCTGATCAATTCTTTGCCTTGACAGAATTGTTTTCCTTGATCCTGGCACGGTTGTCCAACTTAACAAAGCGCTTGAGATCTTCGTAAGGGAGAGCTTCTATGTTCTTCCTCCTCAGCTCACTCAATGCTGGTTTTTTATCGAGTAGGTGCCCTAGCCAATCAGGATATTCCGAGTCTGGCAAGACTTTGGGGTCCACTCCATCCTTGAGGATATTCGCACCAACAACTGTAGTGGACTTGACTTCTTTGCTGAGTGTTGATGCCTTTGGAGCATCGGATGCTCCGCCACCTTTGGAACCCTTCTTTGCCTTCCCAACAGCAAATGTTCTCCGCCCCTCCGCCACAATAATCTCTTTTGCCGGTATAATGCTTCTCAAGGATTTGATGTGGTTCATTGCCATCTCTGTATCACTGCAGGCTGCAACAAAAATGGTGAGACTATGTGGAAGAATAATATGTGTACAAGCATGCAAGCACAGAAGGGATCTAAAGCCTGTCCACCATCCCCAAAGTGAACCGAAAAAATTCAAAATGCAATGAACCAGATACTGCAAACGAGCATTCCAAATTCCTCAAATCATGAAAGTGCTAATTATGGAGATAAACATAAAAACCTGAAATTGGGTTTTACTCCTACGTACCACCATATAAGTCTCACATATAATCGTAGTCATATATTAAAGCACATACACCAACAAGTTCAAAACGCATTCTCAATCTCTTTCTTATCCAAACTTATCGATAAAGAGTGGCAACCCTAAGCAATTGATGAATCAAAACAATAAGCATGATAGAAGCACCCAGTCCCTTGATCACAAGAAGATTGGCTTATGAGCACATTTCAAAATGAAATAAGATGGTATACTTTCCACAATGATATCGACCGAGAGATACTTTTCTTGCCAAACTGCTTTCCTGTATTTCCTGCTGAAGCAAGCAAATAGCTTCAACAACAAAATGTCCAACCATGATTTGATTTTGAGAGGTAACTGTTATAATTTGGGGTTATTTCAGGGGTTTGGCTCCCACGTGACAAGTAATGAGAAGTCATTACTAAGTGGGCCGGAAAAGCTTTGATCACATCCTCTTCTAAGGTGCAAGAGAGGTACATAGAGAGTTGCATTTCTATTCCAACACAATACTCATTCTCCCATCGTTCTGCGATGACGTGTAAAAGAAGAATAGTATGTGTGAGACATGCTTCTAAAAAGTGGTCAGTTACTTGGCAAGTTGTCCGGAAATAATTGACTAGTGTGGATATGACATGAAAGCAAGTACGAACAATCGGTAAACAAGGCATTTGGAGAATATGAAGCGAAATTAACAACAAAAATTACGCTATGGAGGTCTACCTAAACAGACCTAAACATGGAGTGGTTTAGGTCAAATGAAATTCTTGGTTTCCTACCCAATTGCTTACCCAAATGTATCCTTTCTTGAATTTAAATCCCTAGTTAGACCAGAATCTTAAAGAATGATGGCTTCGGGTAGAAACACGTGCGAATTACAAACATATCCGTCGTTGAAGCTTTTCATCAAACACGCATTAGGCAAACAGAAAACTTGAACATATAACCCATCTCAAATTATCAATTTGGTAGATTCTAATGTTTGGTATAGCATTTATAATCACATAAACAGACGAAAATGAAACTGCGGGAAAAGTACCTGAAGTGGACTGTTTTTGTTGTTCTTGTTGTTCTCCTGAAGTGTTTGGCAAATGAGAGAGAGAGCGCGAGCGAGCGAGCAGCCAATCTGGGGCCAGAAGATTGAGTATGCTTTTGAAAGGGAATTAGTTTATGTACCCTATTTCAAACACTTCAAACCCCGTATAAAGCCCAAATCAAAGTGGAATGTCTTGAAGGGAACAAACAATAATGGACAGATTAATCAAGAGAGATCGATTAAAACCCTAAATCTCAAACAGAGCCCTAAATCGCAAACAAATTGTAATGGAACAGATAAATATAGAAAACCTTACCTAGAGAAGAACTCGATTACTGTTGGAGTCAGATGGTGGAGGTGGTATTACCTTGTGGTTGTCGGTGGTGCAGCAGCCGTAGGCGGTGGTTTAGGAGGAGATACGGATAAGAGAGAGTACGGGGTAGCGTAGAGGGAAATTAGTCAAGAGAGAGGAGAGATGGTGGTGGTGCGATCGGAGTTTGGGAGGAGATGGAGGAGAGACCGTGTTTTGAAAAGGAGAGAGTAGCCCGTGTCCTCTCTCTTCTCTCCCCCAAACACTTTCTCTTCTTTCTCCTCGACACTCTCTCTTCTTTTCTCTCTCCAAATTTGAGCCGTTCAAAAATAAAATGGACGGCTCGAATGGCCGAACGGACACCACGTGGTACCCGCTCGGCACTGAAAAATTTTCCCTCCGAGAGAGTAGATCTGTGTTTGGGAAATTTTGAATTTTGGGAACACAGCCGCTGCGAGAAGCTCGTTTGGGTGTTTTGTTAACGCCTCTAACGATATCGAACGAAGCTCATTTTTTACAAAGACCTTAAACGACATATTTTGAACAAAATGAGCGGTTCCGATCATCTTTGTGCGACCTGAGGCGGGAGAAAAATGGATCTGTGCACAGCTGCTATGCACAGCTTACTGTGCACATAACTTTTCTGTAAACAAATCGAGTTATCTCAGTTTGAACTCGTGTACACTCGTTCAAAATTTAACTTGTTACACAAACAAATCAAATTTGATAGCCTTTTTGAAGCTCGTTCGTCGAATAATGTTCATCCAAATTCAAACTATACTCGAAATTACCCTGTAATTGACTCAAGTCACGACGATACCTAATTACACTAACTACACTTGGTTAGACAAACATCTGGTAGAATGTAGGACATAAGAGAAGACTTTGCCTAAATTTTCACATGAACGTTATACCAAGGAGAAAAAATTCAAGCCACAAGCTACCTGTAACTTAACTCGTTTATAGAGACTCGTTTATTAACCAAATTGAGCTCAAACATTTTGATATTAAATGAGCAAGGTGTGAGCTAGACGAATTTTAAACGAGTCAAAAGCTCAGCTTGGCTCGGCTCGGCTGGTTTTGCAGCCCTTCACATGGGATTAACAAGAGTTCAATGAAAATAAAGTTTGGCTGGATTTGGGCTGAAAATTCTCTAGCCGGCCCAGAACAGGTTAAGCCCACGGTTAAGCCCAAGAAATAAGCAAGTCAAGGCCCATCCAAACCATCTCATCTCCCCCCTCTCCAAGAAAAATTAGGGGTTAGGGTTTTACAGATAACCAAAAATCTTGATCAACACTCCACTCTCTCTCTCTCTCTCTCTCTCTCTCTCTCTCTCTCTTTCTCTACATACTCCTAAACCCTCTCTCTCTCACACACACATATCTCTCTCTCTCTACAATGGGCAGCAACCAACCCGCAATCTCCTTCCTAACCAACCTAGCCCGGGCCGCCTTCGGCCTGGGCGTCGGCGCCACCGCCCTCAACTCCTCCCTCTACACCGTCGACGGCGGCCAGCGCGCCGTCCTCTTCGACCGCTTCCGCGGTGTCATCGACGACACCGTCGGCGAGGGCACCCACTTCTTGATCCCCTGGCTCCAGCGCCCTTACATCTTCGACATCCGCACCCGTCCCCACACCTTCTCCTCCATCTCAGGCACAAAAGATCTCCAGATGGTTAACTTGACCCTACGCGTTCTTTCCAGGCCCGAGGAGGCCCAGCTGCCGAGGATCTTCCAAACCCTAGGGCTCGAGTACGACGAGAAGGTGCTGCCTTCGATCGGGAACGAGGTGTTGAAGGCGGTCGTGGCGCAGTTTAATGCTGATCAGTTGCTCACCGAGCGGCCGCACGTTTCGGCACTGGTGAGGGAGAGCTTGATCAGGAGGGCGAAGGATTTTAATCTCGTGCTGGATGACGTGGCGATTACTCATTTGTCGTATGGAGCGGAGTTCTCCAAGGCGGTGGAGCAGAAGCAGGTGGCACAACAGGAGGCGGAGAGGTACTGTTCGAAATGTATATATGTTCTTGATCTCGTGGTGATAGGATTTCCTGTTAGAATGATAAGCTCTCAACATAACCGTAATAGTTAATCAATCAACCATTAGAGCATCTCCTGCACTTAGTCGATTAGTTGACTCAATTGACACAGAACCAAATTCCGAGTAAAATCACTCAAACTCGGGGGCATTTCCGCTAAACTAAATGGGCTTTAACTGAAATACTATTTAGCCGAAACAACTGGACTATTGCTATTAGGCTGTAGTCCAATAATATAGCGGGAAAGCACCCTCATACCAGATTGAGTTCTACTCAGATTATTCTCTGATGAAAAGACCCATTTTCAGTGCTGATATGTATGCTTATATATACTATGTCAAGGCTAGTGCAACAAAGGGGATGAGAGGGGAAATTTTGGTCTCATCAGATGATCATGGGCACATGCAAGTGCTTCATGTGCAATCCAAAATGGGTGCAGTGAAAATCAGTTTTATTCCAGTCTATTGAATCCATTCATTGGATCCTTATCTCTTATGGGAATCCAACGGCGACAAAATGATAAAAAAATTTAAATAAATTCAACAGGTCTAAGTTTGTGGTGGCGAAGGCAGAGCAGGAGAGGCGAGCTGCGGTGATTAGGGCAGAAGGGGAGAGCGAGTCGGCAAAGTTGATTTCGGAGGCGACTGCAGCGGCTGGGATGGGGCTGGTTGAGCTTAGGAGGATTGAGGCATCAAGGGAGATAGCGGCCACGTTAGCGAAGACGCCCAATGTTGCGTATTTGCCTAATGGGAACAACATGTTGTTCGGGCTCAATCCCCGCTGAATAGGTAATTTCGATCACCTTATTGTCCTCTGTTATCTTTGACTATTCATGAATGCTTGAAATTATAGCTTTTGATTATATTCATAGTCACTTGTTACGTTTATCAGGATTTGTCCAGTTGATGCATTTTAATTTTTGTTCGGCTGTTGCTCATAAATCATGTTAATTCTGTTAGTGTGGTCATAGTTATAGTTGAAGGTGCGATTGGCCATCATCGAAGTTCTATGTACTTGTCCAACTTCGCTGATAAGATGTTTATATTAATTTTTTGAAACAGCCCCAAGTAATTTAGTATAGATGCGTATATTGTTTATGTGATGTGGGGGAATCCTTTCAAGTTACGCAATTGTCGAAGACTTTTTTGTTATGGCCATTTGACATTCATTATGAAGGTGGAATGTCAAAATCCAACGACTAAAACAGTGGCGGGAGAATTTTAATTTAAGGGGTGCCAATTACAATTTGGACTTACTGAAGTTTCATTTTCAGCCATATACTGTAATATACAATTTCTTGCTATTGTATTAGTGGTGATTCTAGTGAACTACAACCAATCACTTGAACCAAATCAAAGTGGCTCAATGCAGTATGCACAATAGTTTGGTTCAGTTCATTAGAACTGTCAGTCAGTTTTGGTCCATGATTTAGTGGGAAATTATCTTTGAAACTGACCAAACAAAACTGTTCACATCCCTAGTCTAGATATGTGATGGGTAACGCTGGCTTATCTCGTTGGTGATTGGTTTGTGACTTAGGGTTCAAGTCTTTAACTACTTTTATCATGTATCTGATGTAGGCCATTTCTGTGTCGTGAATTTCCATTGTGTGTGTTCCCAAGGAAAATGAGACCATGAGGAATAAGGAAATCTGCAGATAAAGCATAATGTAATTTAGTTGTACTGCGGCATACCCTTCTGCTCCTTGTACTTTCAGACGCTCTGCAAGGGCATATAGGTTAAAAACCCCTATCATTGCAAAATAATAGGTTAAAACACCCTTTTTCCCCCTCTGGTCCTTGTAATGTAGTCGTCCTCATCCTTCTATTTCTTTGCAATATTATCGCTGAATTTCTTTGCCTGTCATTTTCTTCACCCGTCGACTCATCTTAAGTTTTTGCAAGGGTGAGAAGAGGGGACAGGGCAAGAGTTTTCAACCTTCCCACTTTGGATTTCTTTGCACTCTTATTTTCCCTTCTGGCTCTCTTGAATGTGCTGCTTATACTGTAACCATGGTCTTGATTTTCCCGTTGCTTCTTTGCTTGCAGGGCTCACTGGTTAATGAACTGGCTTTGGATTGCTGTCGGGATATTCTTACCTTCTCCAATTTGTATGCGGTTGTCCAATTTTACTTCCTATCTTTAAAGATTTGTCAGAATTACAAGCTCTTCTCGAAGGCTTAGTTTTTGCTTATATTGAGAAAATGGTTATCTGGTATTAGAACATTTTCATCATGGAATAGATTGCTTTGGGATTCTGATAACACATCTTGTTCCTCTATTCGTCTGTTAGCATCTGTTTTGTAGTACAGTAATGTGTTTTACTTGTTAATAAGAGAAACATGTTCTTGGCTCCAGATGCATTTTGTAAGCTCTCGGCCGAAGGGTTTAATTCAACGAGAATCATAATATCTGAGTCCTTCCCCAGAATCCCCATTGTATTGACTTGCTTTTTACTTCAAGTTCCCTTTCTGATTTGGGAAGGAAATGAGACTTGGTTTTGGAAAATCAAGTCCCCAGAGTCCATCGTATTTGGTTCATGATTTTGAGGAGGTGTTTAATAAAACAGGGAAATTATAGGAAAAAGCGAAGGACGGCTTCATTTCATTATCTTCATATCTTTTTGTACCTATAATTTTTCTGGAAATTGATATTCGCGCTCCCAAAATTACTGATGGCGCTCCACTTATGACGTGAAGTTACTAGAACAAAAGGGAGCGCCATCAGTAATTTTGGGAGCGCGAATATCAATTTCCATTTTCCTTCCGTAAATCTTCTACAGATAAATTATCCAAATAACACATTGTTTGTGACGAGACCAGTAACAGGTATCTGCCAAATCAAGCGGAAACAAAAACCCTGTTCGGACGTTAGTGAAGGTAAAGCACATTAACCCCCTTTTAAACAACCCAAAGGTGGCTTTAGTGATGAAATTGGCCTTTTAAATTAGCATGTTGGAAATGCACGTGGATTTCTTCATTCCTTTAAGTACTAGTAACAACCAACCATCGGGGTGGTCAGTCGGGTTAAAACTATCCCCACCCATCGGTCCTCAGTTCGAGTTGATTTATGATCAGATGGTTGGTTTGTGGGGCTTCATGTCCATTTGCATTTCAGTGGATTTTTGGTGATTGGTTTCACGACGTAGTGGTTGACAAATATTTTCTTCCCGGCCAGTCAGCTATGGCAAAATCTGGGCATTTCAAAATGGGTGGGTTCCCCTATGGTCTCGCTCAAGGGGGTTACTTACGCTGATCGCCCTAGCCCACCTTTTACTAAGCCAAAACAAAAAATTAACAAACGAGGTATTTTTTTTAATTTTCGGGAGTTTGGGAAAGGTATATTTATTATTTCAAGAACAATCAGGCCCCCTTTGAGGACCTCACAGCAGGATTTGCTGTGGATACAAGGCTCAAATGGGAGCCACACCTTCCACCTCCTGCACCATTTTTGGCAAGCAATTAGTCAAGCTAAAACAATGGTTTCACTGGGCAAAGGGAAACCAAACCCCAGGACTGAAACAGCTCCAGCTTCATATAATCAAAGCATAAAACCAAAAACAAAGGGGCATCAAAATCGGCACCCAATCCCATTTGCTCAATTTCTGGGCCCTTTCAATTGGTACTGTAAATTGATGCAGGTTGGAGCCCTCGAAAACAGCGGCTTTGACTCATGCTCCCTTGCAACGATCACTTCAAACACCACCTTATTCTTGGTCTCGACTCCTTTGAATCAAGCCATCCCCATTTACTTGAATGTCATAGGGTGGGATTGTACAAGAATTGATCAAGGGGTTTTACAAGAATTGACAAGTTATGGGAGATGGATTTTGGTGTGGTGGTGCTATATGGTGACTACCTCTGTAATTTTTCTGTTTTCATGTGTGTGTCTGCGAGAGAGAGAGAGAGAGAGAGAGAGAGAGATATTTTAATTGCTTCCAAACATGGTGCAAGAGGTGGAATGAGCATTGGAACAGCAAATCCGCTGTGAGAGAGCTCACGGCAGGCCCCCCAACGTACAAAAGAAATGTGCAGATAGCAATAGCAAGAAAGACGCATTTGAAGCAAAACACAAACGACATGAAAGGAAAAGCCTCATATTATTACTAGAAAACTCATGTCTGGATTTGCGCAAACATACATGAAAAAATGACGGAATCAGAACTCGGATGAACAAAACATGGGGCAATCCTAACCCCAGAAAATAAAAGGCCAACGTTTATATCTGATCTGTCAAATACTAGAATAGTTGAGCAGCTCAATTATTTCAAAACGAACTTCCTAACCATGGGGCAGAACTAATCTTCATGGTACGCCATGGCAGGTGTCAAAGCAGCTCTCACTAACAAGAGGCCATGTGGCGAACCAAGTCAACCACGCGGTTGCTGCAACAGAAAAACAAGTGTTTATCCTTTAGTTGTCTAGAAGCTTAAGCTTAAGCTAATAATCTACGCGCTAAAACTGATTATTTTAAGAAAAAAGCAGTAATGTAACATTAAATTAAGTGAGATAGATCTCACCACAAAAACTCACCTGTAACCCCATTCGTTGTCATACCAAGAGACAAGCTTCACAAAGTTGCCATTCAAAGCAATACCAGCCTTGGCATCAAAGATACTTGACCTACCAAAAGAGTAAATTTACCATGATAAGAGAAAATGAAAGAAAGAACAATAGAGAAAGAGAACTCCGCTGAATCCAAATGAACCAAGGAGATACATTTTGACATTCAAGCATAGAGTTGACAAGGGATAAAGAATAAAAAGGTAATCCAAAGATGCCGATCCCTAAGGGGCAATTTTGCAATCACAATAAAAAGCTAAACAAAAATGAATCAACCACGGTATTCCTGTCCATTGAAAACTGCAATTGAGAACTATGTAAACCTCCTTACCTGCAATCACCGATGAAGTCAGATGACACTACATCATCCTCAGTGTAACCAAGGATTCCCTTCAAATTACCCTCGGCCTCCTCCCTACAAAATGATCACACAACCCAAATTAGACTCATGATGCGGGAATAATAATGTCAATCCATATATCTTCCTTGCTAATTTCCATTTTATTGGCTTTATTTAACTTAACTAATTTTATTTTCTGATGAAAACCACCAAGTAACATCTAAAGAGTAGATAACATCTTAGAAAAAGTATCTCAATTAGTTAGTTCAAAAGAACTTTGGAAGAACATTTTTTTAATTTCTTACTTGATAGCAGCTTTAATCTCGTCATATGATGCCTCCTTCTCGAGCCTCGCAGTGAGATCAACCACAGAGACATCCACAATAGGAACACGGAAAGACATTCCTGTGAGCTTTCCATTTAATGAGGGCAGAACCTTCCCCACAGCCTTGACAATGAAATATCAGCGATGTTAGAGAAAACATCATCATGGTTGATACAAACAAATTTCATTGAGAGAAGTTGACAAAAATCATTTGAATCCAACATTCAATGTCCTGCTCCATTGGGATAACATGTATTGTTATAGCGAACAGATATATGCACACCTTGATTCGTCTAGCAACTAATTACAATAAAACAGAAGTTCATTGCATAAATACCTTGGCAGCTCCGGTACTGCTGGGGATAATGTTGAAAGCGGCAGCTCTTCCACCTCTCCAGTCCTTCAGTGATGGACCGTCAACAGTCTTTTGTGTGGCTGAAACACATGCAATAATAAGACAACAATTTCACATTCTCCAAAGTAACAAGGCCGAGAAATAGGCACACACCAGTAATTGCATGTACTGTGGTCATGAGAGCCTCAACAATGCCAAATCTGTCATGAATAAC